>JARIHR010000088.1:0-302976 GCA_029281495.1 Mycena filopes | reverse complement strand
AGGCGGAACCCAAACCGAAATGTCACTCGCTATTTGAGAAGACTCGCTAACCAACCGCGCCGCAGCTCCTTGCATTTCCTCCGAACTACCTCACTACTTCATCGTCATCCTGGCCGACCCTGCTCGAGAACACTTGCAACTCTACCTACTGAAACCCCAATTGAACTGCATTACACGTCCCAAATTCCATCCGACGATAATGAAACTTCGGGAGCGATCGTCCTGCTTCACGGCCTACTGTATGTGTGTATCTCAACGTTGACGCGTCATAATGAACAAGCACCAGCGGGTCGTCGCGGAACTTTGCCGCCCATTCACGCACCTTTGCAGAAAAGCTTCAGAGGCCGGTTTACGCGTTGGTACGATATACATCTCGATGTCAACCCATGCAGTCAATGAACGATTTTTCCAGGACCTGCGGAATCACGGATCTTCAGAGCATGTCCAACCGATGACATACACGCGATGGCTGCCGATGTTACTCACTTCATTCAACAATTCCCTTTCTGATGTTTCTCATCGGTCACTCCATGTTCGTGCTCGAGAATATCTGGATCGACTATCTTTTCAACGCCCAAGCAGGGGTGGCAAAGTAGCCATGGCGGTGGCTTTGGAGTCTTCGCTTCCTGCATCGACGCTCTCGAAGCTTATTGTCGTCGACATTGCCCCTGCTCGAGGGACCATGTCAGCAGAGTTTCACCAACACATCAAGGCAATGAAAGAAATCGAGGCCGCCGAAGTTTCGCAGCGGAAAGAAGCGCTGAGATTCTACAACAGTATGAGAAGGTTGTTATTCAACCTGATCATTTTTCCGCCCGCGATTGAGCTCTCGTTCCGTACCCAGGATCCGGCTCTTTGCGCCTTTTGCTTACCAACTTGATTCAAAAGCCGAATGGTTCCCGCTTCCGCATCCCTCTCGACCTCCTAGGGGAGTCTGCTACTGACATAGGATACTTCCCATTCACTCCCGAGGAAGCGCAATGGACGGGGAAGACCTTGTTCATAAAAGGGTCGAAGAGCAAGTGCGTCGTCGTATTCCCGCGGTTTACCTTTCTTCTGATGGATTTCTGCCGCTTCCTCACGACAACACTCAGCTTCCTCAACCGCCACAACATCCCTCTTGCGGAGAAATTCTTCCCCAACATGAGGCTCGAGACGCTAGACACTCACCATTGGGGTGAGTTCCTCCTCCGCTCTTGCATTCATATATCATGTTGATTTTTTTACTCAAGTTCATTCCGAGAAGTAAGCGTCTCGATCTGGTGAGGAACCGTGAACTAATGTGCTTCAAAGGCCGAACGAATTCTCCGCCCTGGTGCAGGATTTTGTTGGCCCTCTTGGCCAATAGATACTTGATCCACAACCATTTTTGGCAATTTCATGCGCGATTCGGCCAAGACTTGATAGTACCAAGACCATTCCGTTAATTAACAATCCGTTAACTTGGTACGCGATCCACGACTTGTAAGCGTCTGTTAAGTAGACTCGACACGCCGATCAAGCCTACGTCCATGGTACCCGGTCCACGATCTGCCAAGTCAGACGTCTTCATCGACGTGCAACCTCGCCAATCAGGCGCGCTTTTGGGTCCACGGAAGCAGCTGAAGAAGTCGATCCACCTCACCTGCTTTGCCGCCCCCATCGAGCGAGAGAAGTTGATCCAAGTCCCAACGCAACGCTTTTTTACCGCTGCCGCTGTATCTTCCCACGGTTCAAGTAATACCGGTCAAGTATAATTATCACGGACCAGGACTTTTTGGGTGAGTGCTTGTCCGTACCAAAGTCTGACGCTTGAGTGCAAGTTCGTTATGCGTCTCAGTCGCTGTTGAGTCACAGCGACCGACCTGTCTCCAAGAATTCGATGGTTTTACCTCAAGCGACTACTTCTACAAGGCCGTTCAGTGTATCAACACGAACCCAGGTCAATCTTCGCGCCCAACGCTCCGTAGGCGCATCTCGGAGGAAGATCCTCAGACACCGCCACTTTGCGCTGTAGCACTTCGCCAATCAAGACAGCGTTGCTGCAGGCTAAAAGGAAGGTAGCTACAGATCCGCAGATAGATGGCCGCAGTCTTCGCAGCTTCAGCGAGATCCTGCAAGATTGATCCTGATCGAGCGAGAGGGTGAATGCAACGGGAGGTTCTTGAGACCCCGTTTCGGCAAACAGATGTAAGATGAACATGAACGACGTTGGCGAGAAAACGAACGGATGGTGAAGCCGTAGAGCTCCCAAGGTGCAGACGACGCCAACACTGTGCTTGATGCACTCCAAGCCACTTTTGTAGGTAATCTGAGTCCAGGTTCAACTCTGGTTTGAATTTCGAACAAGTATTTTGTCTCTCACAGTTGAAACGCAGCGAGTCATTGGCGAGTCATGTAACAAGCTACATACCGAACAACGTTACCGCACTCGTAGAGATGACAAGGTAGGTAGATAAAACATTCCGATAACACCAATGCGTTGACACTGAGGCGAAGTATGTAATGTGTCTGGGAAGGGAACGAGAAGAAACATAACAATTGTCCATCCACTCGTTCGCGCAATGGATATCTAGATTCGAAAAAATCCCGGACTGCTCATTTCCCAGCAGTACCACGAGTTCGTTTTTTGGTCGGTGTGGAATCATCGGCTTCTGTATACGTATCAAGTCGCTCGTCCAACGCGGGTTCAACGGAAGCGCTGCATCCATAGTAGGTCAGAGCGCGTTGTGACCAAGTAGAGGATGGATCATACGTGGAATTGCCTTCGGGAGATCGCTCTTCTCTCGCCACCTCAGAACCGCGTCTCTCCTCTCGCTATCCTCCGCAAATTCACAGTCGCTGTCGTCCAAGTTATTCATCAACCCAGGCAAGCTTTCCAAGAGTTCGCCAGTGATAGTCGAGATGCTGGGTAGAGACTGCATCATCGGCGGCACCTGCACCTGCGCCCGAGCCGCCAGCCGCCGCTCCCGCTTCTCTTGCTGGTCGCGATTCGAGTCGAGATTCATCGCAGCCAGCGCGTCGATGAGACCGGACGGAGGAGTTGTGGGAATAGTGATGCTCTTGAGAGGCGAAGTGCGCCGAGTTGGAGTCGGAGCCGTGGCAGGGATATTCTGAACGTCGCAAGCTCGCAGGGGGTGGCCCTTCCGAGGTCGCCCGCATGTTTTGCAATGAGGGATTTGCGGGGCGTCACGGTACCGGCAGGCGATTCGGAGGAGGTCGCTGCAGAGTTGACGGTTCTGGCCCTGGAGTGGTGGGCGCAGAGCGTGAGCTGGAGGCATATTTGGTGACTGGACAAGAGAAACGCTTGAGATAGCTTGAAGAACAAAGGAATCTTGGAGAACAAGGACGCGGCGTTAAAGAGCAGTTAACACGAACAAACACTTCACGGAGGAATACAAGGAGGCAGTAACGTCACGGCGAACTGGCCGGTGGAGGAGGCGGTCAAACCGTCCAAAGTAGAACGATTATCATCAATTCAATCCATGTAATTCACGAGTACGTATGACGAATAAAATACACGTTTATGTGCCGAGATGTGGGGGTGAAAGATACAAGTAGTTGTGGGTAAACGTAGCCGAAGGAGGTAGGAAACCAGAAGAATGAATAGAGACAAGGAGAAACGCGACGAGGGAAACGATGGAAACAACCAACGAAGAAGCAAGGGGCTTGGAGGAACGGAACGCGCTTGCCAGTGTCTGTGCGTCCGAGTGCAAGGCTCCGCGGAGGAAGTATGAGTGAGTGATGGATGGATCCTGCCGGCTCCCTAAAAAGATGAACGATAAATAACCAAACGGGGGGCATGGCAAGATATTCGTAGTGGGGAGAAGTGAGGGCCTTGAAGAGGACATCGGACGGTTTGCGGGAATCCAGTGACAACGCGGGGAGAAAGCAAGACGGGCCAAGCACCCGAGTATGCCAGGTTTATTGGGCGGACAATGGTCCCTTGGCGAGCGCGACGTTCTCGCCGAAAGGTAGTTGCGGTGACCGGATGTCCATCGATGGATCCTTGGGTGCGAACGCGCCAGCGATTTCGACCACAGGGGAGAGCGACATGGGCACGTCGTTTTCACTGGATCTTGGAGAATCGGACGGATGGGAGGACCTGACGGGGGTAGAAAGCACAACGAGATGAGGTAGCATGTAAAGCCGAGGCAGAAGACAGACCGTCGTCGTTTATGTGGCATGTCGGGCGAGGTGTTGCTCGACTTGCTCGGCCCCTTGCAAGGTTCCCGCGGAGGGTGAGCAAACGGGAGCCGAATGCAAAACTTCAGCACACCTTGGCGCGTTTCTGTACCAGTTTCTGCGGCCGCTCCCCTACATCATACACATAGTCCGGTAGCGCGGAACTTCACAGAAGGAGAGGAAGGAGCCAATCAGTCAAGTAGGATGGAGCGCCCCCCAAAGATTTGCGGACCTCTTGATGTGTTGTACGACAATGCTCATGGAAGATTCGTCGAACTTTTCCCAGACCCGCACGAGTTTGTGAACTCTTGTGTCGGATATGAAATGTCCAGTCGCCGTGGTCCAACGGCCCCAGCTGTGAAGGATATTAGAGCGCGGACGACAGGGAAGCGATGTGTGCTCACCTTGCTTCGGCTCGATCAGGAGACCGATATAGAAAGTCGTCGAATATACCACGCTTGCACCCTCCTTGCCGTCGTTGTCTTCCTTCTTCCGCCTGAGGACGGCGTCGGGGATTTCGCCTTGGGCGACCAGTCGTACTTCCTCGTCCGTAAAGCAGTACAAGATTTGCTCGAACCCTTTGATGAAAGGATGCGCCAGAGTCAGTGAGTCCACATACTCGAGCTTCATCACTAGTTGTCGTATTCGAGACTCGACAGTTCCCGCCCTAGTTGCGGGGTATCAGCAGAAAAAACGTCACAAGTAAGGACTGGTCGCCCACCACTTGATCTGCAGGTCCGGATTGCCCGTTGACGCGATGACTTGAGGTAATATCGGTATTTGTGGAAGAAGTCGTGTTTCGAGAAGAGCTCAGACCAGGCAGCCTTGCCGACAATCACTTTGTCCACGATATCAGCGGCTTGGAGATGGATCAGCGTCGTGTAAATGCGAAGAGGGACGGGGCTTCGTACCTTTCTTGAATTCCTCAGTCATGATCATCTGCGTAGAGGCCGTTACGTTGTGAGTAGAGCACATTGCTGGGTATGCAGGGGTTATTATAGGCATCCGATGTGACCGGTCGGCAGGATATAGCTAAAGTGCACTGAATTATTGCAAAGAAAGGTATGCTCGATGTATCGCGTACCTTGGGATTCCACACTCGGACCTGTAAAGGTCCTTCTTCGATTTGTTTTAAAAGGACAGGCTGCGGCCATGACCTGTGGAACGGGTGAGTGGGGATGGAAGAAGAAGACTCGAAGCAGGGCGTGTACATACCATCGATACATTATTATAAAAAATCGGCTGACTATTGCGCCGGCGATAGCATTAGGGTAGAGTTGGCATATTCGAGCGACAAGCATCGCCCATGCGACGCCGCCCAGGAACCCGTTTACATTTGAATATATAGCTCTTCCTGACCTGGAATTAGCATGATGTGCCCTCAAGGAAGGTAAAACGCACGTTGAGCCCATAGTTTTATACAACGTAGAGAGTCTCGGAAGACCTGCGGATTAGGTACCAATCGCAATATCTCATCCGTAACGCGCGAGCCTCGAAGGGGTTGAGAAAGTGGCTTAAAATATGGGGTAAGGACGGACCACCAAGACTCCGTACACATCGTTCGTCCAGGTTCCGAAGGAGAGTGTCGTCCCGCAGGGACAGGTCGTCTGGTATTGACGACAGTGCGAGCCGAGCCATCAAGAAGTCTAGCGGTATCCGGAGATTTTGGCCTTGACAATTGGGACATATGCGTCCGGAACGCCCTGTGCGCCAAGTCAGCTCTCCATTTGAGGTCGACACACAAGTGCGCCACGTACCGAGACCTCCGAAACACCCTCCATCTCCATGAGCATTGGCTCAAACACGTCGAAAAAGTCGTCCCGCGAGACATGCTTCGGCACGACACACAGCGTGTCGATATCGGATCCGGGGCCGTGCACACCCAGGCGGTAAGAGCCAAACGTGAATATCTTGCCCCCGGCGGCGGTCGCTGCGGCTTCCGAGAGCCCTCGTGACAATGCCACGGTATGAACGAACTTTTTAACGAGAGAGGCGACGCGGCCGAGGACAATCTCCCTATTGAAGCACCATCGCGGCGCACGTCAGCGTCGGATATGACTCGCGTGAGATCCCAGCCGCGCTTGCGCATAACAGCCGGACGATCCAAGTCCTAAGCACGAAGTGCACCAAGATCTCGGGAACGTAAACTGCATATGAGCATCCCAAAAAGCCCCAAAAGGAAGGCAATTCTTGAGGAATTGGCAACGGATCGGCGACCTGGCGGAGAACGAAGGGGCGGGGACCGACAATACGAGATTGACCGTGAGGACGACGCTCACCTTCTGCGAGCTTCTTCTTCGGACTCGAATGTATTTTGTCGCCTGAGCTCCTCCATGAGGGTCACCGTAACCTCTTTTTCTCGCTCATTCGACTCGCGGTCGCGATTGGGGGAGTTACACCAAGGAACCTGACAAATGCACTCGGTTCAGAAGCATCCTTGTCCATCGTTGGCCGGGAAATATTCACCCTCGTTCAGTGGTCATGGCGGTGGAAGCAAGGGAAGCACGGGCGCTATTGGCGGGGTCCTGGGTGACGGTTCGGGTATGGCTTTTTCGTCCTGAGCGAGTTTGATGTGGTGTGACCACTGTGACCTCGACTGCACCAACTCCCAAAATTGTCGCAAAACTGCACGCGAAGTAGTTGGTGGAAAATGAGCTTAAGGACATAGAGAGTGTCTCTACGTATTTCGTATAGGTTTTATTGGGATCGAGGCAACAACGTAGGGGAATAGTCGGTGAGGAGCGGAGCCGGAAAAACAGGACGTGTGAGCGAAACTTGCTTCATGTACCCAGGAAAGAGACTCGGATTAGGGCCAGGCATGGGCGCCTAAAATTATATCCACCCAGCCCGTATTCTCCATTTCCTTGAGGGCTTGCGAAGTAGTCGTCAAACAGGATTTGATTCTGGACCGTAAAATCCACAGCAGCGATGGAGCAGCTCAAAGCCCCCAGGAAGCTGCTGCTGAAAGTAACTTGTGCCTGGCCCCTGAGCGGTCTCCGATAATGTAGCGGCTCCGAGTTCTTGGTGCGGCGAGGGAATTCGCATCGAGGACACCCGTCCATCTGCGCTGAAAATGTTCCAGACGAGGGTGCGGTACAGTCACTACGTGCCCTGTGACGATAGTCGACCGTGGTGGGGCTTCCGGGGATTCTACTGGGAGAAGCCTGAGTGAGGTCTGCAAAGTCGGAGCAGCAGTTTGGTCTTTGGACTGGTACCAGCGAGTCAAACACCTTCCACCATCCATATGCATCGCGCGGAGACATCCCAACGGCCCGGCCATGCTGGAACGGTCAAAGACCGCCCTTGTGAGCATCTTGTCATCGGAAGAAGCAGAATCTGCTCCAGTGTCTTGGACTTGGGAATCTCATGGAAGCAACTGCCTTGAAAGGAATGATAGGTCTGGTTTGCCAAGGTCTTGCACTGCGGTATCCGATTCCATCCAGCCAATTGCAGCGCTCGCATAATTGTCAGCTTGCAGATTGGTAAGAGTTCTAGGACTTGAGGATGATAGCGGAATTCAGGCCGGGCAGAAGAAGCTGAGCCATTGGGAGAACTGAGCGAGAACCTTGCGGTCGACCGTCGAGACTCGAGGACAAGTGGCGGGAAGTCATGGTCCCTGAAGAAGCAACGACAAACAAAGTCGGCTTCCTCTCAAACCCGACGCGCCTTGTAATTAGAAAATCTGCCGAAAGGCTTCAGCTTCCTCGCGACCCTTGGTTTGCCGCCTTTTCGATGCTCGTGCTCCTCAGACCAATCCAAAATTCACAGATTCAACCGCAACCTTGCCCCAACCGGAAGGCTTTCAAGTTCCCAAAGCCACTCGAGGTCATGACGCCCGACAAAAACGACGACCTTCGAGCGCGTCTTGCAGAATTTGACACTGCGATATCCGCAAAACAGGCGCTGCTGGATAAAATAAACCAGGAAATGGTTATCTTCGGACGGATAGAAACCTCATCCAGATCAACTCAACTCATCGTCTATCCGATCCAGTCTTTACCACTCGATATAACGCTGGAAATCTTTGGACATTGCCCTTTTGTTGGGGAGCACCATCACGGCTATTGGTCTCCAACGACTGTGTTTCGTGTTTGCAAGCCATGGCGGGAAATTGCGCTGGCCACTCCATCCCTCTGGAAGACGATCAATTTCGCCCGCGATATGGCCGCTCCGGCTATACCATTGAGCGCTATCTTGACTACCGAGCCACCGTCGCTCAGGACCGTCCTCTTTCTGTCAGTGTTAGTGGCGATACCATCGTGCAGAACCTAGGGGAGCGGACATTTGTCGCCCTCCTAGGTCGTCTTGCCCCCCGGTTATACAACCTCAGACTGAGCGTGGCTGCATCGGGGCTCTTCGAACTCGACCGCGATCCCCCCTCGTTTCCTTTACTCGAGAAACTGGACATGACCTCGTCGACGAAAATCTCACGTCGGAACCTATCGAAAGAGCCTTCACCAATGCGCCTGTACTCCGGGAAGTTCGTGTGAGATCGGGGCCGATGGATTTTCCGTGGATACAACTCACCAAATTTGACGGCCAGTTCGTCTCTGCCGAGGAGTGTTGGTACATATTACAGGCAGCGGAGAACCTCCTGGAGGGCACCTTCCGTCTTGACACACATACCCTTTCCCCCGGCGACTTGGAGGACCCCGTGCGTCATTCGCATCTCCAAACTTTCACCCTTGCCGGCTCCTCTTCCGACCGTCCGAGAGGATACACAACCGACCTCCTTTCCCTTCTCACATTCCCCGCCCTGCGGAGTCTCCAGCTCCTCGACGCCACAGAAGGCGACATCGAACAGATCCGTTCATTCGTGACGCGACATGCAGCTCAGTTGCGGACCTTTTCGTTCTCTGGCTGTACTAGCCAAGCGGTTACCATCGACTTCGTCCGTCCAATGCTCGACCTTACGAACTTGACATTGGACATTTGGGACGGCCCAGTGTCGTATGTCAACGATCTGATTCGTGAAATGGGAAATCCAGACCAGCCATTATTTCTCCCACAACTCCGGTCCATATCCCTTCTCCGATACATCTTCGACCTGGAATCAGCTGATGTAGCTGCGATGGCTCAGGGACTGTCCTCTCGGTGGGAAGCTCACAACAATCAGCTCACTTCCTTCCACCTCCAATGGGTACCATCTAGAACGCCCAAGGATTCTGCACTGGAGGTTCAAAAATCCGCCCGTCACTAAATTTGCTGGCCACACTTGCCCGAAGAGTGATGCAGGTTTATGTCGGCTCCTGGGACACTAACTATGTGTAAGGGCGGTTGAAGAAGGTCGATTTGGTGCTGCGATTTCGAATCCATGCAACTCAACGCAGCTATAATCGAAAACGATACATTATCATTGTTATACATTATCATACACCAACCCCAAATTTCATTGCGCTTGTTGGGCTACAAGTTTTTGAAGCTGCTCGAGTTCCTTCTCCTTCTCGACGAGCTTCAGCCTCCACCGCTCCTCCTCAGCCACCACAGCCTTCCGCGCAGTCTCCAGCCTTTCCGCCTCCTCCTTCTCCATCTGCATCGTAAACTCCGGCGTCCCGCCCTTGCTCGCCTCGAGACCCGCGGGGTGCGCCATGTGGAACGGTACGGGCTTGCGGCGGCTTGCGCACGAGGTGCGTCGGCGGGTGCGCGGTGAGGGTCCCAAGGAATGTCTGAAACGGGTCGTTGAAGACGAGCTCGTCGTACTGCCAGGAGTGCACCGGCCCCGACCGCAGCGCGATTTCGGGCGTCGGAATCTCCGGGTCGCCCACTGCAGCCCACGGATGCAGCTTGATGGTGGTGGTATAGAACGTGATGGGCTTCTCCCCTGCGTCCGGGACGAAGGTTATGCGGATTTGGATCTCGAATTCACCCCATCTAGGCAGTGAGTAAGTATACGGCGAGCACAAAATTTGGACCACAGCGCCTACCCCAGTCTCCGTCACTTCAAACGGCGGTTTGTCCACATCTAACACGCGCTGATCAGTTGACCAAGATACGAGGTGCAGCCAGTAGAAGCGACGCACTGCGCGACGGGTTCGGATACGTGTCGTGTAGCTTGAATGTGACGCGCTTGATAAAATGGCTTAAATCGTCTGCGCCGCCGACAATGTCCTGGTCGGGAGCAGATGCCGCCCCGCGTACCGCGACCGTCCAGGTGTGCGTATGATCCGGAGCCGTCGCCGCAAGCGCCTCGCGCGCCTTTGCTGTGAGGACCGTGGCGGGTATTTCCGTAAATTATCGGCCGGAAGATGTTCACGCCCTTTGGAAGGATGAATTTGCGGTGGAGGAGAGGGAATGGGGGAACGAACCCGGACGCGAACGCGCTCGGCGGCCATGAGATATTCGCGTCAAAGAAACCGAGTCCTTGCAAGGCGTCGAGGTGGTGGTTCGGGAAGGCGAAGAGCCCCAACGCAAACAAGGACAACCAATCTCATTCCTCTTTCTTCTGCTTTTTGGGTTCACGAATCGTGGACTCTAGGGTTTCGACTGCTTATTTCACGTTTCCACGTTCCAGCGTTTCTGCTCTCAGTCCGATTTTTTTTACACCGAACGGAGGCGCGCATTATTTCATAACCACATACTCATCTGCTCTCCGTCAACCAGCAACGTATTTCGTGGACTTGGTCTGCATAACATAACCTCCCTCTCGTCAAGTAGGATCGGGCAAAGCCTCAAACTCGATCGAATGCGGTTCCTCTTCTGTGTCAGGTACAGGGAAGTGAAGGTCGGATATCACGCAAGCCCAGCATTTCCAGGAAGAGTCAAGGGATCGCTGGTGGGGTTTCAAGCGTGGCTAGCCGTGGGCTGGTCGCAAACCAGTCGGAGGTCAGTCCGCCAATTAGATCCAGCCCACCGCCGCGGCGCGCTTTGGGTGTAGAGTTGGGGGAGAGCCAGTAAACCTGCCGCGAGTGGGAACAGAGCCGCCCGTGTTCCCTGAGCTGCGCGTGGGCAAGCCAGGTCTCGCGGAATCCATCGAGTTCCGAATAATTTAAGATCATTTATACAGTCCACATCTACCGACCGTGGCACTGGATAAATCACTTTTGCTGTCGTTTAAGTACCGGGTTCTCGATTTCGTGAATCTGCTTCCGGCCCTCTGGCGTCCCAGGGATCACTTTCACGAGACCCTGGTTCACGAATGAATGAGGAACAGCAACGCGATGGAGGGAGGGCAGACGCACCAGCTTCTCGAACATGCAAGTGTTGAGCGCGCGTTCCGGCGCACGACAGCGGTAATATTCCTGGTCGACACGTTAGTTAAGCATGCGTGAATTGCGAACCAGGACAGCACAAACGAACATGATTGTTCAACTCCAGGCAGCCCCAATGAGAATCGAATTCTTTCAGGCAATTCTCTCGCATTTTCGTGATCCTGCATGCTCAGAGATATTGGCCACCCGGTAACTGTGAACACAGCATGATGAACGCACAAGTCAGTCGCGCAACGCGTCACTCGGCGGCCTTCCTTGAGACAGTGGGCGGGGGGTGGCGGTTCTCGGACTTGCAGAGCATAAAGTCCTCTGTGCGCAGCGGACGTCAGACTCAGTGCGATCCGCGACGACACCAGAGGAGTTGCACCATTGTATTCTTTGCAGTACGCGCCGATGAAGAAGGCGGCACTCTTCAAGGGCCCGCTCGTCGTCCCGAGCTCTGCGAACGGTTGCCGCTGATCGGGCGACGCGGGCCTTCGGGGGAGTGCTGGCCTCCGGGGTAGTGGTGGCCTCCGTGGAAGTCATCGTGAGCGCTGAGCAGCTTGTTTGGCCACGCTTAGATCGGCCGCTATCGACATGATGTATAAATAAAAAGGCGGGATTGTGTCTTTCTCGATACAACTAGGGATCGAGTTCGTCTGCAGAAAGGCCACACGAGAAGAAAAATTACATGAGAGGTAACGAAACTTCGACTCGTCTAGAACAATTTAAAATAATTCTTGTCTTCAGTTCCGATGTAGACTTCCAACCCCTGCCTTTCCAACGCTTGCAGCGCCACACGATTCTCGTGGATGAGAGGGGTCATCTGAACGAGAGCTGACTCCTTCATGGTTAATTTGATTGGCGTCCAAATAAATTTGAACGACTTCAACTGCGTCAGGGCAGGACTTTGGTCCGTGGCTTCCTGGGCAGTCGATCGAGAGGCTAGAGCGTCCACCAGCGGCATGTCCAGCTCGCCCGACATCCAGTCCTTCAGGGTGAGCTTCTCCAGCGCCGGGAGAAAGCCGTGCTCGTGACGGCGGTTCAAGGCTCGCAGCAAGTCTTCCTTGTACCCGAGTAGGCGGGGAAGAGTGAGGTTGCTGAGGTGCATCATGGGGAGGAACCAGGACAACGAAAGGACCATGTTCATCGTGAACTCGAAGCTCCGTAATTCCCCACCCGAACGAGTTAGGAACTGTATGAAGTCCCCGTCGTCGAGGTTCGGGAGACCGAGAGACAGCTCGCGGAGGCCGGGGAGTGTGAGATATTGCATCATTTCAATTCCATGATTCCACTCGTTAGAGAGATTGAGAGTGGTTAATCGGGGATGCAAGATGACGTCTTCCGCCTCGTAATACGAGTGCTGCTGACCGTAGAACTCGAATTTGAGAAGGGAGGGCGCCTGGCTGATGATGTCCAAGCGCTCGTCCCCGGGGGCGAGGGACGTTCTCACGCTTTCGAGCAGCTCCCATCGGATTCCAACGAGCGATGGAGGTGATATCCCGTAGATGCATAGATGTCGCAGCCGTGGTGTTGCTCGGAATGCCAAGATCGGCGGAGTAGTTGAAAGGAAGATAGTCGCGGCGAAGTGGCTGAGGTTTAAAGTTTCGAGTAAGGGGAACGACAAGGTGTCGTTGAGGTCGCAAACGCGACCCGAGGTCACGGAGAGACTGAGATCTTGGAGGCGTGGTGCATATCGTCGAAGAACGTCATTTATCTCTGATGACTCTTGTGTTTCGGATTCCACGTCGCCCATCCATTGGAGGCGCAGCGGCAGTGCTCCAGTGCGACTGAACCACGAATCGGTGCTGCCATATCCTCCTGAGCCACATGCCACAAATTATCCAGATTGAGGGTGGACCACAATCTAGGGATAGACAGCGCCAGATTTCTCCATCGCCGGCAGATTCCTGTAAGGTTAAGGATATCTTTCGGTGGGGGGCCCAGGTCATGACGAGAGGCACGAGTAGCGACAGCGCAGTGGAGGAATATCTCGGTCGTGACTTCGGGAGGCAGGGTCAAGATTGGGAAGATGACGGCGTCGAGTGCGGCTTGAACGGCGGCCGTGCGCTGCTCTACTTCCTCGAGGAGTATGCGGTACTGCGCAGCAGAGGCATTGAGGGCAGCGAGTTCCGCCCTGAGATTTTTGACGTGCGCCATCAGGGAAGAGCAGGGATCGTGGGAATCAACAGCAAGACGCGTCAACAAGCGACAACAAGTTGACCTTGTACATCGACCATCGAGCAGTCATGGACACCCCAGGCCGCTTCGGCACAGTCCAGCTTCTGCGCCGCCAGCCGACGTCCACCGCCGCCAATGCCTCCAAAGGCGCCCCCGGAGGAGCTGCACCTGCAGGAGAAGAGGTCGTCGTCGCGTCCTTTGGCGTCGACACACCGACAGTGTCCTTCGGCCGCGATCCGACATGCAGCGTGCGCCTCTACTACCCCGCCGTCGCGCCCCTGCACGCGCGCATCGTTTTCAGCGGCGACGAGAGCGAGAAGAAGAAGAACGCGTTTGTAGAGGTGCTGGGCGCGAAGGGAATGCACGTGGACGGGTGCATGGTGTACCCGAACGCACAGGATGACGGTGGGAGTCCCAAGGGCGTGAGGACTATTCCGCTCGGGAATGGAAGCGAACTGGAAATTCACGGCAAGCGGTTTCGGTTCGTATACCCGCCCAAGGAAATGCGCAAGGCCCTTGCGGCGTCGCCTGCTCGTGCGTAGTTTCTCCGCCTCAATTTTGTGAACGTGCCACTCACTATTTTTTCTCGACATTTCCTTTCTTTTCCAACCGCCTTCCTTTTCGGGACTGCCATCACATCTTTTCCTCGACCTCGACTATGTGGACCGACTGCAGGCCCGGGGAACCGCGCGCTGCGTCTCTCGTTAATCCCGTCGGCGCAAGTGTTCGATCCCCATCCGTCTCCGGATCCCCGCCAGAATCTGCGCGTTTTGCAGTCGCCTCTGCGTATCGCGGGGTCCTCACCAAAGAAGAACAGTTCTCCTGCTCCAGGGACGCCTACTCCAAGTCCACGGGGTGTCGGTAATGCAGCACAGACTCAACAAGAACAAGATGACGAAGATTCGGAAGATGGGCAGACGATAACACTGGTACAAGGCTCACACCCTCGCGTCGTCGAGGAGGCGAAGGATCTCGTTATCCTCGAGGATGTGGAAATTTCTGCAGAGGAACGCGCTGCTGCCGCCAACAACAATTCCCGCTCTTCACCTACTACCGCTGTGGGCGGCGCGGGCCGCGGACGCGCCAACTCCACCAGTGCTGGCAGCGTCGGTCGCAATCCGAGCATCATCCCGCCGCCGCCACCACCACCCGCACCCCCACGCACGCCGCGCCGACAAAGTCTGCATCGTGCAGTTTTGATTCGGAGTGCGCAACGCGCGGTGTGGGCCGCGAACTCGCCCGCGTCGACCAATTCGGGGTCCAACTCTGGGTCGAACTCGTCGACGCCGAGTGCGGGGTCGAGCAACTCTTCTACGGGGAGTGTTTTGAGGGGGTGGCAGGCGCCTGCTGCTTCTACTACTGTTGGCGCAGATGCGAATAGGGCGGAAGAGGAAGATGAGGCGGACGACGAGACGGATACGGAGGAAGAAGAGGCGGAGGTGCGGAGTTTGAGGCTCGAGGTTGTTAGTGTGTCGAGTGGAAGCGAGTCCGAGGATGAGGTATGGCTTTTACCTTTTCACCTTCAGCCAAATGCTAACTTCCTTTTCATCCAGGAGGATGACGAAGACGATGCGAACGTACGTCTACCCCCTACCTATTTTTCTGCGTTTTAATGCCCGCCAACTTTCTACAGGATAACTCAAACCTAGCTCCGCAGCCGCGCCTCGGATGGCGCAAGAGCCTCGAACGAATTGCACTGTGGCCGTTCGGGGGACGGGTCAAGAAAGAGGTGTGTATCTATACCGCCATCTTCGCGCATTGCTGACCATATT
Source organism: Mycena filopes (assembly GCA_029281495.1). Classification (NCBI taxonomy): domain Eukaryota; kingdom Fungi; phylum Basidiomycota; class Agaricomycetes; order Agaricales; family Mycenaceae; genus Mycena; species Mycena filopes. The sequence goes on along the minus strand of JARIHR010000088.1, from coordinate 287,672 downwards.
ACTGGACAGGAAGAAGACACGGTTCTGCCACCCGCATCTGCGGAAGATGAGGGACAAGACAAAGACGAAGACCATGAAGAAAACGAAGACCACGAAGACCAGAACGAAGGATATGAAAATGACGATGACGAGGTATGTCTTGTATTTCATTATCATTGCCGACAAGTGACTGATGTAGATGCTCGATAGATGGACGCGCAGATACAGACACCGAGGACTGGGGTGCGTAACGTCCCTCGTTCCCTCCCTCTGGACTAACATTTCCCCTACAGAGTCCCCGCACGCCGACCTTCATACAGACGCCCGTCCAGCGCACACCCGCCCCGGCGCGTTCGCCCGCAAAGACACCGGCAGTGCCGCGCTCCCCGACCAAGACCTCCGCGCAAGCCTTTGGCGCACCTCACCCCGCTGCACGCACGCCGCCCGGTTTCAAGCGCAAATCAATCCCTGGCCACGAGGTCCGTTCTGCACTCCTGCCTTTCGCATGTGCTGACACAAAGTTTCAGGCAGCAGAGCGACCAGCTGTGGACGCAGAAGAGGCTGCAAACGTCCCTATGGACGTTGACGAGGAAGGATACACACCTTTATACGAGGACTTAGCGTCATATCGCCTCGGCAATCCACTCACCACCGACGCCGATCGAACCAGCAATGCGCCAGATGCAGCGAGAGCCACGGCCAGCACCCCGCCTCCGATCCGCCCTGCGCGTCCGCTAGCAGCGTTCATGACGCCGCAGGCGCCCCGCGCAGGATTCGCCGCGTATGGTGTCCCGGGATCCGCCAAACCAGCGGGAGGCGCCCCGCGCTACTCACTCGGCGGTGCGGCGCGGCGCGTTCCCGTGGAGGACAAGCCGTGGAAGGTGAACGAGCTCCTCATGCCTGGAACGCCCTCCGCTGGACAGGGAACTCCTGCGCGCGGGGTGCCGGCGCGGCCCGCCCTATCGGCAGAAGAGCGCCGCGCGATTTCTGAGAGGAGGCGAAGCGCGTTGAAGATGCCGGATCCGTTCTTTGCGGGAGGGGTCCCGGGGATGTCGCCGGCGAAGAAGAAAGTGGGCGTGCCTGGGCTTGGGCTGGGGAGGGTGCAGGAGGGTGCGGCCACGGGGAATGTGGAGACGGACGGCGCCACCGGTGGAAAGCAGGATGATCGATTGATGCTTGAGAATCTGAGGGAGACGGTGGCGGGTTTGCGGAGGAGGAGGGAGAGTGTTCTTGCGGATGCGGGTATCGTCACAGAAGCGGATGTGGACGTGAGTGACGGCGAAGGAAGGGTCGAGTTCCAGGCTCATGTGGAGAAACCCAAGTCGCGGATGTTGAGAGGAAGGTCGCGCGAAGTGAGTCTCTTCCGTTTTCAAAATTCTTTCTTGAGACTAACGCGCATATTCAGAAGTCGCCAGCTCGTGGCGAAGTCGAGGAGAACACTAATCAAGCCCACACTGAGGTATAAAACCTTCACGATACACCTTTGATCACACCAAGCTGATGTATTTGCTCCTTAGGTTTCGACCCCGGCGGAAACAGCCATGGAAATCGATGTGCCATCGAAGCCGGCCCGTCGTGGACGCAAGCCGACGACCCCCACGCCGGTCGCCACAGAAGGCTCAGAAGAGATGGTTGTCGACCCAGCACCTGCCCCGAAGCCTGCACGCCGTACACGCAAAACTGTGGAACCCGAGGGCGAGACAGAGCTCAGCGCTCCTGCCGCCCCCCGTCGCACCCGGAAGGCCACGCCGACGCCGACCACCGAGGACGAGGAGCACGTTGAGATGGCTGTTGATCCCGCCCCTGTCAAGGCTCGGCGCACGCGCAAACCCACTGCGGAACCGGAGGTTGTGAACGACGACGACGAGCCTGCGGCGCCCGCTGACGTCCCCGCTGCGCCAACCAAACCCCGTCGTGGACGCAAAGCGACGACGGAGCCTGAGAGCGAGGCGGAAGCTACGGCTGCTCCCACCCGACGCGCGCGCAAGCCACCCTCTACCGACGCGCCCGCCGCCATCCCCGCCAGCGAGCCTGCTGCGCCGCCGAAACGCCGCGGACGCACGGCCAAGGCTCCTACTAGCGCACCCGAGCGCAAGACGCGTGGACGATCACGCGCGGCCGCGGAGGAGACTCAAACGGAGGCGGACGACGATGCCGACCCTCTCGACACGATCACGGATGTAGATATCGTGCCTAATGTCCCAAAGACGCGCCGTTCGCGCAGTGCGAAGCCCAAGGCGGTGAAGGAGGAGGAGGCGGAGCCTGTGCTCGAGGGAGAGGGCACCGCTGTCCCCACTGTTCGTGCGGGGCGCACGAAAAAGAGCGCTGCAGCGGCCGTTCCCGCTGTACCTGCGGCGCCGAAACCGCGCTCGACACGGAAGGCTACCGTACCCGCGTCCGCACCGGCTGTGGTGGAGATTGGGGAAAAGGAGAATGCACCTGATGACCGAGAGGAGTCTGAGCCTGTGGCGAAGGTGCGCGTGTCGAGGAGCCGAAAGGTGAAGGAGGAAGTGGTGGAGTCGGATGCGCCTGTGGCGGCGCCGCGTCGAGCGACTAGGACGCGTACGAAGACGGGTTGAAAAAATAATACGTTGAAAGGAAAGCGGTGAAGATGATACCCAACTGCCAAAGCGCTTTGGTTGCGCTATCCATGTATTTTTCTTAATTGTTTATATCTAACCATCGTACGCGATCGTAACTTGAGTGGACGAACAGAACACAATCCCACCGAAGTCCGATAGTCGGATATTTGCTCTAAATTACCAAGAAATGTAGTCTATTGCACTACTCACGACTCCCGCTTGGGCGGCTGCCCTGTCGTCGTCTCCCACCCCTCCGGAATCCCCCACTCGCCATGACACTCCCACGCCCAATCCGTCTCTCCGATAATCTTCTTCTCCGCACCCACAAACGTTTCAACCGCGCACATCCCGTCCTTCTGCTCCGGGCACCCCTCGATGCCCCTGAGCGGGACGACACCGTCGTTTACGATGATGCGGATCTGCGGACTAGTCTATTAGTTACCACGCTTATCACTGCAGGCGTCCTGCCTTATTATATAAGCATCCATTTTGGGATATGCTCCGGACGCGACTTGACGCGTCGTCCGTCTTCCCGGAGTCTTTCAGCGACCACAAATACCTCAGACAGTATCATCAGCCTTTAAAACATATCAAGGTGTCTCAGAATCCTCTGCTTAGGTGAGGGTAGAATATAATTGACAAAAGTCCCTGTTTTTACCTGACAACGGTCCCTCACCCGCATTTAACAAGGATTTCTCCCAAAACCACCACAGATTGGAGCGGAATACTTGAGCAGCTGCTAGGGAATCATCTTCCTCGAAGCTTCGCGTTGAACGGCGTCAAAACGCGTCGAAGTAAACGCGTTGTTTGGCTCTGCATCACCATCAATCACTGATAGCGCAAGACGCCGCTTAATCGACGCGGTAACTAACAGACTATAAACTAGCGAGGAACGAGCTCAACCGTTTATAGCGTCTGTCTTGGAGAGACTATCTGCGGACCGGGTTGGGAGGTGCATTCGAGGACTGGGTGGGGGTGAGTTTGTGTGAGAGGAGGGAGGAGGAGGTAAGGAGGACGTACGCTGGAACTGGACATTGGTCGCGAACGGTGCAAGTTCCGAGACCTTGAAGGTCCGGTGCTTGGGGATGTGGTCCGCGGGCAGGGGCCCTTGCGCCGCGAGCGTTGTCAGGTTCAGCGCCGCGAGGACTGTCGGGTCATAAGAGTCAGTTCTCCCCATATAGGAAAGGAGAAACGCACTGTTAAGGACGACGACCTCGTGTGTCGCATCAACGTAGAGACTCTGTCCGAGTGGGAACGTGATGGGGTTATCGTCCAGCGTCCCGTTCGTGCTCGAGTTGTGCGTCGCGATCGGTGTGTGCGTGAGTCGCGCGACGAGCTCCTGCACGTACCCGATCCCCAGCGTGCGTGCGAGGGCGTAGCCGGGCCCGGAGTTGTACCTGCACTGTGTCAGCGGAAGTTCTGTAGTACATCGGGCGAGCGCACCAGAAAAAGAGGTCGAGCCTGGTAGGTAGATGTCGGAATCAGATGCAGAAAAAAATGTAGAGTGAGGACGACGCACGAGTAATCGAACCCATCCCACTCGTCTTCTGTAAACAGCTCGCAAAACTTGGAATACCCTAGGGCGACCGTCTGGTCCCAGCCTCATCAGCATGATTTCTCGGTATCGAGAAGGCGACTGACCTCGTACGGGCACAACTGCTGCAACACATACACATCCTCGATCGTCAAATCATACCCTACCATCTGTGGTTTCAAGCGCTGGAGCGCCTTCTTGAGGTATATCCCGGCCCATTTTGCGACGTAGTCGCGCCCACGGTCGGAGATGGATTTGATGTTCGCGTTGGGGCAGCTAAAAGAATTTTAGTTAACGGTGGCTAGGGCTAATGGCTCCACTTACGTCTTGTACGGCGCGAGGGTGTTGTTAAACTGCACCGAGGAGGCGGATGAGTAAGGATAAAGATAAGATGCCTGGGACGGACACCGTTTGCCTCGATGGTGATGCTTTGCTGGTATTGCCCCTCGAATGGGTATCCGAAGAAGCCGATCGCAAAATTCATCGCAGACGCGAGCATACGGTCTCTATAGAACGGTTAATCGGAGAGGGATACCCCATTGCGTCGAGGCGTACTGGGACTCGGTGCGGAACACGGGAATGGTGTTGGATTCGGTGAAGTTCTGGGTGATTGTTCGTGGAAAAGTAGCGGATTTTTTTAGGGCCACACCTTAAGCAGAAACCCATATTTAAGGCGCGTCGAGATACCCAAGTCGACTGCGTATTCGATTAGAAAGGGGTAGAAAAACATGGAAGCAAACCCACAAAGCTGCTGGCGTCCAAATGGCGTCAAGACTTGGATTCGTTAGTCAAAAAAAAGGCAAATTGAGGGGATACCGACCTTCCTCGCCAAGCTTGTACGTCCTGAAAGCCGTTTAGGGGCCGAAAACGACGACACTAGAAGCCGCACCATTCGTTCATGAAAGCGAGGTCTCCCGAAGCAGTCCACTTGGCGGCCAGGGCGTTGAGACGGCCGGAGAAATTGGCTGGCCCACCGTAGGAAGCTGTATCTTGTCAGGATGGGTGGAGTGAGATGAAGATAACACCCCACCATAAGCCGTGGGGTACCGTGCGCCGTGTCTGTGCAGGAAATGCAGCCCAGTCACGCGGCACGTTTCTGGAGTCTCAGGGCCCGAGTCCAAGCCAAAGGCCGTCCTATCAACGCTGTGCCACGGCGACAGATTGCCCCACTTTTTAAAGAGGTCGTACTTCTTGCCCTTGGATTTCGTGAAGGAGTCTGGGACGACTAGGACGGCAGCGCCCGCGTGCATCGGGTACGACGGGGCCGTAGCAACGACGGCAGGCTCAGCGCCGGTCGGGGTCCCTCCTGCATACCCAACGTTGGTGGGGAACAAGGACGGGAACGCATTGGTCGGGGTTGCCGGGGGAAAGTTGTGTCGTTCCGTGGATCCGGCCCAGGGCGATGCGAGGGCTTGTATTTCGGTAGGGACCACAACGGCGGTGTCGGTATCGGTATTGCGATAGGTAAAGCAGCTCGACCCGCAGATGGCGTATTGAGCAAGGAAGCAGGCTAGGGTCCCGGTGACGAACGAAATCAGCAGATGGTTCAGGCCAAATCGTGGCTTCGAGTAGCAAGAATGTGGTGCGTAGGGTACCTCAGTCGGCCGTTTCGCTTGCTGTCCGTTGGTGGACGGGAGGAGAGACTCTGACTCGGCGGAATCGTAGGGTTTGTTGTACTCGCGAGAGCCGCGTTCCACGTCCATGGTGAGCCACGCAATGCAGGTCGTGGTCAGGACGAAAGCAGGTCAGTCCGCAAAGGGAAATTGATCACCCAGTTTTGCCCACGCCTCTTGTTCCTGCCACTCATCTCTCCTCGACTACACGCGACTAAAACATGGTTTGCCCTTCCTAGAGGCGTATATACGCGTCTAATATACTGCTATAGCCTCCCAGAGCTACCCCAAAAGTTTTCCAGGTCCTGGTCAAGACCCACAAACTGACTGTCCTCATCACCGTTCCGCCCACCAATTCAGTCGCAGAACTCAAGGAGGAGGTCCTCTCGGCACTCTCTTCTGACGTTCACCAGATAGACGATGTTCCCCGCGTCTCCGCAGCACGGGACTTTGAGCTGTGCAAAGCAATCAAGGAGCGCGGAAAGCTCACGGGCGAATACCAGCTCCTCAGCGAGCTCACGCTGTCGCTTCGAGACGCCGGTGTCGCCAATTGGGAACCCTTGTTTGTGCGGTTCCGCCCCCCTGGCTCTGGTATGTGTCCTTCGTTGTGCTCGTTTATTCTTTATCCTTCGATTCCTGCCTCTCATGCAATATACTTTCTTTCTTCTGGCGTGTCATTTCTGCAGACGAACTCGGCCCAGTTGTATTTGTACCCTTCGAAGACGACGAAGACGACGCTCCGCCAGTCAGCGCACCGGCAGCACTTGCGGAGGCAAGCTCGAGTCGGGGAAAACGCAAGACGCGACCAGATTGAGGAACGTCGAATTTTGTCAATATGTATATCTACCGAACCCATTTTCTTGAGTGCAAAACGTCTCTGCTTGACCGAGAACTGCGCTGGAATATTTTTCGAAACGCCCGGCGCTTATTTGGCAATTACCTTGCTTGACAAGGTCTCTCCACCTTCATAATTAGTCAGCGTTGTCCCACCCGCTGATCCTAAACCACCCGACATCATCATGGCGCTCAAAATTACCTCCAATTGACCTAATTCCCTTCAGTTGGTCACCTTGCTTGAGGCTTTCGTTCCCGAACAAGCAAGGTCGCATCCGCCGAAGGCGGAGCTCCCTAGTCCTATCCGGCAACTCAATATTCTTCCCTCTCACCATGATCGCGCATCTCGAAAGCCTCAGAACGGAGCTCACCACTCTCAGTGCCTCCGCTGCGCAGTACCGTTTACTCATTGAGGAAGTGGAGCAGCGCCAGGCCACCGTACAGGCCGCACTCGACGCCGTCGTTTTCCCAATTTTGACCCTGCCTCCCGAAGTCACGACCGAGATATTCCTCCACTGCGCTGTCCCTGCTCGCGCCTATCGTCAGCAGATGGGCCCCCCGCCGAAAGATATCCTTGACCTCACCACAATTTGCTGGGGATGGCGAAATCTGGCGCTGTCTATTCCTAGATTGTGGTCCACCCTCAAACTGAACGCTCCGCGGCATGTAGCTCAGGAGGAGATGGCAGCAGTTGCCCATTCGTGGTTCAGTCGTGCTGGAGCACTGCCGCTGGGCATACAATGGATGGACGACATGGAGAGGGGGGAGGCAGCAGAAATAAATGCCGTCCTTCGGCGATATGCACCAGGCCTCCAAGATCTCAGCCTGGCCGTGACCTCGGGTCGTGTTTGCGACCTCATCGGCACCTTGTCGTTCCCTCTACTCCGGCATCTATGCCTGCGCACCCTTGGTAGTACCCCTCCCTCTCCGCCGATCATGGCGTTCCGAGCAACGCCGCAGCTGCGACAAATGGACCTACACGAGATATCACCTTCATCACTCATTGGAATCCGTTGGGAGCTGCTCGAAAGCTTGATCATGGCCGGAGACCCGCACGAGTGCTTGGACGTCCTCCGCAAGGCGCCCTCCCTTCTCAAATGCAAGTTCTACGATTCTGAGAGTTCTAGCAATTCGCACGAGGCCGACCAGGATGTCATCTTGCATCCCCGATTAGCCACACTCACTCTTGAACTCGACAACTTCCATATAGTGATGCGATATCTCACACTCCCCAGCCTCCACATGCTGTCTCTCTGCTGCCCAAGCTTGAACGACGGGTACTTCTTACAGTTTCTGTCTCGTTCGCGTGCGGAATTGCATTTGCGGAGTTTTGAGCTTGATTCCAAAACGGTTCCAGTGACGGGGTTTCAGCGTATGATGCACCTTACCAACCTCACTCTTTGGGAGCTCCAAGTTGAGTCCAGGCAAAACCTGGTGCGGGCCCTGAACCGCCACCACGGGCAGGACTTTCTGCCGGTGTTGGAGACGCTCACCTTGAAGGATAGGCTGTCCGATCAGCTGGACATGCAGCTAGTGGACGCTCTGGCCTCTCGATCCACTGCCCAGGAAGCGAAGGACGACAGACCTGCGGCTGACGAAGCTCAAATCGTTCAAATTTCTTTGGACGCAACGAGGCCGCATTGCGGGGTCAGGTCTCGCTGATATGGCCAGTCTCATCCGCAACTTTTGTGCGTCCCTGCGAGGGCTGGAAAGGCAGGGAATGAAACTTTACATTGGAACTGGAGACCAGAATTATCTTGGTTTGTTCTAACGAGTCAAAGTTTCGAAGTCGTTCAGGTTTATTTGGACGGAAGCCACGAAGGATTTCGATCTCGCTGTTATGACCCGTCTCCTCCGCGAGAATCGTGTAGCCTTGCAAGCGTTGGAAAGACAGGGAATGGAAGTTTACGCCGGAACTGAAGACAAGAATTATTTCGAGCAATTGATGATGAGACCATTCGGAGTGCCATGGTCAAGAGATGAAGATAAGAAGTAGATGTAAAGAAAAAACTTGTATGTAGTCGAATTTGGACGCTGAAGTCGTATTTATGCGAGTTTGGACAAGAATGACTTGGGTGGTCTGTTTTCGCCAGTGATGTAGCGCCCAAAGCACATGCGTCGCACGAAGGAAGCGCGTCCATCCCGCTGTGGATCGTCTTTCTCCGTCAACATTTTCTTCGATGCTCACGTTGAAGCGACAAGAGAGCAGCCACAACGACGGTGACTTTGTCTCGCGAGCGCTTCCTTCGACCCAGATTCGAGCACGAGGGCCTGCGGCTGGTAATCCTCCTCCCCAATGGGCTCCTGGTTGACGCTGAATTTGCCAAAGGACTTGTCATTCATTCGTATATCAGCGGAGCTGTGATTTTGTCCAACGACGTGGAGATAATGGTGCCAGCGCTGCAGCCACCCGTCGCCCCTCCTCCGCAAGCAAGTTATACGTCGAGCACGTGTTCCGCTGAACAGATATTAGTGTGAATGAATTGAGTACGACGAACAAACGCACGGTGCTCATCACATCGACCTGGATCCCCAGATCCTTCAAATAAGACCTGAACGACGGTTGGGGGTGCGCCATCTCAATTCCCGTGCCCAGTATCAGGATTTCTGCGTTGAGAGATGACTCAGAATCGTTTCAGAGCCGTTGAAACACGACAGACCAGGCCGCGGAACGACGACCTCGAACATGGTGAGGTGCTCGCGCCCCCACTGGGTAACGCTCTCGGGGACGTCCCACAGAAAGACCTTGCCGTCGACGAAGATGCAGGCCGCAGGCAGATGCAACCCGTCTTCCAGATAGATTCCTTCTTCCGAGACCGAGGCAACTTGAACGGCGAGGGGTATCTCGGACGCAAGGATATTTGTCAGGGAGGTTGGACCGTTGCGTAGACGGGGAGTAGTATGTATGGGCCGTGCCAGGCGTAGAATTTGGCCATTTTGAAGGATGTTTGGTCGAGGTCGCAGTTGTGGGAAGAGTCGGAAAGCCATCTGATCGCTTGCGGCTTGTCCTCGAACTTCAACCACAACGCGCCCTGTACTTCAGAAATCCACCGAAAGGTTTCCGGTTTGTGCCACCAGTTCCGATGTTCGTGCCCCAGCCTAATTCAAAATTCACAGATCCAAAACCTTGCCCCAACCCGCTCGAGGTCATGACGCCCGACAAGAACGACGACCTTCGGGCGCGTCTTGCAGAATTCGACACTGCGATATCCGTAAAACAGGCTCTGCTGAATGAAATAAACCAGGACATGGTTAGAGTTACTCCGGACTGGAGATCAAAAATCAGAAATCGGAAATCGGAGATAGTTTTGGGTGAGGTAATACAAATCCCACGCTTTTTTGACTCCGTCCACCGTCGTCTCCTCGCTCGTACCTCGTCTCTCGACGCGTTTCTGACCCCAAGATGGCTCCCGGTGGTGTTTCCTGCGACTGGACAACGGACCCCAACGATAAAATCGCACTCGTCGCGTTCTTCAAGAGCATCACGGACAAGATTGGGCAGGGAGGGAGCTGGGACCAGCCGTGTTTGGAGTTGGCGGCCGCGCACATGGTTGCTCGTGGTCCACCGGCGAAGGGAGCACCCAAAAATGCGAGCTCTATCAAGGGTGTCTGGACTGGGGTGCGTCACTATAGCCTCGCATTTTGTGTCGTGCTAAAACTGCCTTCAGATGAAGAAGATTCATGACGCACTCGTCTTGGTTGTGCAAGGCCGGTATCCGGGGGCGTCTGGGTGGACCTACGACCAGCTTGCTGGGCTCAGTGTCTGCGACGCCAACCGTGAGGAGTGGAAGGAGTTTAGCAAGCAGCACCCCGTCTTCAAGCCCTTCGCCAACAAGGGCTGGGAGTTCTTCGACGACGTCAAAGCCATCCTCCCCACGCGTGCTCGAGGCATGCATGTCTTCAACGCCGCCACCGCCGCCGCCGCCGCCCCAGCTGCAACTGCCCCGCCATCTCAAGACTCCAACGGCGGGTCCCAGCTGCACCTTCCCGAGATCGACTACAACGACCTCGACGCCTTCCCAGACCCATCACAGCTCTTGTCAGAACCCATCGACCACTCGCAGTCCCAGTCCGTCGCCGGCTACTGGTCCCAGTCCCAGTCCCAGCCCTTCAGCGACTGGTCTCAGACGCAATTCGTACCTTCCCAGCCTGTTGGAGATCTCGCCGTCACCCAGCCCCCTGTCGCATCGTCCTCAGCTCCTCTCGCACGCATGGCCCCGCTCCCCCTCACTGGGCCGGGACTCGCACCAGCGGCAGTACCTGCGACACCGGCCGGTGCTCGGACACCTGCAGTGCCCGGGACGCTGTTCGCAGGGGTGAAGCGCGCCGCCTCGGACGAGTTCCAGACGCCGTGGACTGCGAAGAAGGGGAAGACGAGTGGTGCTGATGCGCTTCTCGCCATCGGGGGATCTGTTGACCGCATGGGGAGCGCAATCCGCGACTGCTTCATGCCGCAGAAGTCGTCCGCTGTCTCTCCAACCAAGCAGATTGAGCGTGCCCGCGAGATTGCCCTTGCGGATCAAGACGCTGGCACCCTCACCCAACGCGAGCGCGCCTATCTCAACCTCATTTTCACGAAGGACCCCAAGTCGGCGGATGCGTATGTAGCAGAATCGACTGCGGAGGGCCGCACCGCCTTGGCCGAGATCCTGATTGAACGTTTTTAAAATTCACGTACAGTCTGCGTAAAAGTATTCAACTAGTCTAGTTCTGCCGGCTGTAATTCCTCGTGGTCAATATCCATCCGCTCGTCCAGATACTGCTGATATCCGTGCCACATTGCGTCTGCAATTCGATCGCGAGTACCTTCCGCGCGCCGTTTCTCCGCCGCCGAGGTCGTCAATGACGCTGCCAGTCTCCCAAAGTCAATTTCATCGTCACGCCGCATACCCATGAGGTTGTCCAGTGCATCTGGATTCCCGATCCAGCGCTCAAGGTCTGTCTCGTCATGTTCCAATATGAAATTGTGCAATGCAATGAGTGCGGATGGGATTTTCGCCTGAGCAGCCATGTCGTAGTGTGGTGCACGAGTTAAAATGGTGAATCGGTGCTTGAGTACACCGAAGATGCGCTCGACAACATTCCGTGCTGAAGCATGGCGAAGGTTGTACAATTCTTTGTAGTTCTGTGGGCTTTGCTGTTTTCAACATGCATATAGATCAGACGGAAGAGCATAAAGTACCGTTGCGCCCAACGAGCCCATTCCGCGAGATGGTATCGAACACCACGGTACGGAATCAGGAGGGCATCACAGATTCCAAACCCTGCATCCGCAAGATAGCATTTACCAGGCGGAATTGTGAAACCGGCGAGGCGAGCATTGTTGTACATCGTAGCATCCGCTGCGCAGCCATCCCAACCGCTCACGAAGAACAAGAACCGCATGTCAAAGGAGACAGCAGCCAGACAGTTCTGTGTCACTCCGCCTTTGCGATTCCGTGCTGTGTGAAGCTCAGCTGCAGAGGGGGAGCAGTTGATATGGGTTCCGTCAATTGCGCCAAGGACATGGCGAAAGTATGGCCACCATTTGGGATTCTGCCTAATCTCCTCGGCGGGAGGGTCGCCCACCCCTGGAAGGCGGACATATCGCGTGTAAAATTCAGCGGAGGAGAAGATGTCGAGGATCTTTCGGAAGTGACTGCCAAACACGATGTTAGCTTACTTCTGATTCAAATAAAAATATACTAATATACTGACTGGGATATTGTAGTATGAGAGTGCTGGAATCGCTCAGCAACATGATCTATGGCGAGTCCAGTGACGCAAGTATACAGGAAGATCGCCACAGATTCGTCGAGCTCGATGCGGGCCTGCTGAGCTTCTATGTATCCCAACAGCCGAATTTGAAACACGAGAGCCAGGAAGACATGGCGCCGCATGCCTAGAGCAATATAGATACGGTCTGGATGGCCCAGAAGCAGTTCATTGAGCCAGGCTCGCCCCGAGAGTGCCGAAGTGTGCAAGTCCTCTTTGACGAACTGTGGTTCGACATGCACCATCACACCGTACACAATGTACTGGATAAGTGAGGCAACAATGCTAACCACCCATTTAGCTCGTTCGTCGGGGTCAGTGGGCGGCGGCATAGCGAGAAACAAGAGGAAGGAGGCAGAGGTTATCGAGATCAATCGGCGGTAGCCCCGGACCGGCTTCCGCGATTTCCGATTTCTGATTTCTGATTTTTGATCTCCAGTCCGGAGTAACTCTTAAACTTCGGACGGACAGAGGCCTCATCCAGAGTCAACTCGATTCCCTCGTCTATCCAATCCAATCTCTACCCCTGGATGTTACACTGGAGATTTTCGGGCATTGCAGTTTAGTTCGGGAGCACCATCACGGCTATTGGTCCCCGACAACTGTATTCCGCGTTTGCAAGTCATGGCGGGAAATTGCGTTGGCCACTCCATCCCTCTGGAAGACGATCAATTTTCGCCTGCGACATGGCCGCTCCGGCTATGCCATTGAACGCTATCTCGACTACCGAGCCACCGTAGCTCAGGACTGTCCTCTTTCCGTCAGCATTCGTGGCGAAGACATCGTGGAGAACCTCGGGGAGCAGGGATTTGTCGCCCTCCTCTGTCGTCTTGCGCCACGGTTATACAGTCTCAAACTGAACGTGGCTGTATCGGGGCTTTTTGCACTCGATCGTGATCCCCCCTCGTTTCCTTTACTCGAGAAACTGGACATCTACCTTAGTGACGAAAATCTAAGGTCCACACCTATCGAAAACGCGTTCACCATTGCGCCTCTGCTCCGGGAAGTTCGTACAAGAGCGGGGCCGATGGATTTTCGGTGGACACAAATCACCAAATTTGACAGCCAGTATGTCTCTGTCGAGGAATGTTGCTACATATTAGAGGAAGCGGAAAACCTCCTCGAGGCCAAATTCCGTCTCGACAAGTATACCGCTTCCTCTGACGGGCGGCGCCCTGTCCGCCACTCGCATCTCCAGACCTTGATTGTCCGCTCCGCTTTCCGTTCGACGCAGAAAACTAGCCTCCTCTCCCTCCTTACATTTCCCGCGCTGCGCAGTCTCCACCTCCTCGACACTCCAGACGGCGACGTCGAGCAGATCCGTTCATTTCTGACCCGACATGCAGCTCAGTTGCGGACGTTTTCGTTCTCTGGCTGTACTACACGGGCCATTACTATCGACGCTGTCCGTCCAATGCTCGACCTTACAAACTTGAGATTGGACATATGGACCGGACCAGTGTCGTATGTCAACGATCTGATTCGTGAACTGGGAAACTCAGAGCATGCATTATTCCTCCCTCAACTTCGGTCTATATCCCTTCTCCGCTGCTTCTTCCCCTTGGAATCAGCCGATGTGGGCATGGTGGCCAGGGGACTGTCCTCTCGGTGGGAAGCTCGCAACAACCAACTCACCTCGTTCTACCTCGAATGGGTACCACCCAGTTCAGACTTCAAGCCCACAGCTCTTGAGGTTGAAATAGTTCGTCCGTCACTAAATTTGCTGGCCACACTTGCCCGAAGGGGCATGCAGGTATTCGTCGGGTCCAGGAAAACTAATTATGTGTGGGGTAATTGAAGGAGGTCTTCCTTCCTTCTCTACTTTGTAGCGCCCTCGGCCTGAATTCGTGCCGTGCTACGCAATCTTGGTGTGATATTTTCTTGACATATCTATACTGTATCTCGGTGCCAATGAAGAAACCTTTTCGCCTTCGCGTAGTGTGAGCAAGCGCCGAATACAGACAAAACGCTGTGTACCTTTGCGCGTGACGCTGGTCCGTGCGGGCGGTCAGCCACTTCCGGGGGGTATAAAAGCGCGGCCACTGGTCAGCCACTTCTTCCAGAGTCTGGTCTCTCCCCTCATGTGCGTGCATTTTCCTCCTCCCCCGTAATTAACCGTTTATATTCCAGACCGTTGGGAGACATCGGGCCCGGTGACTATCAGCGTGCGGCGCCGTTCCTTGCCGGACGTGAGGGAGCGGTGGCCAATCCGACGTCGAGGGTGGGCGGAGGCGCGTTGGCTGGAGCGTACCGCTGGTGCGAGTCGGTCACTGAGTCGACGTTCAACCAACCGGATGGCCGTCGAAAGACGTGTCCATTGGTGCTTCAGCGTGTCTCTCACGGCGAGCGGGTCCTTGGCTTTCCCAAGGCGAGTTTCCCTTTTCATCTCCCTCAACTCGCTGTACTCACCACTCCTCGCCAGATCCCAAAACAGCCTGGAGCGTTGACGGACCGTGGCCAAATCTCATAGGCACCGCGCCATCCTCCTTAATAGGGCGTCGTGGCGGACACAGTCGGTGAGCCCGCTCTTCTCCCCTCGCTTTCCCGGTGACTGACATTCTCGCCGTTTAGACGGTGCGCACTATAACGAGACCAGACTCTCGCCACGGTCAGTCGTTTCTTCCCTCCACCGTTACTCACCCCACAGACACGCGCTTCCGCAAAGGCCAGTTGTTTCCCTACTCGCCCGCTACTTACCGCTTTCTTTCAGACCGTCGGGCGGCACTCGGGCCCGGTCGACTAACAGTGGGCGGCGCCATTCCTTGCCGGACGTGAGGGAATGGTGACCAAACCGACGTCGAGCGGCGGGCGGAGATGCTCTCCTCGGGTGTACCGCTGGTGCGTCTTGGGACTGCGTCGAAGCCTCGCCCAACCGGAGTGGCCGCCGAAAGGCGTGTCGCTGTTGCTTAGCGTGCCCCTCGCGGGCCAGCGGGTCTTCACCTTTCCTGGGTAAGTGTTTCGTCTCCCATTCTCTTTGCTTGACTCACTCCCGCTTTAATAGATCTGCCCAGAGCGGCGACGAACTGTGGCCAATACCAAGGCACTGCGTCACCCTCTTTAACGCGTCGTGGCGGACATCCACAGTGAGCTTGCCGTCTTCCCGTCTTTCTTCACCTTCACTTCTGACGCGCTCACACCTAGGCCTTGATGCGCACCGTCGGCTTCCTGGGGGTGGGCTCGCAACCCTCGTGCACCCTTGTCGTGGGCCCCCAGGCTTGAGGATATACAAGAAGCGGCACACTCACCCAATTAGGAAGAGCGGCTCATGGAATGAAAGGCGACTCGAGCCGCTTTTGATATGCGAGAGTGCCGCCTTTTGGTGAAAAGCGACTCTTGCTGTTTTGGCCGAAGCAGCCGAGTCGGGCTGATGTCGCCGATGATGGCATGGGGGCTGTGTTTTTTCTCTCTCTTCTCTCCCACATCCTCCCGCCCCGCGCACGCCCACGCCGCCCCCCGCCGTTCGAGGCCATGGCCACGCACTCGCAGGCCGACATCGAGCTGATTGATGGCCTGTCGTCGCGTGTGCTGAGAGAATTCCGAGACTACGTGAGAGTACTCACTCATCTACTGCGTCGACGGCTCACCCGCGGACTACGACCGTCGACCAGATGTTCACACCGGCCTTCGTTCACAGCAATCCTCTTCAATTCCTCGACACCTCTTGGATACAAATACCGGCATTACGTTCTTTTCTACAAGGCCGCGACAAAAATCTGGCTTCCGAGTCGGGTGGGGCCGCCTTCATCACTGCGCGCGTAAAACGTGAACCCGACGCGTCTGACGCGCCCTTAATGGATCTGTCGCCGAAATTGGAGCCACTTCAGGCTTCCGAGCTCGTTCGGACGCGAATCCACTTGGACGGCGCCATCGAGATATTGGATTCGGATGATGACGGGGATATGTCGGGTACGCCTTCCCTATTCTTCTGGCCGGTCATGATTATGGGCTCAATATCTATCTGCAGCTCGATCCGGCTCGCGAGAAGGCACGATATCTGGCAGCTCATCTGAGTTAAATTCCGGTACGTGTTTTGTTTATCCCGGGTAGAACACAATTTACATATCCTCGCAGATTCTAGGACGCGTCGCGGCAGCTCTCCCGCGTTGGATTCCGGTCCGTGTTTTGTTGATCCCGCGTTGAGGCAAACTTACATATATATTGTTTTTAGAGCCTGAAATTCGAGATGGCACAATTCGGGGTAACTCCCCCGAGTTGGATTTCGGTACGTGTTCCGTGGATTCACCGTTACAGCGAATCAACATATTATTATTATTGTAGAGCCAGGGACGCGAGACGGCACAACTCGAGGTAGCTCCCCCGAGTTGGATTCTGGTACGTTGTTTGCTTCGTCCCGCGCTGCAGGGAATTTACGTATCTTCGCAGAACCCAGTTGGACCTCGCGGAAGCGGTGGCGCGAGTCATGTACGTATTGTCGCTTCGTCTTTGGGGTCGAGCTCATTTCATTTGGTTCCCTTCTAGCTCCCACGCTTCAAGACAGCGACAACGATTCGCGCGGCCGCTCTCCAGAATCTGATCAGTGTGAGTCGAACGGACCATATTCTTGTTGGCTCGAATACTAACGGAGTTACACAGCGGAGCGCGCCGCCACGCCTCTGCAGGAATCGGATACGCTGTGGCTAGATCCGCATGTGTCGTCAGCCGTGCGAGTAGTCAAGACCACGTTTACCAGCAACGCTCGCACGTACGTAGAGCGCATGGAGTACCTCACGGAACTCCCCAGCGGCTTCCCCGTGCCGCGCGTGTCCACTGCCTTCGTCGTCGACCTCTCGGATCCGAAGTTCAACATTCTTGACAATAATGGTAATTTGATTTCGGTTGATGTGCTCGTCGCGGGGGAGGTATGTGGTGTTGTTCTTCCTCTCCGCGGTTTATTGAGCCCAGTACAGGATAACGATTCCTGGAGGGGTTCTTCCGGCGCCGCTGATCCCACCGTCAACGTCAAGTTTGGCCCCGACGAGGTAATACTCTGCCGCCGCAAGCGTCAGACTTGCCGCGGGTGTCATCACTGCAGTTCCCTCGACAAGAAGCTCGTCGAAGTTACGCGCCATGAGCTCGATGCGGCGTCCCGCAGCGCAGTCATCGAGGCGGCGCGCGAGAATCGGAGGCACGAGGGGGACACGGCGGAGCAACGGGCCACTGCGTAATTATTTACCTCATTCCGCTCCGATCGGTTACTTATCCCTTCCGCAGATTCTTCGATAGAGTTAAATCGTCCCAATGCAAAGCGAAACGCGCAGACGGGAAGCCGTGCGGTGGGAGGCCGAAGTTGATGTTGAAAAAAGAGGTTCGTGTCTCGATTACGAATTCCCGACGCTGCTGACTCGAGGAGCAGGGAAAAAGCTACAATCACCTGTATTGGATCGCGTGCGACGGGTGGACTCCTAGTTTCAAGGAGGACCACCGTACCCATTCCATTCCCGTCCAAGTTGATGAGGCGCTCCTTATCAAGCTTTTCGCCGGTGAATCGCTGGCCGACAATGATAGCGTGGACACCAAGGCCTGCAGTCGGATCGTCCATCCGCATATTGGAGCCAAGTTGAAAGTTTGTCGTGAGTTGGCCATCGTTCGATCGGTTTTAACCTCTAAATAATTACAGGACACGCGCACATCGTCAACGGCCGTGCCGTTCCCGAGTGCCCCATCAAATTCCGGCCCTGCCCGAGTCGACGCACCTACTACATCCCCGTTGATACAACGATCCGTAAAGTCCTCATCTTCCATCCGAACAAAATTCCACATAATCATCCTATCGCTCCCCCCCGAAAACTGTCTCACGGCAGCAAGTCGGCGTACCGTCACGCCGTTCAGGCCGTAGGTTTACTCGGCACTACGGTTGCAAAGGTTGACAACGGTAAGCCGCTTCCGCATCGTATTTTGTGTCGTGAGTCAACACATCACCTTGTAGCGCCCTCGACGCGGCTGCTTCTTGGCGGCCAGCGACCGGCCCAATATGCGCCAGCGCTCCATGACAGCCGCGTCAAACAGGACATAATTGCGCGGGAAAAGAAGAGGAAGTATCCTGCCGGACTTGGCGTCAACGGTGAGTTTCCGTCGTCCTAAATTCTTCGCCTCTTGACCTATTGTTGAATTTGCGTAGGGGCATATGACCTCTACCGCAAGGACCTCGAGAAGCCGCTCGAGGAGCGCTATATCCATCGCTTCCAGCACACGCCCGATGGCGGGCTGATAATCTTCACGTGCTTCACCCGACTCCTCGCGCTCCTCGACGATCCAGGCGTCACCGCGTTCGAGGACGACACGACGTTCAAGCGAGTCGAGGGCGACATGAATGAGTGGGAGGTGGTGATCTTCCTAAATGCCCTGGAGCGCGGTGCGTGCCGTTCTTTTTGTCGCTACCCCACTAATAAATTTCTCAGCCATAACATTGGCCCGCGCGTACATCAACCGGGCCAACACCAGCTTCTTCGAGACGCTCTTCGACATCTTCCGCGAGATCAAGCGCGAAGCCACCGGTCGCGATATTGGGTTTGCCCGCTTCATGCCGAACGGCAATCTTCTCGTCATGAATGCGGATATGGAGGCGGCGCAGGCGCTCGGTGCAGCTAAGTCGTTACTCAAAACAAATGTCCCGACGTTCAGTAACATCACCACCGTCGATCCCCACCTGTTCGCGACGTTCTTCATCAAATTTTGCGCCACCCATGCCAAACGGTGAGTGCGCTCGGAAATGAACCTCATGCGCTATCCTAACCCCGTCCCAGGCCTTTGCCCGAATTCCGCTCGCTCGTCTCTCCACAGCAGTACGAACAACTCAAGAACTTTATGTATATTGAATCGGTCGAGGACTTGAAGTCGTTCAGTGCATTTGTCGCGGATTTGGGTGTCAAGAAAATCCAGGGTAAGTCGGATCTCTGTTATTATTCGTTTCGTTGACTGGATATACCGTAGATTGGTGGGACCACAAGGAGATGAACGACTGGGTGATCCCCTGCCTCGTCAAATCCCAGTCCAACATCCTGCCTGAACACTGGGACCGCACTCCTGCGACGACGAATACCGGCGAGGCTCAGCATCACTGGACCAACGCGCGGACGGGTATCAAACTAACGCTGGTGGAGGGCATAGAAAGGTAAGTCGTTCAAGATCCGCCTTGACACGCCGCCCTGAACCTGATGTTCTTTCCTCCAGCGCGCGCATCGTAGATCACGAGACCCTTCAAGATGTTGAACTCTCGACAACCACCGGTATCCTTTACAATTCCAACAACGAGGTCTTCCACCGGCAAGGGCGCAACTCTCAACGACACGCCCAGGTCGCCAAGAAAAAACGTGAGTCCGAGAAGCTCGGAGAACGCAAGGCCGCGCTCCAGGCCCAAATGAACGACGAGAAGGCCAAGCTCGACGCCACAAAAGCTGAATACAAGGCCCTCGGCGGCGCCAGCTCACGTTCCACCGCCTCTTCTTCGCGCAACTCGGACGACACGGTAATCATTTCGGCAAGTTCTTCTGGTCGCGTTAAGACTGCACCGCTTCCAAGGAGGGCGAAGGGTGAGTTATTACATCGTGCTGCCTTCCGAGCAATTCCGAAACCTTCTTAGCATCGACAGCAGCTACGGTGCCGCCGTCAAGTTCGCCAACACTCTCCTCGACGCCGGATGACCCAACAGTTCCCCCGCTCGCGGCCGGTCCCAGTACGCCCCAAAATATATATTGTCATTTGCTAGAACTTGACCAACATTGCGCAGTCGACACTCCCGTCATGGTAGAAACCTTCGAACCCCCTCAGAGGCTGTCTGGTCTGGAAAATTGTCAGTTCAGTTTCCACAATTTATCGTTTCGCGAGTTAATGAGCCTGAATAGACTCTGATTTCTTTGCTTCGGAGGCGCCTCCGCTACCTTTCTCGGTGTCGTCGTACAGTTCATACGGTGCGTGCCGCCTTTTGATTCGGAAGAAGACGTACCCTGACCCTCCACGTAGAAGGACCCGCGTTCAACATTCGATCCGTCGGCGATGTATTCGTTCCCTCCGTCGTTTGAACCACTCCAGCCGCCGGCTCAACAACCGATGTGCGACTTTTCGGACTTCGGGCTACCAAATTATGGCAGCGAGTCCGACTTTGCCTTCGGAAAATCAATCTATGATTATGACCTCAGTATGTTCGACCTTCCCTCCGAACCTGCGAACGGTAGCTTTCCTACCGAGTTCGATGCGGCCGGATCTCGCTCCACCCCCGCGCAATATTTAGACACTGACCAGGACTTCATGTGGCCGGTGTTCTCCCCACAACCCGACCTCCCTATACTTCCTCCTCCCCCTGCATCCTCCCCTCCTCCTCCCCCCGCATCTCCTCCTCGTCCGGAACGCACTGATGCCGATGCCGACGCCCCAACTCCACCACCGATCAAAAAAATTGTTCTTGACTTGGACTCGAGAAACGTGGTGCAGGGTAAGAGGATGCGCACTCAATCCTCTCGGGCGGCCGCGGCCAAGTTGTCCCCTGCCAAAAAACCCCGTTCAAGGTAAGTTCAATGTTTGTCTTCATAGCCAAACTTGCTGACGTCCCGATAGGCGTTGAACCACTTCGTACTGGTAGCATACACTGTTATACAACCCGTATACAACCCGTACTTTAGTGATAATTGCATCGCCCGATGAGTCGCTCTTGCCTTCATCAGCGGCACATGAGTCGTTGATTGCGTGTGGGGGCCGCCAATTGCGGTCTGGAAGTGCCGCCGATACCACACATGTGCCGCGTTTGATTTGAAGTGCCGCTCTTCCCAATCGGGCGAGTGTGCCGCTTTTCGTTGGTCCCGCCCAGGCTTAAGACCTTTGTGTCGACCAATAGCACGTTAATTGTGGGGTTTGTTTTTATTTCTTCGATAGCTATCGTACCGCCTTGTAGTGAATAGCGCGTTCGTGAACCTTTTGATACAGTGAAGAAGTTGCATCGCGTCCGTTGAAACGAGTTTCGAAGGATCATGTGATCGCGACATGAGTCACCTGTTGGCATCACGGCCTCTTCTTGAATGCCACTGGCACCCGCGTCGCGTCTTGCCTTGTCGCGTCTTGGTCGCGTCCTGCAGGATGGCTGCCGAATTTCCCACCCTGAACTTTGACGACCCGGACAGCGATGCCCCGCGGGTGTTCCTGGTCTATATGCAGGACCTCGTAGCAGACGGCGATACTCGAATTCAAGACGGGCCGAAGGAAACTTGGATCACCGTTCTTTCCGGCGTTTCCGACCAATTCCTCGCCGCATTTCCTTCCACAGATAGATTTCGGTGGCATGTTATGCACGAGAAGGTCAGACTGGCTGCCGCGACTCTCAAACTCATTCCACGCGTTCTGGAGTACCACGAGGACGTGTTTCATGCACCAAGCGATCTTGCGCGACTGCTGTTTGCCCGCTTGCTCAATTTCTGCAACTTTATGGAGACGTGGTTGGATATCGAGTGTGAGCCGATGGAGGGACTCCCGACTCCGCGTCAGGTGGCCGACAAGGCATTTCAGACTACGGTCCTCTTACTCCGCGCCCTCGGCGGTGCAGTGGTCTACCTCACCGAGTACAAGACCCCTCTGTGGAAGACCTTCCGCGTCATACTCGCGGAATGTCTGAACGTCGTCACAGGTAAGCCCGTCGAATAACAACGATACCACCGATACCTGACAATCGAATAGACTTGATCTCCAAATCCTCCACCCTCGTCTTCCCCGTATCCATAACCCTTTTTTCCGCCACCGCAGTCCACGAGCCACTCAGTCCCACTGACGTCGACGATAAATCTTACACGCTCACCCTCGCCTCCACCGGCGACCTTCCCACCTTCCTCAGCACGACCCTCGCCATCCTCGTCCACTCCGTCTGCCCCGCTCTCTTGTCCCAATGGTTCTTAACGGACTTGACGCGTCAAATCGGCGAGACGGTCGCCAAAGCTTTTGCGTATTCCCTCTCCGTCGCGCCCAGCGAAAAGTCCGCAACTGCGTTGATGAAGCTGGCGGCACTCCCTGCCTTCCTCCCTCCGAACCTTTCCCACTGCATCCCTGATCTGCCCTTCCGCCTCCTACGACACCACCTGTCTGGTGGTGGATGGGACGTCGTGGATTTCGAGATGCAAAAGATATTCGAGTCGCCCTCATTCAGACCCCCTAGTTGGGCGGACTTTATGGAGATCCTTGCGATTGTAAGCACCGATACCTTGGGAGAAATGGCTCCCAACATGAGGGTAAAACCCCTGCCTACTCCTCGACGACGTCCTAAATATTACACAGGGGCTGGTCGCGTGTTATCTGCGGAATTGTATTCCCCACCTGCACCTCGATGAACTCCGGCAAACTCGCCCGCGCCTTGCGCGTCCTGGGCTCGGCCGTGAATGCGTTGCACTTGTCCGCGATTTGGACAACAGACTCGTCATCAAGGAGTCGTCGCTCGCCGATAAGACAAACGAGTCCCAGGTCGCAAACGGGCGGAAAGAGATACGGGAATGTGTTCGGGATCTTATACACCCCATCACCATATCTTGGATGGACGACGGGGAAACGATGAGTGAGGTAGACTACGCACAGCGCGCGGTGGACGACATCAAGGCGCGATTCGAGAGGTGCGCAGCACTCATATCCTGCCCGTGTTATCACCTGTAATTCCGCGACCACAGGCCGCTGATGGACTCTGACGCCCCAGCCCGCGTCGCCCTCGCTGACAAAGTCACCACTCTCAGCTGTCTCCTCTCTGGCTGCCAAACGACAGACCGTCCGAATCACTCGAAGCGACTGAAATTATGCACTCTTTCCGCAGGGCTCGCCGTTACCGCGCGCTTGCTGGACGGGCCGGAAAGCGAGGTGTCGCCGAGCGTGCGGCGTCGCGCATACACCTTGCTGGGCACGGCGCTCGCGCACCACACCATCACGCCGGAGCGCACCGGATTGGCGCATGCCTCGACCACCATTCTTCGCGGGCTTGTTGACCTCGATCGGAGTGTGCGCGTTGGTGCAGGGTGCGAACTGTTCGTCGCACTGTCTGAGTGGTGTATTCATTCATTCTTTAGGTCTGCCCTGGCGGCACTCATAGGACTGTATGCGGCTGAAGGGCCCGACGGCTGGAAGCAGGCAGCGCCCTTGTTCTCGCAGCTTCACGAAATTCTAGAGGGGAACAAGATTCCAGTAAAGGAGACGCTGTTGGTCACCGCTGGCTCAATGGGCAGGTGAGTTATTCTCGGTCGATTTCCGGCACGGTTTGACGATGGGGACGAAAGAACGAAGAACATGGAGATTTTGGGTCAAGTCCTCTGTTTCCTGATCGCGCAGTTGGCCAATCCCAACCCCGTCTTGCGTGGGACGGCATGTATGCAGGTCGGTTGTGATTGCCCCATCTCCAACGGCAGGTTACCCTGACGCCCGCCCACTTGAAAAGATCATTGCCATTTCTGAGCATCACAAAAAGACGGTCATGGCCATCATGCATCCGTATTTCGACCAAATTGCCCCGTTTCTGGTGCTCCGAATGTGCAGTGCTCCGGAACTACTGGCCGAGACTTGTCGGATAATGCATTTTTCTCGGGAGGACTTGATCTCCACCACCCTTCAGCGCACGCTTCCCCCGATCTTCGCCGCCTGCGACGTCAAAGTAATAGACGCCATCGGCAAAACTCTCAAGGTCAAGCCCTCGACGCTCCTGCTGAACCACTCCGCCGACATATTGGCACACCTGTTCCTACTGCGCGGGCCCAGACAAACGCAACAGGCCCTGGCATGCCTCCTCAATATCCTCAGAGACTCGGCGAACGGAGAAAGCATCGACATCCCCAGCGTTGTTAAGAGCTCCATCGTACAGCTGATCGCCCAATTGGTAATCGTCATGGGCGACGAGAACCCTGACGTCGCCGGCTCTGTGAGTTACTCGCTTTCCCGGCTTCTGTTGTGCGTCAAATCCTGACGAAAATACCAGGCCATACCTGCTCTTCGAAAAGTCGCGCGAGAGATGTTCCCGGGGGAAGCACCGCCCGATTTGGCCTCTTTTGTGAAGACCTACATGCTCGGGGTCGTGACGTATGTGAATGAAATCCTCCGCGACGGAAGAGGCAAGATATCTGTAGTGATGAAGCGGCGGATCCTGAGGAGCTTGGGGCCGATGGTCAACCTCATTGGTCCTTCTATCAGCACTGTCGCGTCGCAGGTTTGTCCTATTGCTGGTTTTAACCACCATCGGCTCACTCAACCCGTGTCGTTAGATCATGGCAACCTTTCAGACGATGATCGGGATCCCAGAACTCTCCGAGGTTACTCTGCAGAGCTGGCACATATTCTTGTCGACGCCGGTTCCGCGGGACATCGGCCCCCACGTAGGGCCCACCAGCGCGGCATTTGTGTCTGCTTGGTCGACGTTCTCTCCTGTTGGTCGCGACCTCGCGAATCAATGTATGGAATACATCGTCATGAACATCGGCCCTCAATTGGGAGGCTACCTGGACGAAGTGATAGACCTGTCTCCGATTCCAGAGTTGGATCGTGTCCGGAGGCGTCTAAAACAACTTCGGGCGTCATGGTCACCGAAACAAGAGCTGCAGAAGATTCTCGATCGCGTTTGGAGCGATAATCTTACCGTGGCGATCCAGTCACTCGGAGAGCTCAAGAATCTCATGTTGAAGGAACGAAAGGATTTTGTCAGCGGGTTGGCTTCTGGCGATATATTTGACCCCCTTGTTGGCCAAATCCTCGCTGCCTTGTTCGCTGCCGCGTGCCGGGAAGGCGATGGAACCGACGCACTCCGGCTTCTGGCGTTCGAGTGCATTGGCGCTCTCGGGGCGGTCGATCCAGATCGATTCGAAATCGGCGGCAGCGGACCGCCGATGATCATGCTCACGAACTTCACCAACGAGGACGATTCTATGGCATTTGCGTTGCATCTCATTCAGGACCTTTTGGTCGGTGCTTTTCGGTCTACGAGCGATATCAGATATCAGAACCAGCTC
The DNA here is from genome assembly GCA_029281495.1 of Mycena filopes. NCBI lineage: Eukaryota > Fungi > Basidiomycota > Agaricomycetes > Agaricales > Mycenaceae > Mycena > Mycena filopes. The sequence goes on along the minus strand of JARIHR010000088.1, from coordinate 262,429 downwards.
GCGTATTGTATCCAAGAGCTTCTCAAATTCTGCAAGTTCACCCCGGCGCTCGTGGCCACTGGCAACAACACTTCCGTTCCCGTAAAAGTTCGGAATCGGTGGAGTAATCTCCCAAAACACGTCGTGGAAACCGTTGCCCCTCTGCTCGACGGTCGCTTCGCAGTACCACCGTATACGACGCCTCAAGATCTGACCCATCCAATATACCCTTGCCACTCGACGTATCGCGAATGGATCCAATGGTGGAGCATACATCTGATCACCCGAGCGTCGGGACACACTGCCCAGATGATCTTCAGCGTATTCCGCCAGGCGGTGCGCAACAAAGACGTCGTTGTCGCTCATCATCTACTTCCGCATCTGGTCCTCAACATCCTAATCTCTGGAGACGAAACCGACGCGCAAAATATACGGACAGAGCTTGTGAATGTCCTCGAAGATCAAGTCGACCCAAACAGCAGTTCAAATGAGGACAAAAAGTTGCTCAGTGCCCAGGTTCGTCTTCGCGATCACGACCATACAAGCTTTCTTATAGGGCACAGGTCGTCTTTACCCTTCTCGACCATTTGAACAGATGGGTTCGGATAGTTCGGCAGGAGAGCGCCAAAAGGCATGAGCACAAGCGCTCCCGCAACGCCGGCACGAATCAGCTCGAGGAGCAGCTCGTCCGCGTCGACTCGATATTGTCCAGTATCAACGAAGACTTGATGGCAAAAGCGGCCTTGAAGTGCAAGGCATACGCTCGTTCTCTGATGAACTTTGAGCGCCAGATTGTTACCCTCCGGGAACGGTCTCCTAACGACAAAAAATTGCCCGCCTACTACGAGCGCCTGCACGAAATTTACTCGCACATCGATCAGCCTGACGGGATGGAGGGTGTCTCGACCCTAATTCTTTCACCGTCCTTGGAGCATCAAATTCGACAGCATGAGAGCACTGGTCGATGGACGTCTGCACAGAGTTGCTGGGAAGTCCGGCTACAACAAGCTCCCGACAATCTCGAGTTCCACCTGGGCCTCCTGCGCTGTCTTCGAAACCTGGGACACTATGGTTCGGCCTTTTGTTTGTCTTGTAGCCTCGATAAATGTCCTCATATTTTCTCAGACACACTGAGAACGCACGTCCGCGGTGTTCTTACTCGCAACCCTGAATGGCAGTCAGCGTTGGCGGGGTTCCAGGTTGAGAGCGCGTGGATGGTCGGAGCCTGGCAGGACGTCCAAGACTTGGCTGATCGGACCACTACCCAAACCTCGTCTATCGTGATGGCCAGAGTCTTGCTTGCGATGCGCTCGAAAGATGCTGCCGCTATTACTTCCTCCCTTTCGGTCGCTCGATCCGTGCTGGGTACTCCTATCGCGGCTGCTGGGGCGAAGGGGTATCGACGCTCTTACGAAGCGGTCCTGGATCTGCACCTTACTCATGAGCTGGAAACCATCTACAAAGCTCTATCGTCACTTCCGACCGGATCGCAGAGGTCACAGTTGCGGCGGCAAACAGTAACTCAGCTCAATGCATCACTGTCAGCGCGCCTGGATGCCACCCTGCCGACCTTCCGAACCCGCGAGCCCGTCCTCAGCATGCGGAGGACGGCATTTGCGTTGATGTAATCCCCTCCTTTCCGTGATTTACCTTCGACTGAAGTTCCTTTTTAGGTCCTCACCTCCCCAGACATCCACTCGAGATATTGGCCGCTCCTGGTTGGCCAGCGCGAAGATCGCCCGCAAGGCCGGTCAATGGCAGACAGCCTACAGTGCAATGCTTCAAGCTCAACAAATTCCTAACACCTTCTCGTTCATGGAGAACGCCAAACTAGTCCGAGCGACCGCCGAGCCCTTGCGCGCCCTTCAAGAGCTCGAGAACTCAATGCGCCTCCTCGGCCTAATAGAAGATAGAAAGGACGTCGTAGATCTGACGGAGGACGACGATGAGACTAAGAGAATGAAGGCAAAGGTCGGTGTCGCCCGTCACGCCGAGGGTCGGTCTAACACGTTTGTCCTAGGCCTTGGTCCTGCGCGCACGATGGATGAACGAGTCGGAGAGATTTGAGATCGCGCCCATTTTCACCACGTTCCTCAACGCCACGGAACTGCAGCCCGAGTACTAACTCTCACCTCCCCATTTGTTCTTTCCTGACCGTTGATTTTACAGCTGGGAGAGCGGTCATTTCCATCTTGGCCAATTCCATGACGAGTGTTTCAAGAATCTTCCACCCGCTGATAAGGCTTCTCGGTTGGTGGCCATTTCCCCTCCTTTTCTCCTAATAATCAGGCCGACAGAGGAATGAAAATGAACGCCTCAACGGTCAAGTCATACTCTCGAGCTATCAAGCATGGCTCTAAATATGTATATCAAACGGTCCCCCGATTGCTCACGATATGGCTGGACCTCGGCGAAAATCCTCGTGTTACAAGTCAAGAGACGTTCAAGACGCTAAACGCTATGGTCGCAAAAGTAATCAGAGAGGCGCCGGTGTACAAAGTAGTAACCGCTTCTTTACGCAATCTTTCGCTTGTTCTCACCATCCTCCATCAGTGGTATACTGCCTTTCCTCAGATTGTCTCTCGCGTTGGGCACGAGAATGAGGAAGTTTACAAGAACCTTTCGCGGTTGATCGTTAGAGTCCTCGAGGAGTATCCGAAACAAGCGCTATGGTTATTTACCTCAGTGGTCAAGTCTACCAAATCCAATCGAGAGCAGCGAGGGAAGAAAATCCTTGACAAACTTACGGTGCGTACATACGCGTCGCTCCTCAATCTGACTCACGTGTGTTTTGCAAGAATAATCCCGCTGCAACACGCACAGGCGTCTCCAAACTCGTTGCCGAATGCACCTCGATGACCAACCACCTCCTAAAGATGTGCGACTTCCATGTCGGGGATGATACCAGGACCCTCAGCATGCAGAAGTACTTCCCGTCTCTCTTCAAGCTCGGCTGCTCGGACTTGATCATCCCTCTGCAAGAATCGCTAACGGCGAGCCTGCCACCGACATCGTCCTCCGAGTCTGATCATCAGCCATTCCCGCCCAATGCACCGACGTTTGCAGAGTTCTTTGATGAGATCGAGGTGATGCGCTCCCTGGCGAAGCCGCGCAAGATCACGATCAAGGGGAGCAACGGGCAAATATACTTGTTCCTCGGCAAGCCAAAGGATGACCTGCGCAAGGATGCGCGGTTGATGGACTTCAACGCAATCCTCAACAAATTGCTCAAGGCGAACTCGGAGTCGCGACGACGGCAGCTGCGTGAGTTGCCCGTTTCTGGGTTTTGGCTATCTGATTGACGGGCGCAGACATCCGCACGTACGGCGTGGTGACGCTGAACGAGGAGTGCGGGTTCATCCAGTGGGTGCCGAACACGACCCCGTTGCGGCCGGTTCTCATGAAAGGGTATGAGGCACGACGCATCAAGAGCTGGGTACGCTTTTCTTTGGGTTCGTGACCTTGATCCCGCTGAGGCCGCGTACAGAGCAGCGACATGAACGAGACCTTCCGGCGCATTAAAGATGCGTCGGACAAGGACGCCGCGGATTCATTCGAGAAGAATATCTTGTCCAAGTGTGTAAAGACCGTCCTTGACTGGCCATCTCTTACCGAACCCCCAGGTTCCCGCCGGTTTTCCACGAATGGTTTATAGAAACGTTCCCGGAGCCGACTGCATGGCTTGCGAGTCGGCTGGCGTATGGACGCACCGCAGCCGTCATGTCCATGGTGGGCTTTATCTTGGGGTGCGTCGATTGAATTTCGAATCGCGACTGTGACTGATCGATGCATGCAGGCTGGGCGACCGACATTGTGAGAATATCATGCTCGATGTCAACACAGGAGACGTTGTGCATGTCGATTTTAACTGTCTCTTTGAGAAGGTGTGTGTCGGTGCCGCATGTTAGTCGTAGATCCTTACATCGTTCTTCAGGGAAAAACGCTGGAGACGCCAGAGCGCGTGCCATTCCGACTAACGCAGAATATCATCGACGGGCTGGGAGTTACCGGCGTGGAAGGCGTGTTCCGCATCGCCTGCGAGGTCACGATGCAGCTGCTGCGCGACAACAAGGACTTGCTCATGAGTGTGCTCGATGCCTTCATCCACGACCCGCTTGTCGAGTGGGAAGATGAGAAACGCAAGCTGGTGCGCATTGGGTCTCACATCATCTACTGATGCTGATTTTATTCGTACAGGAACGCGAGCCATCGCGGCGCAATGCAGTCAAGGCGTCGGTCGATCTGCGCATGCTCGGGAAGAATGCGCTCAATCCAATCGAACGGAAGCTCAAAGGCCTGTACACAGCGGCATCGTCGAAGGAGCGTCCGGTGGAGAAGGAAGTCTCCACAGGAAATTTGGTTGAAATGTTAATCTCTGACGCGACTGATTCAGCAAATTTGGTGCGTTACCTATGTTTTATCTTGTACCGAAGCTAACCATCTCGAAGGCGAAAATGTACCCGGGATGGGCGTCATGGCATTGACTTATTTCTTCTTCTTCATCGCACTTGTACCATAGACGCAACTTGTTCGTGTATTAGTATCCCTGGCGCGTATGAACTGGCGGCCCCCTAGGAAGAGGCCGTTCAGGTGTAGTGCATTCGATAGTGCGCGAAAAGATAGGTAGAGATGGGGCACTCGCCCTAGCTAGAGTTTCGCGCTTTCCTCCTTGACGAAAGCTACGATTCGCTTCATCTCCACAAAGCCACCGGGAGACAAGATATCAACAGTCCATTGGTCCTGGAGATACTCGGTGGGCAAAAGGAACTGCCGATCGGCTGTAACGAATGGCGGCGTCACAGTCCAGCGGCCCTTGTCGCCGCAGTAAACCTGCATACTGGTGCCCAGGACGCTAATTCCGTATAGCAAGGGAATGGGGCAGTCGCGGAGGAGTTCGTCGTAACGCCGACGCGTCTGCCGGTCGGCGCGTTGGCGTCTGGTGGCAGTGATTTTTCCCGCGTCGTTCATGACCTCGATGAAAAAAACTGGGTGCTGCGCGACGTCGAAGACGATGAGATAAACTGGGAAATCCACCAGTTGGCTGTTGTTATCGGGCTCCGGCACTTGAGGAGCGATGACGAAGTCGAAGCCTGCGCCGAAGCAGTACTCCAGCATCTTGTTGTAGGCGCCGTGGTAGCGGTTCTCGAATAAGCCACGAGTGGTGCGCGCAATATCAAAAATCGTCAGCAAGCCAGCTGGCCATGAAGCGTCGGTGGCGAAGGACATGTGCGGTAGTTCTGATTCTTGTTAGCTCTCAGATATACAGGAAGCGACGGTACTCGCTTGCGGCCGGATGAGTGGTGAAAGATGAAAGACTGAAGAAAAGGGGCAGCGCCCTAAAAAGGCAACATCATTCCCTTTTTAGGTGATCGTCCTCCTTCCCTCTCCAGCTTAGGGACATGGAACCGTGAGCATCCGGCGCATCCGCATCGTAGCGAACTGAACTCGAGCTGGACAGAAGTCACCATCTCCTCATTGCAATGATCGCATTCATACTTGTCGTGCTCCTCTGCGAGTCTGCGGTTCTCGTACTCGATGCGGGACGACGAGGAGAAGCGCCTCCCTGACTGTACTTGATACGCCTGACAACTATATATTTGTGGACGATAGAAAGATGTATTGAAATGGACATGAGAAAAGAACAGGAACTAAGCAAGAAGCCTAGGGAGGTAATTGTAGCCTACAGGTCCGATGTGTATACTGGTTCCCTGGGCAGCTAGTTTTGCAAACGATTCTGCGAAGGGAAGCAGCGCTGTGGTGAAGTAAGGGCGGATGTCATGTGGCCACACAACGCGGAGAGATTGGAGCGCAGCGACCCCAGAGAAGTCGGATGTCCACCGCAGGTCCACAATCTCTGCTAGTTGTGCGTAGCCTGAACCTGGGCATACGCTCTCCGAAAAAACAAGAGTTTGGAGGTTGGGTAAAAAAACTTCGGCTTCATCAGCTAACAACTCCATGAATATATCTTCGAAGTCGGAATGGACGTCGTTGAATTCGATATGGGTGAGCCCCGACATGCACCGAAGGGACTCGGGCATGAATCCGCGGTCGCCGAGGTCAGAGTACGTGCGGAGAGTGAATTTCCGTAAGGGAGGCGATGAGCGCTGAATGAAGTCTTTGAATGCCCGTTCGTCCAGATCCGGCACTCCCGCCAGTTGGAGCGTATGCAGGGAGGGGAGTGTGAGGTGGTTCAAAATTTCTGCAGTTTGAGCCCAATTTGGATCCCCGTGCAGAAATGAGAGGGATTGTAGGTGTAAATGAGTAACCGGTTCGAGATCATCAAATATCCCGCCAGGCATCTTGAAAGTGCAGGCTGTGAGAAGCGGCGCTAGTCGCAGAGCCTCCAAACACTGCTTGGTAGAATGACGCTCGGCATGAAGGATTGTGAGACGCCCCGAGATATGAGGGAAGAATGAGAGTGCTGGCGCTGCGTTTATGAGGTTTAGTTGGTGGAGAACAGGTGCATCTTCAAAAGTGGCGCTGTCCAAAGTCTCCTCAACACCTGGGGGAAAGGTCGGGGGACCGATGGTAAGTTGCTGGAGCAGAGGAAACGACCCAATGCTGTTGAGGCGCCGAAGGATGTGCGTATCGAGGTGGTACTCCAGCTTGCGCAAACGAGAGGCGTGACGAGAAATGAGCTCGCGGACGAGCAGCACAACCTGAGGGCTCGGCACAGCGTGGAAATCCCAGGATGATCTGTCAAAAATACCACGAATGGTGAGAGTGAGCGGGGAGTTGGGTGCACGACTAAACCAAACGTCGAGGATGCTTGGAAGTCGGTGTTCGTCGAGCAATATCGACGATGGAATCTCGTTGACATCTACGCAGAGAGAAGTCCACAGCGCAGGAACCGATATCGCGACGGCTCTCCAGGCCCTGCAAACCGACAAGAAGACGAGGGGGGCGTCTGCCTGACTCGGAGGCACGAGCTTCTCGGGGAGACAGTGCAGGAAGATCTCCGATGTAATTTCGGGCGGTATTGTTAAGACGGGGTATCTGAAGGCCTTCAGCGCCGTTTCCACGCCCGCCCTGTCCTTCTCCAGCTCCTTCAACGCTGTTTTATGCCGGGCGATACTGCCATCGAGTGCAGCCAGCCGTGCGCGGAGAGCAAAAAGGGACATTTTCCTGGCCGATTTGTCTACGAGGAACGATTGAAATCGAATGGCCTTTGCAAGGAGGCTGCACAGGAGTGCGTCTGTGGTGGCGGGAAGAAGGAAAGCGGCGACCGGCCAAATATTCGGTGCCTGGCTCCGGCTACTTGATTTCGTAACTGCTATCGGCTTGTCTTTCCTTCCTTCCAACCACCATGAAGGTCCTCAGCGTGCTCGCCCTGGCCGCAACAGCAAACGCCCAATACTTCTCAGACGGCTGGGTACCGGGCCAGGCTGTCACAGCCGAGAACGCAGCCCCCAGCGCTGCCGGCGGAGCTCCTCCCCTTCGTCAAAACGTCCAACCAGCCGAACCCTTTTCGCTGTCCTCTCTGCTGGACATAAGCAAGATCCTCAGCTCAGGACCAGTAAAGGGCCTGTTTGAGAAGGCTGGGATAAATATCACAGAGCGGTTGCAGGCTGCAGCGCTGATGCCGTGGGACACGCGTGTACCTCTTATCACGGACGAGAATTATTCCGAGCTGGTCGTGAATGAGCAGATGACGGAGGAGGAGGAGGAGAAGCGGGTCTGGGCTATCGTCGTGTGGGTCCTCAAGCCTCATTATTTTCCTCGGCGCTCATGATTTTTTTGAATAGTTCGGCGACCAGCTCGCGGAATGAGGGTCTCTCAAAATTCATAGACTCTGCGTTCGATAGTGCGTACAACGAGACAGTCGTCGCCGGGGACCTGCAGCACGTCCGCTGGGGCCGCATCGACTACCTCAACGTCACCTATGTCACCACAAAGTGGAATCTCTGGTCGTGCGTGTTTTACATTCATTTCATGCCTCGACTTCATCTTGCTGAATGAATCATAACCCTATAGTGCGCCCTCGATCGTCATCCTCAAGGACCGCGGCCAGACCCTGCGTTTCTACCGCCCGAATCAGCTCCGTATGGGCGGCGGTGCTTTCCGTGAATTCCTCGTCCGCGATGGCTGGACTGTCACCCCGCCCTGGACGAGTGCCTTTGCTCCCGGTGGAAGTCGGTACGCAGCATTTCCTTCAAGCCCCCTCTCTACTTGGTATTTACACGTCCTCCACAGCGAATTCGTCCTCGAATACTTTGCGATCTGGATGACCAAAATCTACCTCGTCGTCGTGCGCATCCCGCGCTGGATCATGATCCTCATCTCCGGCAGCGTCGCCTCGTTCGCCATAAATATCTTCCACAGCTTCGGGAGCTTCACCAGCAAAAAGGCAAAGGCAAAGGCGCCGGCTCCCAAGCCTGCCGCGGCGGGTGCGCGTCCCGCTGCGCCTGTTGCACCCGCCCCTGCGGCTGCTGCCCCGGCTTCGCCCAGCAAGGCGAAGCAACGCAAGGGAAAGGGCAAAAAGTAGTACCGACGGTGTCTTGCGATGAAAGATGTGAAGTATGTTTATTTGACCACATCTATGCTATGTGGCGCCAGGGGAGTTTTGTCTTGTAGTATACTCACCGCGCTGTTCCATGTAAAAGCTCCGTAACGTACGGCTAATCTTATTCTGACTCCACCCATCCAATTACATAAGGCGTTGATATGGCGCAAGAGAGTGCCAGGATTCCGAGTTGGAACGAACGAACCCAACCCAACCGTCGCGTCTATAAATTACAAGCTAAATTACTCCAAAGCAAAAAGACATACTCTACTCAACCAGGGTGTCCATCCCGATACTCATCCTCGTCACTATCCCCAACATCAAATATCGGCGGCGGCGCCTCCACATTCGGCTCCATCGCGCGCGCCTTGCCCTTCCCCTTCGCCCGGCGCTGCCTCTGCCGGAACGCCTCGTCCTCCTCGACCTCGGCCATCTCCCCATTCAGATCGTCGACCGAGTGCGCGTTGAGCGGGATGTCCTCGCCGTGCTGGTTGACGGGTAGCCGCGGGCCGCTGCCCCGCCGCCGCCGGCGGTAGCACACGAAGAGGCCGATGGCGGCGAAGATGAGCGTGAGCACGACGGCGGCGGAGCCGGCGTTGTAGTACGCTGGTGAGGTGGACGTTAGTATCTTCTCTATTGCATTTAATGCAGGAAAGGATGCATACCCTCCCACATCGCCTTGGCCTGCTGTGGACTCTTCCCTGCCTCGGGGACAGCCGTCCCCGTCGCGGCGGTCGGGAGGTCCTCGAGCAGGTGTGGCTTCGCCACGCTCCCGACGCTGCTGGGTATCCGTGCAGAGCCGGCAACGATCTCGGAGAAGTTAACGCCCATAAAGCGCAGGATCATGTCGTGCGCGACGTGCGGCAGGTCGAAAGGTGCCATGTGCGAGGCGTTGAAGATCTGTGGATGGGGTCAGTCGCAGTCCAACGCCAGACACAAGAAGAGCGGCGACGAACCTTGGTGTATGTCAAGTTGCGGGAGGACACCCATGTCCCTGCCGGAGCGCCGGATACGCTCCATGACTGCGTCTGGACCGTCTGTGCGAAGTACTATCAGCGGCAACTCTATGAAAAACGCGAGGAATGCAAACCCCGAGTCCCTTCGCCCCGTTCCACTCCATCGCTTGTATCATCGACTCCAGCCCAACATAATTGCAGATAAGATCCTGATCGCCCGCGAAGATAAGGACGGGGATGCGCTCGAGGACCTTGGGCAGCTTGATAATGGCGGAGTCGGACACCCGTTCGTGCAGCTCCTGGTGGATCCGGCCCCGGCATTCCACCCACGAGGCTGGGTTCTTTTCCGCGTGTAGTGCGCGCACGACGTCTTTTCGCTGTACGGAGATTATGAGATATGCTGGGTGCTGAGGATTGGAGAACGCACGTCAAGATACGTCGTAACGGGCTTGATATCCGGGGGCCAGTTCATCCCGCAGGCCGGTGCGAGGTCGTCGTAGCGGATGTCGTAGATATTTATGCACATTTGCTTCCCATCCACGCTGCAGAGCACTGAATTAAACGACATTCCGCAGCAGGATGCATTGCAGACGCACACTTTCTCGCGCACAGAGGTGACATCCAACAATAGACCTTCGCATTTCCGTGCAGTAATAGGCTCGGGCGACGTGATCTGTGCAATGTCGGCCATGCATTCGTCTGTACGCTCTCTCGCGCGTTTCCAGGCCTACAAATATATTGAGTGACCTGCGAGGGCCGCGTGTGCCGGCACATACATCCGAATTCTCTTCGAGGATGCCCGTCTTGACAGCAAAGTCGATGTACGAAGGATACTGCCGGCGCGCGTCAATCCAACCGTTCCCGATAGCTGCCCCACGGAGATGAGTGCCAATATTGGAATTCAGAATGGCATCGGCTGTAAGGTGATTTTTCAGCAGTTGCATTCTGCGTCGAAAATAAAGTGCGCACCGAAATAGGGTATCCACTGCCCTGCGTAACTTTCGCCGCCGAGGAAAGTCTAGAAGCATTGGGTTCAGCGTGGGCATTATTGAGTAGAGATTTGACATACATCCATGAACTCGTACTCTGGAAAGACCTTGTAGAAATTACGCATGAATTCTATGAGTTGGCTGGCAGCCTGTTTTCAGCCGTTAGCGGTGTACGGGGGACAATAAACCGCAGCAAGCCTCACCTCTTCCAACGTATGGACGTATTTGTCCGTGCTCGTGTATGAGAAGCCTGTCCCTGCGGGCTGGTCGACTGGCGCGGAAAATCAAGTCCAGTACGGAGAGAGTCAGAAAAAATGCACGCACTATATACCATCGTCGTATACTCCTCCCACCCGCCCTCCGCCGTCTTGAACCCGCCCTTCCCATCCATCCGCCACGGACCGACCTCCATCATGAGCCCGTCAAACGAAGAGCACCCGGGCCCGCCCTAAATTCCAGCTGAGAACACGACGCTCTAAATTACAAGCATGGATGGCCGCGCACGTTGAACCAGAACATAATCCGCTTCTTGTCCGCGACTCGGCGGTTTTTGATCATCACAAAATAGAGGTGCGCAGAGACCGTCGTCGCGTCGTACTTGGACGCATTAGGATCGGAGGGCAGGTGGCCCGCGAATATGGTGAGTGGGTGCTCCGGGTCCTGGTGGATATCCGGTAAGGAGGGAACATAAAACGAGGCAGCAGAAGGAACTATCGGACGCCTTCATTATTATACTGTACGTGTATGCCCAGCGACAACAGCGAAACGTACGGTCTGTGGGGGCCGCATAAGTAGACTTGAGGGTGAAAGCCAAGGTCCAGAGCGCTGCGAGACACCGAGAGGTAATCATTGCGCGACACGCGAAATGTTCCAATTCGGATTAGAATTTGACCAGAATTTCGACCAGGTGAACCGCTAGACGCCCGCCAGAGCTTGGGGTTCGAATAGTACCGTGGAATACACGTCCAGCGTCCAGAGTGCCAACGTGCGGAGGATGCGCGCTGGTGGTCGCGGACGGAGATTTGGTGTTGTTGACTGCCGCGCTTTCGATCCGCGCAAGTCGACAATTTTCCGTGAATGGCTTCATGCGTCCCCAAGGCCCAAAACCAAAAAATCATATTCCCCGCATTCTAACCGCGTGTATTTATCTATTCGATTCTGTCGTCGTTACACATATACAAGGTCTTGTTCGTAATATAGAGGCTAGAGTAGAAGAATCAATTAAAAGCTCGACGCAGCCTGCAGCACGAGCAAGCTCGCACTCGACCCCGACGCAACGAGCGCAGCGCCAACATCCCCAACAGTCTTGGGCACCGCCGACCCAATCGAGGCACCCTTGCTGGCAATGAGCCTCTGCAGCTCCGCCTTGTGCGACTCGACCGCCATGCGGCGCGACCGCCCCACTATCACTACGAGGTCCTTCCCGCCCGAAAGCTTCGCCGACTCGACGTCGACGAGCTCGACAATCTTGTGCAGCGGCTCCCGCGCCTCTTGAACGCGGAACGTGATCCTGGACAGCGCGTCCCGCACAGGGGCGTCGTGCGAGCTCGAAGAAGCGGCAAACCGGTCCCAAAGCAGGTTGTCCGCGGTGTCGGATACGAGCCGCGTTTGGGTGCTGTGCTGGCCGTACACGGTATCGGCGGCAGCCATGGTCTGTGGGAGAATAAGGAATAAGGATTTAGAGAAGGAGGTAAGTAACAAGGAGATACACACAAGATGCGTGGTGCCGTGGGTGCCTGCAGTTCTGGCGGCAGCGTCCGTCGCCTCCGCGCCCGAGTCTATCTTGCGGACCCGGACCACCGTCGCATACACTGCGGGGTTTGAACAGAGTTGCACGAGGAAAGCGAGGGAAAGCCGGTCGTCGGGTCCACCGATAAAGGGAAGGAACAACATCTTATCTCCCGCCCCCGACGAGGCCGACAGATTTAGCCCGCGGTCCACAAATAGGGCAACGTCCGTCGGGGAACGCTGGAAGACCCTGGGAAGACGGTAAATTTAAATTCAGACTAGACAATAAATGGACAACATACTTGCGGATGAATTCGGAGTACACAACGGAGCTTGTCTGGTCCTGGGTGGTGGTCTTGTGGAAGATTCCATCGAAGGGATTCCGGGCGCTGGTAGTCCGCCCAGACTCCTCCTCCAACACCGAGGTCGCGCCTCGAGACCACGGAAGAATGACCATCTGCGTCTCGAACTCGCTTGCGTGCTGTGCGATGGCATCGGGGAACTCCTCGTAGCCGACAACGGAGAGAGCAGCGGAGACGAGCATGCGGTTGAGATAACCGAAAGTGCGGAACACGGAGACGATGGGGTCGTTGTGAAGGAGTACATCGGCCTCTTGCGATTTGAGTACAGCGGATGTCCGGTTGGTGAGTTCGATGAGGCGGAGGGCGTCGATGCTGACACGGACGCGTGGGATAGGACTGGGGGGAGACGCCTCCAGGCCTTTCTCATCAAGGCTCGCAGAATAAGATGGAGGGGCGTTGGTGGAAGGCTGCAGGAGCTGAGCGAGGGTCATGGCCGCTGGGAGCTGCTCAATCTTGTCGAGAACAATGGAGAACTTGGTCTTGACTTCGTCCTCAGAAGATTTGCGGGGGAGAGCCTCGCCGTCAGGAAGCTTCCCTGCGACCGCGGTATTCCCGCCCTCGTGCACACGGTGGTGAGGAGGGTAGAACAAGAGCGTGAGGGGCGTCGTAATGAATGTGAGGATCAACGCATGCAGAACGAACATGGAGAAGGTGCGACCGTCCAAGATACCCGCCGTCAGACCGATGTTGAGGACGATCAGTTCTACCAAGCTGGCGGTAACATGTCAGAACGAGATTCAGTAACATATGTAAGAAAGACATACCCTTTGCAACTCATAAGAGCGCCGATAGCTCCCGCTTCGCGCCATTTGAACCCATGAAGGTACGCCGTAAGACCGCAGGCAACGAACTTGGAGGTGAAGGCGACCAAGCAGATTATGACGATGTATGCCCACGAAATACCGGTGTTGAGGAGACCGAGGTTGGTCCTCAGCCCAGAAAGAGCGAAGTAAATCGGGAGGAGCAAGATTGAGACGAGATCCTCAAGCTTTTCCACCAACGAGATAGCGTAGCCGTTTTCGTGAGGAATCACGAGTCCAGCCAAGAAGCCGCCTGCGGTTAGGTTAGATTGGAAAAGAGCTGGGTCCACAAGACTAACCGAAGATAGCATGGACACCGATAATATCGGTGAAGAACGCCGAGAATAATATCATAATCACTGAGAGGGATGATTAGTCTGGGGCCGAGGTTTGAAATACACGGACGGAACGTACATGTCACGGTCATCATAAATGTCGTCGGCGAACCCTGCTCCAAACTCCCAGTCCGTCTGGCGAGCCACACATAGCCCCAACGGACGGGATAGAGGAGGAAGATGACGAAGCCGACGGAGGCGAGGAGGACGTAGAGGGCTGTGAGGCCGGTAGACGCGTTCACGAGCGCGACAGTCAGCGCCAATAGAATCCAGCCAACAACATCGTTTCCGATACCCGCAGACAGGGTAACCACTCCGACGGTGGTATCAAGGAGCTTGAGTTCCGTTAGGATGCGGCAAAGGACGGGGAACGCCGTGATTCCGACTGCGACCGCCGTGAAGAGGAGGAAGTAACCAAAGTTGACGCTGGGGTCGATGAACTCTCGGTACACGCCAACGCCCAGTGCGGCGCCAAGCCCCAAAGGAATAGCCAAGCCGGCAATCGAGATGGCAGCAGAGGCCTTCATGTTGCGCTTCATGATCCGCACGTCGATTTCGAGGCCGACGAGGAAGAGGAACAGCACGAGGCCGATGGTGCTCGTCAGGGTCAGCATTTGCATTCCACTGGTAGGAAAGATCGCGTTGAGGTAACCCGGAATGTGCCCTGTTGTGGCTGAGGTTATAGTCGATATAGCTTTAGAGGAGGCAAGGACTGACCCATAACGGATGGACCGAGAATAACACCGCCAATAACCTCTGCGATGACACGCGGCTGGCGGATTCGCGCAAGACCAAGCGCCAGGAGCTGGGTCATCCCAATGATGATGACTACGCGATTTCTCGTTCATATGGGTCGGAAATCTTTGAGAAACAATAGCACGCACTAACTTGAATGACCCAGAGCGGGAATGGGTCTGCGGAATTGAAGGTTGCGGGGTTGGACCCAGAAATTACGCCCCCCTATTGAGATGAGTGCCAAAGAAGGAACAAGATCAAGCAGAGCGAAGTACCTGCTCTACCGCCGCGCGAGGCTTGAGCACCCTAACCACATCGATGATCTCGTCTGTGAAAAGTCCCATGGGAGGAGGAGAGAGGATAGAGGAAAGAGCCCTAGGCGATCAGAGAGGGAGGTGCTCCTTTAAGAGGGTCTCCTGCGGACCCCGATCACCTCGGTAACATAATGGCGTTTTGTACGAAAGGAGGTAGAAATACTTTCGGAATAATTCAATGGGAAAAGGATGTTCAGGGCAGGCCAAGATATCAATCTGAGGGACGCCTGTTAGAGCCATGGAACATCGACAAAAAAAAAACGAGTGTACTGAGATGTAGGCACGCAGATCGCGTCTAATACAAGGTAGGCTAATCAAAGATATCCTCAGCGGAAACTGAACGCGGACCCACAGCGTCGCAGCGACGACGGCACCCCGAGAGTGCTGTTGAAATTACTGCTGCTATGCCCGATTGCCGTCACATATCAGGAATCGGAGCTGCACCCACGACAGCCTGGAAACAAGCAATTCAATTCAGTCGACGGTCTTTTATATGGGCCCCGAACTTACCGCAATGGACACATTCGACGATGGTTCCGGACCGTACCTGTGCTTTAGGGACTCGACAGACGCACGTCGACCCCTGATAATTCATGTCCTTGGATAGAAGAAATTAGTAGTGTCATTTTGACTCCAGTTTGTTCAGACCAACCTTGGTTTGGATACACCGCAAGCAGCATAATTTTTCGTATCCTGACTTCTTCCACTTGGCAATCATGCTGGGAGAAAGTCAAGAACAGGAGCATTCTAGAATGAAAGCGACTTACTTGGCATCCGCATAACCCTCTTTCAACAACCAATCGTACAGCTCTTTCGAAATTGCCTCCCGCTTGTAATACAACTCGTAGATGTACCGCGAACGCGTGTGCGAGATACGCATTATGGGCCACAGGGATTCAGTCTTGCGCTTGCCCTCGTGCGACTCATTTTCAGCGTCCCGCATCTTCTTTGCGTAGTCATCGAGGATCTAGACAGACAGACAGTCGGTGCACGATTCTATAAACCCAAGATATTGTCGCCCACAGCTTCGATCTCTTCAAAGCCCTCCGGCGGTTTCTTCGTCCTTGTCGTCCTGATTTTGGGCATTACGACGGTTGCGGGACAGACACGGAGTTAGGGTTCGTTACGGTGCGCAAAAGACCCCGGCGTTTCACCCAGCGGAGGTCGGTTGCGGGCGCGAAGATGGTGGTCGGCTCGAGAGAGTCGCAAGTCACGTGAGGTATGGCTGTGCAAAATTCCAACTTGACTCCGTCGTTCAACCCGTCGCGCAAAAAAGGACAGCAACTGCCAAAAAATATTCCATTCTTCCTCGCAACTTGGCAATACTCCAAGCCCTTCCAAGGCTGACTTTCCCCATTCCAATATGATCCTCGACGTTGCAATCACATCCAAGTCTGGGCGTATAATTCTGGTCCCGCCGGCCTCGGATGAAGACGATGGTTTCGTCGCAGAGCTCCGCGCCCATCCCGAAACACGGCGCTATCTTCGCTACTTCCCCGAGCGCGTTTCGGTCGCCGATGCCCGCGCCCGCCGGTTATCCCGCGCCAGTGATCCAACTCTGGTCGACTTTCACATCTATAACGTGAACCCCGCACGGGACGGACTCCGAGTTGACAAAGGCGCAGTCGCAGCGCCGGCGCACACATTCGTCGGCACGACGGGGATATTTCACGTCGAGCTCGAATACGGCAGCGCGTGCGAAGTGGGCATCCTTATCAGCCCAGAATACTTCCGGGGCGGGCTGGCAACGGACGCGCTCTACACGGTCTTGGTGTACGTGTTCGAAGAACGCAAGTTCAATCGCGCGGAATTCAACACGGGCGCGGACAATGCGGCCATGCGCGGGTGGTTGGAGAACGCTGGTGCTGCTCTGGAGGGCACGCAACGACAATTGTGGGTGGATCCGGGCGTTGGGTACACGGACGTTTGCAAGTACAGCATCCTCTACGCAGAATGGACGGCGACTGTTAAGGGCAGACTCGAGGCCAAGATTGAGCGATCCCTGAAGTTTGTAGGTTGACCTTGCCAGCTTCATGTCGTTATCTTTGACAAGTTCTATTTTGTTTCAAGGCAAGTTCGGACGGAGCGTGAATCCTTTGGGCGCTACTTCACCTCGAAGGATATAGGTAGTCTCCCACGGACTGCACTAACCGAAGCGAGAAAGCCACCCGAAGATCCGGAGGTCGGCAAACTACAAGTACAGGTCGTTGGTTCAAAAATTTATCAACTCCCACGACTGCTGAATTTCGTCTGAATCGACCACACTGCAACCGTTTATCGCTTAGAGTCGACATATGTATGATTCCTCGGCGTGTCTCTGGGGACCCTTCATCAACGATGCCTTGACGATACCAGGCGCAGTTAACCCTCTGGAGTTTGATGTGGCGCTGATACTGAGGCGGCCTTGCGGTGAACCGGAGTCTAGGCTGCCTGCACCAGCCAACATCGATTGTTCCAAGGCACCGTTGGCCGTCGGTTGCTGAACGCTTGCCAAAAACGCCAATAATGATTTTTTGCCTCTATCCTTACGCGCGTAGGCCAGTACTGTATAGGCTACTCCTCAAGTCCACCGAGGTCTCCGAGATTCTGGTGTCCCCGGTCCTTCCATGTTCCGGCCGTGTATGTGCTAACGCTACTCTGTGATGAACCAACCATTCGATGGTGACCCCAAGTTCTCCAAAAACAAATAGCGATTATCTATGCCGTCCACGCCCCGCGTCCTGAACTGAATTCGACGGCGAACTGACATTGCAGACTTCTAGCTTGGTGAATTAGTGTGTCTTCATTCTGCCTACTACCAACTCTACTTATGGCACTCTCAGCTTGGTTAGATTTCCGGGGGTCGGTCCGATACGTAACCTTCCCTTTTGAGCGATTGGAGGTGAGCTGTTTGCCTTTGTGTCATCATCAAAGTGCACGGACCAAGACGGCCCAACGACGGCCCAACGTCGAGTCATTCGGTAAGAGTCGGGAGGCCGCGTCTGACTCGATCCTTCGTTTATAACCTTGGATAGGCACATCCCTCTGCACAACCAACGACCGCGCAACCATGATCCCCGAAGCTTCATTACCATCCAAGTCTGGGCGGATAATTCTGGTCCCGGTGAATTTTGAAGATATTTCCTCTCAAATAAACTTCCTCATTGTCGTCATAGTGGGCCGAAAGAGACGATGAGGCCTTTGCAGCCATGCGCAGCCACCCTGAAACAAGACGACACCTCAAATTTTTCCCGGTGCAGTTCTCCGTCGCCGACGCGCGCGTGATGCGATTACAGCGCGACGCCGATCCGACCATGATTCCTTACAATATCCACATCCTCGGAGACCACCCCGACTACCCGGAAGGCACATTCGTCGGGGCAACCGCACTGACCCACATCGACACCGACTACGGCCGGTCGTGCGAGACGGGGATACTCGTCAGCCCAGCGTTCTTCCGCACGGGGATGGCCACTGAGGCGCTTCACACGCTCATAGCGCATGCGTTTGAGGAGCGCAAGTTCCATCGCGTCGAGTTTTTCACTGTGGTGGGCAACGCGCCGATGCGGGCTTGGCTGGACAAGGTTGGGGTGACTTTTGAGGGGACGAGGCGGGGGTATTGGGGTACGGAGGCGGACGGGTACGATGATGTGTGTATGTATGGCATTCTCAAGGAGGAGTGGTCAACTGTGAAGGGGAAGATAGAAGCCCAGATGAACCGCCCTAGCGTGTAGAACCTTTCCGTCGCGTCCAGTCACGTCACAGAAAAAAACAGTCGCGCATGAAAAATAGATTTTTTGGCATGCCTCTTGTTTTTCCTGAGCGTGTCTGTCCTTTGGAACTCTTTCGCGAGCGTCTGGCGCAATCTCTGAAAATTTTGCCTAAATCGCCCAACTAGGCACCGAGCGGTTGTTGGGTCCTGTTGTCCTTCAGCCTTAGCACGCTCTCTCCTCTCGTTTGAATTCGGTGACGACGTCCAGCGTTTATGGTCTCCCCGCAGTGGCTCACAGTCATCTGAAGCCATTCGATTCACTCTTCCTGTTCCCCATTCTGCACCGTAACGTCGATTAAATACCTGGAGTGCGGGCACTGTGCTGCGGCAGCCCTAGTCCGCGATGGCGCTCATAGTTCCCGTCCTGCGACTCTTGATGCTTCTCCTCAATATGTACGACACCTTCAAGGTCCTCAAACTTCCCCGTCCTTCACCGCGTAGCTCTGGGCAACCGACCGCGCGCGCCCTGTCGCAGCGGAAGCGGAACATGAAAGGATGCCTGGCGGTGTGGATTGTATGGGTACGCGGACGGACATTTGCAGATATGGAGTTTACTCACCCGCAGCACCGTTAGTGTTGCTTCATGACCTATGAACGGATGGTCGAGGGAATCGTGTCCTTGTTCGTCCCATTCTATGACGAAATCAAGTCACTCGTTCTCTTGTTTCTCATCTTAACGCGAGCGAGGGTATGTGCTCTAGTTTCTGTTGCTTAATTGACTCATCCTCATGTACGTTTGCAGGGCGCCGAACCTATATTCCTGCATGTCATCCGCCCTTTGCTCAAACCCTACACCTCCACCATCGATGCGCTCTCCGACGTCGGCCGCATGTTCGGCGACATCGTCTTCCTACTGTTGACGTACCCCTTCCGCCTTGTGTCGACCTGGTGGCACAGTGCATTCGGACCTCGCGAATATGCCCAGGCGGAGGAGGCGCCAGATCGCGGGTTATATGTAGAGGTTCAGCAGGCGTTATACTCCGTATCGTCTCAAATGCCGCAGCAACCCGGCGGTCGAAGAAGATACTCGGCGCCCATTCGCGCTGACGCACATGTCCCCAGTGGTACCGCAGCAGCTGCGGGACCGAATCTCGCCCCTTCTTCTCAGCCTGAGCCGAGGCGGATATCTGTCCACGAAATTTGGCATCCTCCTCGCTCCGCGTATCACGATGAAGACGAATATCCCGTTGCTCCTCCCTCACTGCAATCTGAAGTGGAATCCGCAGAAGCTCAGCGCGCGCGCGAGCAGATGGATGAATGGAGGCAATATCCGCCGTTTCCCTCTGCCTACCCCCCAACCCCGATGCCCGCGTCCTCATCCCGTCTCCCTCTTCCCTCGGTGCCCAATCTTCCGGCGTTTCCGAACCCACACCCACACTTCTCCTCGATTCCAGAGGGCGTCGAACAGGGTTTTGGCCAGTCGCTCCTGTCGCCGCCTGAGCTGCCGAACCCCAGCTCTGCGCGAGACTCGAGCGACAACGATAATATCCTAGGGGTTCAAAACAGTTCTTCGGCGCCTGACGACGCGATGGACGACGAGGAGGACGAAGACGATTTTAACGTCACGCTGGGGACACCTGGTCAGTTTGCGGGCGTCCAGGATACAATAACCGCACCTCGCACTCGATCGAGAGCCAAGGCCTCGTTGGCTACAGCTACTCTCGTCCCACTGCCCACTCTCCTCTCCCGGATCTCCGACACCTCGTCCGTCTCTAGTGACTCGAGTGCTGGGTCATTGGTGGGCCGAAAACGTTCACGAGAGCTCGTCGTACCGGTGCATGAGTCAGTCTCCCGCGGGCCTAGTGTTGAGATATCCAGTATCGGTCTCTTCTTGGAGAGCACGGAGGATGAGAGCTCTGTCGCCAGCTCCTCTTCTGCGGCCTCCAGTGACGCCGAGGATGTGGATGCAGATGCAGATACGACCAGCGCGAGCGAGCCAACGTCGCCGCTGGCGAAGAAGCGTCGGGTCGCTTCTCCACCGAGTCGAGTGCAGCCTCGGCGGACGGCGCGCAATGCGTCCAACGAGCCGCCGGCTGCTGCTCCTCTCGCTCGACGTCAAGCCCAAAGGCAACCGAAAACCCAGGGCCCGGGTGCTGCATCTGGGGCCAGAGCGTCGTCGCGTTTGGCTAATGGCGTCCCCGCGGCCGGCACCGTGTCCCAACAGAGAGGGGGCGCCACACTTGAGGAAGACGGCCCCTCTGTAGCCCCGAGAGGTGTGCGGCCATCGCGCCGTGGTGGAGGGGGGGCAAAACGAAAGTAAATGATCGACCGACTGGGTATTTCTCTCATCTACAATGTAACACCTCATCTGTATTCTATTATCCGCATCTCTCAGACACCTTACAATTGTACACACACGAACCCATACTCCTCTATACATCATTTTCGTCCCCGAACCGGTCCCAAGGGATCTTTTAAGGCAACAGAGTTTGCAGGGTACGTTATTTCTCTCTCTGAAATACATTTGCATGACGCGGTTTGACTCATTCCGTTCAGGGCGGTACGTTTCTCGTGCATTCCTCGCCGCACCGGGGTCGCAACGCCCGAGTCATGGTGATTTGGTAGGTCCCTCCGAGACTATTGAGGGTGTGGTGTAAACGCTGAACTTGTTTCACCCAACTAGGAAGTGGGCGGCGTCTAAATTCGTCCTTGATTACCAATGCACAGAGCGGGTTAAGCGCTGTCCCCACACTGAAGCAAGCAGTACAAAGTAACTGCTCTTTGTCCGGACCCGAACGTTTTCTGATGAGTATGCGTATATGGAAGGCGGTGTAACGCTGTAATGCGCCCTCCCCACATTTCCAATCTTTCAGTGTGGCGCCGCCCCCGCTCTCCGGCCTCCGCGACACTTTTGCTCGCTCGATGGCGCTACGCTCTGTCGGCTCACTCGAATTCAGCGGATTCCGTGTTCGCTTGAAACTGACTGCAGGCTAGCCTACCTAGGCGCTACTGGGATCACTCTGCCGCGGCATATCCCCAGGTTCTTCCCAGACACAAGTCCTGACGCCCCTTCCCGAGGCGGCGCCTGTTGCGTCCGCGGTGTGTCGCGGGGCACGACTAAACAACGTGTTACATTGCACCCATTGCCTTTGCTGTGTCCTGTGGGTCCTATGTTCATTTTTCTGATCTTTGCAACCTTGCTAGAACTTTCCTACAGATTCCCCGCCTCACAGCTTCCTGTCAATCGTCAATCGCATCGTGCGACCAAAATTCTATATCCGGCCGCGTCCTGATCCCTTCGACACAAACATTGGTGATAAAGACCTTTCTCACCTCTGTGCGCCACAGTATGCAATACGCAAAAAAACCCAATCCATGGTGTCGTGGTCTCGCCCGTCATCATATTTTCGGTGGCAATCGCGAACCGAGATCCATTCGCCCACGTTGCCGAGTCACAACCTTTCTGTAGGCGTATTTAGAGCAAGATCTCGACGCTGATTCCTCAATCCACTGCACTGTGCAATGTGCGTTATAAACCCGCCAGCGCTCAACCAACCGACATTCCTCTGCACCTTTGTCGCTCCGGCTTTCAGCCTTCTACCTCTACTTGCTCTACTAATACTCGTTATGAAACGGAAGCGCCCTCCGCCTACACTGTCTGATCCTGAAGGTCGAGGATCCTCTGCATGGTCCACGTGCGCTGAATCGACCTCAAGAAAGGGCAAGGGACGCGCCAGGTCTCCCTCCTGGGACGTTCCCGCTGAGAAGCCCAGAAAAAGGCAGAAGGCTATCCCAGATCGAATGCGGCATATGAGAAACAATGTGAGTCAGCTCATTCGTCGTGCAACCTACGATTCTGAATATTATTATTATCTTCCAGATGCAGGTATGGGGCGACCGCTGGATGCACGCGATCCCGCCGTCAACGGCTGGATCACAGCAGGGAGAGCTCGACGCGAGTGGAAACTACACCGTCTCGAAATCTCCGCCACCTGCGTACAGGACGACCCCTTTACTTTCGCATGTCGGAATGACCCCCAATTCTTCGTCCCCGACTCCTCATCATGTTTCTTCCAACTGCAAACCGAGCGACGATCCTGCACCGCTGCCCGTCCCCCCGCAGTCGCCGTCTCCATCGTTCGCTGAGATGTTCCCCCTCAGCGACCCTTTTGGCGA
Organism: Mycena filopes; assembly: GCA_029281495.1. Taxonomy (NCBI): domain Eukaryota; kingdom Fungi; phylum Basidiomycota; class Agaricomycetes; order Agaricales; family Mycenaceae; genus Mycena; species Mycena filopes. The sequence goes on along the minus strand of JARIHR010000088.1, from coordinate 239,861 downwards.
CGAGATCTTTGAGCAGTTTTCAAAAGCGTTGGATGCGGAAGCCTCTTCCATCCCCTTCGAAGAGGGTCTCTCCGCGTTTGACTTGAATGCTCAGTCGTCGTATGTGCAGCAGAGTCATAACATGACTGGAATCACCTCCTCTTTCCCCCCACCCACCTCTTCCGACCCTTTATCTAATTCGATGGCCCTTCTCGATTTATATTCTGGAGGTCCGCTCCCCGTTGTCTCCTCAAACCTGAACAACGTATACCCCTACCACGGTGCTACTGACTGGCTCCCCCCGCCCCCCACGCAGCATGGCCTGCCCGCCAACAACGTCGTTCATTACCCGGATGGTTTCTCTTACCCCCATTCATTTTCCTCCCCATCCCACAATGTCTCCGACTTTCCGCCAGCCGCGTGGACGCCTAACGGAACGGGGACTGGTCATCCGATCCCGCTAGTCGGGGGATATTCGACCCCACCCATGTACACCGCCCATGGGTCGCCCTACCTCGGTGTACCAGATGGACGGTACTCTCCCATCTATCAGCGCGCGGGCTCGGGTTCGCCCCTGGCCTTCTACCCCGCATCCTCTCCCCCGTACTACTGCGCCCCGCATCCCCCGCTCTCGCCCCTCACAACGCGCACCGCGTCATCAGGATCGCTCGCGTCGCTGTTCGCGATAGACAACAACAACAATTCTCCGAATTCCATGGAGTCTATGATATTTTCGCGTGCCCGCGGAATGTCATCGGCCTCCGACTACGGAGACTTCAACTATGCCTCCCCGCACTCGGGTGCATTCACAGGCTCGCCTGGCTCTGGTTCGTCCGCCTATGGAGTAGAAGGGACTTACCCCGGCAGTAGCACCTCCCAGACCGTTCCCCTTCCTTTCAACCCTCCCCCGCCGTATCCTACTGGAAATTTCACTTTTTCCTATCCCTCTTAACATTTACTCTTCCCCCCTCCCCCTTCCCTTGTTTACGATTTATGAAAAAATTATGAAAAAAAATATTTTACGATTTATGATATATCACGCTGTCGTCCTTTGATGCAAATACGACCAAACTCTAACCTTGAAGCCGACACCATGCCTGTTCCTTGGGAGGCCCTCATACCCTTCGGTCTCGCTTCTACGTTCTGGTGCTGAGCCATGTGTCTGACGATCTCTGTGTTTGGCCCTTGCCAGGTCTCCTCGTCACCATGTATGGTGTAACGGGCACCCTCGCCAATGTAACCTTCCGTGCCCAGAACCTGTGGAAAGTGCGCATATCTTGCCTGCAGTATCGTCCTGAGCTTAACTGTGTCAAGCCCCCGCGCTATGGCATTGAAGAATGGGACGAAATGATGATGGAGCGCGACGAACGGTTGACAGGACACATGCGAGGGCAGACGGTGTGTTTTGCGCTTATTCCGTCCCTGGTTTGCAATCTCATGCACGCACGCAGTCCGATCCCGTAATACCCAGACGCCCTACCAGAGTCCGTTTACCGAGACAGCAGCCTGCTGCACCTACACCTGCTGCACCTACACCTGAATCCAAATGAATCCAATTTTGTTACGCTACAGGCGCCCTCCTCAGTTAAACCGCACTACGCGTTGTCCCGGTGGCTGCGCACCGTCCCCGCTCAGCGCCTCTGGAAACCGCACATTGGCGGTGATCGTGTCAAGTATCCGATGACCACCTTCCCCCTTGTATCAATGCAATGTTCCGTTTCGCCGGCGATGCAAACCCCAATGTCTGGCACGGCAGTGCCTCGTCTGCTAGAAGATTCCGACCGTTGCTGCTTGAAATTTGGTAGGTCAGAACATGTGACGTACACTCTTCTGTGTGGCGTACACTGTCGATTATTTTTTACGCGACAATACACCTCGCATAATGTTCTTCATCTTTAACTGTCTGCTTCCTGGTGGCTGGCGGCTCGACCAGACGTTACCTACGGAGATTTCCGCCACTTCAAGCGACCTCACGACCGGGATTCGCGACCCACCTCCATTACGGTTAGCATTTCCCTTCCGTTCTGATTTTTAGACTGATCGTCCTGGCAGACTCCACCCCCTCCGTTTATCGTGGCTGTTGTCTTATGGCGGAGTCTGCACTCATTTGACATCAACCGGCAAGGAAAAGGCACCCGCCCTCTAATTACATAGATTCATCGTCTCAACCTCCGCGGGACCAGTTTTTCAGCACCCACATCGATGGGCTGTATGTCCTTTCTGACATCCATCGCCCCTTTGCACAATTCGGCTGCGACAAGGTATTTCAATTATTACTGGCCACGAAGAAGCGAGCTGATCGATTCAATGTTTTCAAAGGAAGCCTGGCGCCTACAACTACGAGAGGTGCTTCCTCGGAGTCACCCGCACGCAACAGTCCGTGGCAGAAGCCGTCAAGGCACCGAGCACTTCCGATCTCCGTCTATGTAAGATGGACCTTGCGCAACACCACCCGGCTTCTTATCTGGGGACCTGAATGCCAAAACCGGAGGAAAGGCGCCTTGAACACGAGGCTCGTGTATGACTCGCAACAGCACCATAGTATCGATCTTTCTTCTGCATCGAATTTCAATTGACATGGAGCTCGAACGCCCATACGGCCCTACATCCATGACTCTTGAAGCGCCCCGTCACAACGGCCTTGTCGCTATTTGCGCCCCGGGGTCGCCTCTGTCGCCCGAGCCGCGTGCCTCGCATCCCTTCCCGCTTTGTAAATTTCTGAACTTCGCCAGGTGCTGAATCCGATATACTTAACAGCAACAGAAACTCACCCCTGCTGCTTCATCCGGCAGATCTCGACTCCCAAAAGACCGTCGCAGATACACGAGGCGCGTCGTCCCAGGCTTCGCGCCAGTGAAAAGGTACCAGAGGATTCGGCATATCCTATGCGGTGTCCTACGCTGTTCAACGGAAAGCTGTTCCTCGAAGGAGGTCGACCCAAATTGTTATGTGCCTTATGGTTATCTATTTTTACTGTCTTCTTTGGCTCCGGCGGGTTTCTCTCTCTTTTATTCCATTTTCTCAATTCGTTGTCCCTTGCTTCGAATACCCACTGCAACCTAACTTGTTAAATAAATCACAACAAAGGGTCCGTCGATACCACGGCGTCAACAAATCTCGTGTGGTTATGATGAATCGTTTCTGGCGGTTTGAGTGTGAGCCGCTCCTGGAGGATGAGCGAGAATGAACAGAACTTGGATATTATAATTACATTCGATTTTCCTGAATTCGCGATCACATGATCTGACGCGCCCATGCGTCTGACTCTTAGTGAAACGCGTCTCACTCTCTTCAGGCAGAATGGTGAAGGCTTATATATCATGTAAATCAAATAACTTGCAGAACCATGAACCCGCTATTCAAGACTACTGAGGCGGTACGATAGCTATTGAAGAAATAAAAACAAACCCCACAATTAACGTGCTATTGGTCGACACAAAGGTCTCAAGCCTGGGGGCCCACGACAAGGGTGCACGAGGGTTGCGAGCCCACCCCCAGGAAGCCGACGGTGCGCATCAAGGCCTAGGTGGGAGCGCGTCAGAAGTGAAGGTGAAGAAGGACCGGAAGACGGCAAGCTCACTGTGGATGTCCGCCACGACGCGTTAAAGAGGGTGACGCAGTGCCTTGGCATTGGCCACAGTTCGTCGCCACTCTGGGCCGATCTGGGAAAGACGGTGAGTCTAGGGAAAGACGTGGGACACAAAACACTTACCCAGGAAAGGCGAGGACCCGCTGGCCCGCGAGGGGCACGCTAAGCAACAGCGACACGCATTTCGGCAGCCACTCCGGTTGGGCAAGGCTTCGACGCAGTCCCAAGACGCACCGGCGGTACGCCCGAGGAGAGCATTTCCACCCGCCGCTCGACGTCGGTTTGGTCGCCATTCCCTCACGTCCGGCAAGGAATAGCGCCTCCCACTGTTAGTCGACCGGGCCCGAGTGCCCCCCGACGGTCTGAAAGAAAGCGGTAAGTAGCGGGCGAGTAGGGAAACGACTGGCCTTTGCGGAAGCGCGTGTCTGTGGGGTGAGTAACAGTGGAGGGAAGAAACGACTGACCGTGGCGAGAGTCTGGTCTCCTTGTGATGCGCACCGTCTTAGAAATGGCGAGGATGTCAGTTACCGAGCGAGCGAGGGGAAAAGAGCGGGCTCACCGATTGTGTCCGCCACGACGCCGTATTAAGGAGGATGGCGCGGTGCCTATGAGATTTGGCCACGGTCCGCCAACGCTCCAGGCTGTTTCGGGATCTGGCGGGGAGCGGTGAGTACAGCGAGTTGAGAGGGAGATGAAAAAGGAGACTCGCCTTGGGAAAGCCCAGGACCCGCTCGCCGTGGGAGACATGCTGAAGCACCAATGGACACGTCTTTCGACGGCCATCCGGTTGGTTGGACGTTGACTCAGTGACCGACTCGCACCAGCGGTACGGTTCAGCCAACGCGCCTCCGCCCACCCTCGACGTCGGATTGGCCACCGCTCCCTCACGTCCGGCAAGGAACGGCGCCGCACACTGGTAGTCACCGGGCCCGATGTCCCCCAACGGTCTGGAATAAAACGGTTAATTACGAGGGAGGAGGGAATGCACGCACATGAGGGGAGAGACCAGACTCTGGAAGAAGTGGCTGACCAGTGGCCGCGCTTTTATACCCCCCGGAAGTGGCTGACCGCCCGCACGGACCAGCATCACGCGCAGAGGCACACAGTGTTTTGTCTGTATTCGTTGTTCGCTCAATTGGCGGCAAGGTTTCTTTATTGGCACCAAAATACAGTATAAATATGTTAAGAAAAATTATCACAGCAAGATTTATGTCGCATGAATCCTAGTCGGCGGCATTCCAAAGTAAGTACAGGAAGAAGATTGACTGCGCGTCAAATGTTTAGCACATACGAGAATTGAAAGTTCGAAGGCAACTCCTTCAATTACCCCACACATGATTAGTGCCCCCAGACCGGGACCCGACAAAAACTTGCATGCCTCTTCGGGCAAGTGTGGCCAGCAAATTTAGCGACGGACGAACTTTTTCAAGCTCAAGAGCTGTGGGCTCAAAAAATGGACTGGGTGGTACCCATTCAAGGTAGAATGAGGTGAGTTGGTTGTTGCGAGCTTCCCACCGAGAGGACAGTCCCCTAGCCACCATACCCACATCAGCTGATTCCAAGCGGAAAAAGCAGTGGAGAAGGGATAGAGACCGAAGTTGAGGGAGGAATAATGCATGCTCTGAGTTTCCCAGTTCACGAATCAAATCGTGGACGTATGACACTGGTGCAGTCCCAAGGTCCAATGTCAAGTCCGTGAGATTGAGCATGGGACGGACGACGTTGATGGTAATGGCCCGTGTAGTCCAGCCAGAGAACGAAAAGGTCCGCAACTGAGCTGCATGTCGCGTCACGAATGAACGGATCTGTTCGATGTCGCCTTCTGTGGCGTCGAGGAGCTGGAGACTCCGCAGGGCGGGGAATGTGAGAAGGGAAAGGAGGTCGGTTGTGTATCCTCTCGGACGGTCGGAAGAGGCGCCGGCAAGGGTGAAAGTTTGGAGATGTGAATGACGCACGGGGTCCTCCAAGTCGCCGGGGGGGAGGGTATGTGTGTCAAGACGGAAGGTGGCCTCGACGAGGTTTTGCGCTTCCTCTAATATGTAGCAACATTCCTCCGGAGAGACGTGCTGACCGTCAAATCTCGTGAGTTGTATCCACGGAAAATCCATCGGTCCTGCTCTTGTGCGAACTTCCCGGAGTAGAGGCGCAATGGTGAACGCCTTTTCGATAGGGTTAGACATGACATTTTCGTCATCGAGGTAGATTTCCAGTTTCTCGAGTAAAGGAAACGAGGGGGGATGACGGCCGAGTTCGAAGAGCCCCGATACAGCCACTTCCAGTTTGAGGCTGTATAACCGGGGCGCAAGACGACAGATGAGGGCGAAAAATCCCTGCTTCCCGAGGTTCTCCACGATGTCTTCACCACTAATGCTGACGGAAAGAGGACAGTCCTGAGCGACGGTGACTCGGTAGTCGAGATAGCGCTCAACAGCATAACCGGAGCGGCCATATCGCGGGCGAAAATCAATCGTCTTCCAGAGGGATGGAGTGGCCAACGCAATTTCCCGCCATGACTTGCAAACACGAAACACAGTCGTTGGAGACCAATAGCCGCGATGGTGCTCCCCAACTAAACTGCAATGCCCGAAAATCTCCAGTGCAACATCCAGGGGTAAAGATTGGATTGGATAGACGATGGAATCGAGTTGACTCTGGATGGAGGCTCTGTCCGTCCGAAGTTTAACCATGTCTTGGTTTGTTTTATCTAGCAGCGCCTGTTTTGCGGATATCGCAGCGTCGAAATCTGCAAGACGCGCCCGAAGGTCGTCGTTTTTGTCGGGCGTCATGACCTCGAGCGGGTTGAGGCAAGGTTTTGAATCTGTGGATTGTGAATTGAAGTAAAGCATGAGCACCGGAAATGGTGGCACAAACCAGAAGTTCTTCGGTGGGTTTTTCAAGTACAGGGCGCGTTGTGGTTGAAGTTCGAGGACAAGCCGCAAGCGATCGGATGGCTTTCCGACTCTTCCCACAACTGCGACCTCGACCAAACATCCTTCAAGATGGCCCCATTCTACGCCTGGCACGGCTCATACACACTACTACCCGTCTACGCAGCGGTCCAACCTCTCTAACAAATATCCTTGCGTCCGAGATACCGCTCGCCGTTCAAGTTGCCTCGGTCTCGGAAGAAGGAATCTATCTGGAAGACGGGCTACATCTCCCTGCGGCCTGCATCTTCGTCGACGGCAAGGTATTTCTATGGGACGTCCCCGAGAGCGTTACCCAGTGGGGCGCGAGCACCTCGCCATGTTCGAGGTCGTCGTTCCGCGGCCTGGTCTGTCGTGCTTTTCCGGATATAATTCGATTCTGAGTCGTCTCTCAACGCAGAAATAGTGATACTGGGCACGGGAATTGAGATGGCGCACCCCCCACCGTCGTTCAGGTCGTATTTGAAGGATCTGGGGATACAGGTCGACGTTATGAGCACCGTGCGTTTGTCCGTCGTACTCAATTCATTCACACTAATATCTGTTCAGCGGAACGCGTGCTCGACGTATAACTTGCTTGCGGAGGAGGGGCGACGGGTGGCTGCAGCGCTGGCACCATTATCTCCACGTCGTTGGACAAAATCACAGCTCCGATAATACATCCCAGCGGATTCGATTTCTATACCGGCAATGCGCGAGCCTTCACCCGGGCGAAGACATTCACGCCCACCCAACGTCCATTCAAGTACTATCACATCCATCGCGTTCGGGGCGGCGACAACGAGACTCAGCAGCATCGGTGTCAAGCATATCCCTTCGTAGCCGACCCGCGGTGGATGAGCAACCTCATCCACAAAGCCTCATCGGTCCGGGTTCCGCGGTCGTCGACCGCGGTATCTTGGCCTTTAGCCTTGGTGTAAAGGTCCTACATTGTCCGTATTTATTCACAGGGATGCCGGAGCTGCACCCGGCTGCAGAGCCTGGTGATCCTTGTATCCTCGTTCGCGGCGAAGCGATTCACCACCACTGTTCTTGCGTTGTTCTGTTTTGATCAAGTCTTCAATCTTGATGCTCACGGCGTGCTTGCGTCCTTCCGCGACGATACATACAATCCCTCCCATAGTTACTTTGACACTCGGCCACCGCATTTAAGTAAGTACCAGGTGTTCCTTGTTAGTATGTACCGGCATAGAAATTTTAAGAAAAAGAAAGAGACGCGCCTGATTTGTAATTGGGCGCCAAACGCTAACGCCCTCCATGTCTCAAACTCTCATGCTGCAATCTCATTCTGTATCAAGCGTCGCGGAAACAGTCTCAACGTCCCACACGATTTTCTACAGGACGCGAAACAATAGCCCGAATTTGCGTTCAAGACCGACAGGCCCGATTGGCTCTTATTGTTTCGAATCATCGATTTTAGGCTTCGCTTCGCGCCTCTTGTCCCCAAAATCAGGGGGAGCTATCTCGGAGATGCTCGCACATCTCTGTGGTACATAGTGGTACATAGGCCTATGTACCACCTTATGAACCTCTCCATGGCACACTCGAACTCCGGTCAACTTGATCCGACCCAACTCCCGCTTTTTTCATCCCAGTCGCGATATTCCGTCGGCAGCAGACAAGGAATTTTGACGTGCATCTCCTAAGGCACATCGGGCGCTACAGCTGAACAATAACGCGCAACACAACAAGAACAACAAGGATGGCAGTCGGTCTCATGCGCCGCTCCTTCCTTATTGTCTTGTGTGATAGGTGATGCCTCAGAACCTCCAACCGGTGCAGTTAAAACTGCAGCGGAGGCAGACGGATTGGCACCCCACTCCCGCCGCGGTTCCTCCCCCTCCCTCCCCTTCCCTCCGAACGCGACTTGCGACCATGGAGGACGATTACAAACCCTACGTCAGTTCCACCGAGGAGCTGCCCCAGTATGTTCGCCGCCGCAACATCCCCGATGTTCCCGAAGATGTCGACTACGTGATGGAGCATTTGAACGACCCCAATATCGACTTGAGGAAGCCGCCTGCGAAAGCCATCAGCCTCGACTCGCTCCGGACAACCGCTGAGAAGAACCCCGCCTATGCCGCCTCCGACGTCGATTTTGAGTCGTCAGGCAGATCCTCGCGGGCCCCATCGAGGAATTCCACTGCGATTGAGTTCGATGAGTACGTTTCCAAGTCCTGTTCTCTTTTCTTTCGTTGCTAATGTCCTCTCAAAGTGAATCACCCTATCCAGAAGTGCGAGCTGCAGTCTCCATCGTCGATGACCCGTCGATGCCAGTCAACACATTCCGCATGTAAGTAGATGCGGTTGCCTGAGATCCTCTCATCGCTGACCCCTTTCCAGGTGGTTCCTTGGTATCTTCCTGACGATACTCCTGGCCGGAATCAATCAAGTGTTTGAATATCGCGCGCCCTCCGTCTTCATCACTGGCATCGTTGGGCAGTTGATCTCGCTCCCCATGGGCAAGTTCCTCGAGTGGATTCTCCCCGAGAGGCGGTTCAAGACCTTTAACTACGTTTGGTCATTCAACCCCGGCCCCTTCAACATTAAGGTCAGTCTTTGATCTTGAACTCATTGACGGTCCCGGTTCTAAGCGATCCTCGTAGGAGCACGTCTGTATTACCATAATGGTGAACGTCGCATACGCAGGCGCCTACGCCACGGACGTCCTCGCCACCCAGCAGATGTACTACCACCAGAAGCTCTCGTGGGCGTACCAAATCATCCTCATCCTCGGCACCCAAATGTTCGGCATCTCCCTCGGCGGGCTGCTGCGCCAGTACGTCGTCTGGCCGTCGTCCATGATCTGGCCCAGCGCGCTCGTCAGCTCCGCCCTCTTCAACACCCTGCACAAGAACTACGGCAAGCGCGACCGCGGACACATGACGCGCGAGCGCTTCTTCCTCATCGTCTGCGCGTGCAGCTTCGTGTGGTACTGGATCCCCGGCTACCTGTTCACCGCGCTCAGCGTGTTCAACTGGATCTGCTGGATCGCGCCGACGAATACGCGGGTCAATGTGGTGTTTGGGTCGCTCACGGGGCTCGGGATGAGCGTTGTGACGTTCGACTGGTCCATGATCAGCTTCATCGGGTCGCCGCTCGTTACACCAGTACGTCCAGATTAACCTCGTCATCGCGAACGTTTATTAACCTTCTTGGTGATTAGTGGTGGTCCGAGGCCAACACCATCGCCAGCGTCCTCATCTGCTTCTGGTTTGTCGTCCCAATCATGTATTGTAAGCGCCTGGATTCCCTTCCTTCTCTCCAAGTTCGGTTCCTGACGCAGTTCCTAGTCAAGAATGTATTCTTTACCGCCTACCTCCCTCTGTCCGCCTACGTCTCCTTCGACAACACGGGGATGCCGTACAACATCTCCGCTATCGTCAATGAGGATGGCCAGTTCGACCCGGAGCTGTACGCCGCCTACTCTCCTCTCTTCATGACAGGTGGGACGCTTGAGTAATAATCTTACTATTTTATTGGAACTCACCTCTTTTCATACAGCTGCGCTCTGCATGGCTTACTTCGTCGCATTTGCATCTTTTGGCGCGATCTTCACGCATACCTTCCGTAAGCAACCCTTCGCATTGCTTCCCGACTTGTGCTCATGCTTTTCATAGTTTGGTTCGGACGCGATATTGCCCGCCGATTCCGTACCGGCCTCAAGGACGAGCGCGACATCCACTCCCGCCTGATGCAGCGCTACCCCGAGGTGCCCGTCTGGTGGTACCTGACCGTCGGCGTCGTGTCGACCATCTTCATCTTCGTCGCCATCGAGATCTTCCCGACACAGCTCCCCATCTGGGCCGCCGTCGTCGCCCTCCTCATCGCCATCCTCGCCACCATCCCACTCGCGATGCTCCAAGCCATGACCAACCAGAGCGTCTACCTACAGGTCGTCGAGGAGATGATTGCGGGGTACGCGGTCCCCGGGCGGCCCGTCGCGAATATCGTGTTCAAGGCGATATCGTTCAGCGGCACCGTACGTCCTTTCGCAACATACTGCGCACACCCAACTGACTGCTATATGCACAGACACAAGCGATAACCTTTGCGGGCGATTTGAAGCTCGGGCATTACATGAAGATACCGCCGCGCATGATGTTCACCATCCAGGTCGTCGCGGGTGTCATCACCTGCTTTGTCGTCACCGCCGTGCAGAGCTGGATGTTCGGCAACATCGCGGGGATCTGCACCTCCGACGCGCCCGACTCCCTCGTCTGCCCGTCGACCCAGGTGTTCGCCACGGCTTCTTTGACTTGGGGCGGCATCGGGCCTTCCCGCCTCTTCGGCCCAGGAAATATGTACGCTTCCTCTCTGCTCTCTTGCTTGGCAGCTCTGACACGCACCTCTCCAGGTATAATCCCCTGCTGTTTGGCTTCCTCTTCGGTGTCCTCGCGCCCATCCCCTTCTACTTCCTCGCCCGGCGCTACCCCCTCTCCTACTGGCGCTACGTTAACATCCCCGTCTTCTGCGGTGGTGTAGGCGCAATACCTGCAGCAAATCCTTTTAACTATTGCGCATGGAGTGTTACTGGATTCATCTTCAACTTCGTCGTTCGCCGGCGTCATTTCCGGTGGTGGATGCGTTACAACTACATTCTCTCGGCTGCGCTCGATGCCGGCGTCGCGCTCGCGCTCATCGTCATGTTCTTCACCGTGGTCTACCCCAAGAACGGCGCGTACAGCAACATCGACTGGTGGGGGAACACCGTCTGGCAGAACACCAACGACGCGATGGGCGTGCCCCTCCTAGTCTCTGAGACCGGCACGTTCGGGCCGGCATCGTGGTCTTGATTTATTATTTCCTTCACCCAAACCTCCCATCTCACACCTTTCCTCACGCATCTATCTGGCTGTGCCATCACTCACTGTACTGTATTCGACATTTTTGCGGGCCTGATACCGTTTCGCCCTCCACACTCGCTCGCTCACACATAAAACTGCTTTGTATCGTTATTCATTCATGTTCTACATATTGCCTCCAGGCTCCTCTCCTCTCTTAGTACCTGCATTACATGGTCCCTCACGTTATACCTACACGACTGCAATGATATTTTTCGCGACGAACACAATATAAAAGTCCGAGAATCGGCCGAACAATCGTGATGGCGTTGGGCATCAGTGGCGGCCTTCTAATACAACCCCGACTCGTCTACCCCAGATTGTCTCCCCCATCCGCATTCTGCAAGCCTCTTCATCGTCGGATCGTCTTCTTGTCCCGCAAAGGGCTTCGAATCGTTGAACAGATGAAGCTGGGAGCGAGAAACAGTTGACGGCGGGCGCTCACGGTCCACCACTATTATCTTACTAGTTCATCATCTTAACATGGGAAGACACGACCAACGGACCCAAACCTGTTGGGGTAGTAGTACCCAGGTCCCAGGGTTTTCGAGGGCTAGCGAGGGCTGCGTTCGGCCGATTCAGACAGACGCGCTTAAAGCGCTTTATCATAAGCCCACCGTGACTCGGTCCGCAATCCGCGAGGGGCTACAAATACCACGACGAGCGGACTGCTATTGAATCTATCCGCCACATCCGTCACTCTCTAATTGCGTTGGAGTTGCGCTAAACTGTTAATTGGTCATTCCAGGCAAGTGACTTGCTTATCTCTCCAAGTCTAACTCTTTACTAATCATCTTTCTGCGCAGTTTAAGAACTGTGGTTCGAGTCAACGACGAATAATCCATCTCCTCCTGTTCTGTGCCCTGAAAGTCCGAGTGCCATGGAATTCATCCCTCGCCCACGCATTCCTGTCCGAGTTTCATCCTCAAGCGCGACCCCACTTGTCCGCGCTTTGAAGCGGTCGAGAGTTCCAAGTTATGTTTGGCCCGCCCTCTTCACTGCCCTGGGAGGGTTCTTATGGGGCTATGATACTGCAAGGTCTCTTCCTTGCTATGATTTTCTGGAGTCGTGCTCACACTCCGTCCAGTGTCGGCCCCATTATTGTAATGCCCCAGTTCGAAGAGCAGTTCGGCGCCATCTCAGCAACGGTGCAAGGTCTTTTCGTCTCGTCGATTATTGCGACGGCTGCCCTGTCCGCGACGTTTTCTGGCGCCTTGTCTGATCGCATTTCCCGCACATACACCATCTCCCTCGGCGCATTCATCTTCTCCGGCGGATGCGCGATTGCATGTTCTGCGCGAGCACTACCACAACTCTTCGTCGGACGATGCATCACAGGTTTCGGCCAGGGCATCTTCATCTCGAGTATAACAGTTTATGTCATCGAAACATCCCCCGCAGCGAAACGCGGGCGGACCATGTCAATCGTCCAACTCGCGAATGTGCTCGGAATCGTGACGGGGTACTTTACCTGCTTTGCAACCGTTAAGCACGCAGGCAGCTTCTCATGGAGACTCCCCTTGGGCCTCCAAGCCGTCGTCGCTATCATCCTCGCCATCGGCACCCCCTTCTTCCCCCACTCTCCGCATTGGCTTTTAAGTGTGGAGCGTCAAGCCGACGCGGAGGCCGCCACCGTTGCGCTGGGACTCCAGCTGACCGAAATTCGCAAAGAAGGAGCTGCTGCTGGCGTCGGGCCCGGAACAGTGGTTGCGAAACAGACGTTCAAACAGCAGGCGAAGGAGCTATGGGCGAAGGATGTCCGCTTCCGCACGTTTTTCGGTCTGTTCCTTATGGGAATGCAGCAGGTTCGTCTTGCGGCTCTTCACTAATTCGGCCCTGACTCTGGAGTATTGCAGGCATGTGGGATCGATGCAGTCCTCTATGTACGTCGGCGCGTTCCTCTGCTTCCTTCCTCGTGTCCTGATCTTCCTCTGCAGTATGCCCCAGTCCTTTTCCAGCAAGCAGGTCTCTCCAGCACATCAGCTTCCTTCCTGGCATCCGGAGTGTCCGGAATCGTCATGGTAGTCCTGACCGCCGGGTCCCTATTCTTCCAAGACAAATGTACGCTTGCTCCCCCTACCCTCCGCATTTCTGGACAGTATCTTACGCACCCGCGCAGGGGGGCGCCGTATCCAGATGATCGGCGGCGGCTCGGTCATCTCGGGATGCATGCTCGTGATGGGCGCGCTCTACGCGTCCGACGCCGCGCAGACGCAGGCCGGCCAGCGCACGCTCATCGCAATGATCTACCTCTTCATTGCCGCGTTCATATCCAGCTGGGCGATCGTCATCCGCGTCATCGCGAGCGAGATGCAGCCCAAGCGCACGCGCGCGGCCGCGACGAGCCTCGCGCAATGCTTCGGCTGGGTATGTCTCCCCCTCTTCCCCCCTCTCATCCGCGCTGACGACGCTTGTTTACGCAGGTCGTCAACTGGGTCATCGCCTTTTCGACGCCGCTCTTCCTCGCGCGCTCGAGCTCGGGCCCGTACTTCCTCTTCGGCGTCTGCGCGCTGTCGACGGTGCTCGTCTGCGCCGTCTTCCAGCCCGAGACCAAAGGCGTCAGCCTCGACGCGCTGGATGCAGGGTTCCAGGAGACGAAGCTGCAGACCGCGGTGAAGCGGTACTTTGGGGGGAAATCGAAACCGGCGGAGTCGGGGCAGTCGACGGGGATCGAGATGGTTGCGCCCGGGAATTTGTAGATGACGTGGGGCTTTGGTGCCAGGTGGGAGTTGGCTGCCTTGCCGCGGGGGGCTCGGGCAGTTGCAAGGAGCTTGAGGTGCAGTCGGAAAACGGGCAGGAGTTTAGAACGCCCCAAGATGACGAACGCGCGCTGTGAAAAACTGTACATATATGTATTCCTACAAATTTCGTACCAATGCTCGTACCAATGCTATAAACGCTCTACGATTATTTTCCTATCGCGATTCGAATATCTGTTCCAGGACTTCCCTCGTGTTGTTTGGTTGCGACCTCCGAAATGTTTGGCGGCACCCTTTAAAAGGGCCAACACTTTTCTGCTTCCAACCACCATGTCGACCTGACCTCCCTCCGCTCGTTTACCCAGGTAAGCCTCTCATCCCTTCCTACCTCTACCTTCCGACCCCTGCGAAGACGACAAAACATATAGGGACATCAGACCTTCGGGCATGTTGATCCTTCTGGAATACCGATAGTAGAAATATATTCTGAGCTCTTCCCCCTTCCTTCCTTTCTTTCCGTCTATTGAATTCTGAATGCTAACTCGTCTCAAGGTGTATACGTACAGGCATTCACTTTTTTTGACCCTTCACTTGTCTTCTACCACCATCTTCATTTCTTTTGGTGAGCACATTTTCCTTTCTTGCTGGCCTTCGTAGCCATCTATGTGATGACCTTATTCTCTTCCCCGTCCTACACGACCATGACGAGCAATAGAGGAGTCTGTTCGCAACAGACTCGCGTTCTACGGGACGCACAGTGTACTTGCCAGTGCCATTTCGTCTGATTCTTCTGCATACCAATATCTTTTGCTTTCGAACCGTCAACTGATATCCCTTCTCTCAGGTCCCCCCTTCTGAACCCTCCAAGCCCATCCATGTCTACTCCAATACGTGAGTCTCCACCCCTCCTCATCCATCATTCCACACGGCACCCCATCTTGCACGATGAAACCACATCTACATTCGCAGTTTCCACTTAAGCGTCCAGTGAGCACTCCCCCAATGCGGAACGTCTACATTCCCCCTCCATACCGTGTTGAACCCAAAAGGCATTGGTCGAGCGTGGGCCGCCCTTGTGGTGCGCTGGGCGGAAAGCGGGGGTCGGCGCGATGAGAGCGAAACGACCTTCCTTTGGATGTCTGATTCTTTTCCTGGGGTGCCCCTATCGTATCGTATGATTCGGTTACTGACGGTCGTGCTTTATTCCGCAGGGTGTGTCGATACAAGTTTTTTTCACCCTTCGTGTATCCTCTGTACGGTGATGCCCCAGAATATATTGCATACTTTTTCCAGAACTCGGAACCTAAGTACCCTCAGTGGACGCGGTGTCCACCTTCAAGCGCCTGAGCCCGTCCAGGCCACTCCTCATGGTCACTTTGACTGGCCGACGGCCACACCGTCGCGCGCGCTTGACCCTCCATGTCGCGGCTCTCCCTCGACATCGGCTTTCCTGTTAGTGGATCCTCTCGCGGCGAGCTCCTTCGCTCGCCGCGCTCGACGGCGCACGGGGCCTGGTTGGGGCCTGGGGACATTCGGCTCGAAAAAAATAATCATGCATATACGGTTTCGCTACATTTCGATAGGCAGTCCACACCCCCACTGGCCGTCTTGTCGAGTACTCCTCCCAAATCACCTGCCGATTACCGTTTCTTTTCCGCTCTGTTCATGCTCGATGCCGTTGGCTTCCAGCCTTATAACCATAGGATTTCGGTTTCCAGTGGGTATCGGTTTACAGGATAGCAGACAGCACGACTACGGGAGCACCTGCATAGGCTCAGAGTGCGCACTTTTCTCCGTCTCGCCCCGCGCCCCTGCAGCGCCCCGCTCCTCCGAGTCTGGTGCCTTTGAGTCGGAGGCCGCCTGCTCCCCCCACGTCTTCATCCACTTCGAGAACGTCTTCCACATCGGCTGCCCCGTCGCCGGATCGCGCACAACGAGCGCGACGACGGAAATGGCCATGACGTCTGCGGCGGAGGGACCCTCGCGTTTGCGATCAAGTGCATAGTAGTAGCACCAGTAAAGGGCAAGGTCGAAGAGGAAGATGGAGAGGACAGTGAGTGTGGTCAGAGCAATGCGGATCGCGGCGGAGATGAGCCCGGCCGCGAGGGTTGGGGCGGCGGTTATGGAAGCGTTGCAGAGCATCGCGATGGGGACAAGGTCGAGGAGAACTTGCGTGAATGCGGCTACGGGAGGGCTCGCTGCCGCTGCGGCAGGCGACTTCGCAGGCCCGGGCTTGAAGCAGTTGTTATCGCGGAGATATTTCATGCCGCGGCGGAGGAGATATACCCCAGCCTTGTCTGTGAAGAACCACAGCAGGGTGAGAGGGTAGGCACCGAAGCCCAGCCAGTCGAAGAGGGGCGACAGAAGCGAAGCTTGCCAGGTGAGATGGGCAAGAATGGCTTCAGATGGAGACCACGGCCAGCGGTAGTAGATAGTTCCCTCCATAGCCAAGAGGTACACGAAGCCAGCGGTGATTATCCGCCTGCAAATCGTGAAGTTGCGAACCCAGGCGCTTTCTGCGCTGAGTCGTTTGGCCATGACCCAAAGAATGAAGATGGGCGCAAAGATAACGACAGGCGGGCCCAAGAATACGGCGGCCGTATGCCCGACGACGCGCCTCAGGACGTGGTATGACCCGAAAAGAACACCAGTTCGCGGCGGGCGCACGGTCGCTGCGACAGCGAAGAGCGACCCAGCGACGAGGAACAGGACGATCGCCCGGAGGACGAATATCTGGTCGCAGAAGCCCTCGGTGTCTTCTGGTTCACTATCCGGCGCGTTAATGAGCGACTCCTCGTCGTGCGGCCGCGGCCGTATCGGCTCTGGCTCTGGCTCTGGCTCTGGATTCACGCGCTCATTGCCCTCCTCCTCCTCCGAGAGTGCCTTATCCAAAGGCGTGATGACGACAGTTTGAACAATCCCTAGCAGGGTGAGCGCGACCACAAAGTAAAGATAGAAGTTGGACACATAAAAGAGCGCGACCTGGAGATTGGTGAGCCTTGCATATCCAAGAATGAGGATATAGAGCAACACGAGGGCGGCTTTGGCGGGCCTCCTCATCGTGGGTAGAGAACAAGGGAGATCAGCATTCGTGGGAGCGGCCGTACTTCATGGCTAGAGAATTACAACTATTTACGATGCAGCTGCGAACTCGCGATCCTCCTACTCCGCGACCACCTCCGCACCGGCGTCCAACTTCTCATCCACCTCCACAGGCACCGACTGCAAGTTCCTCCACACATACCGACCCTCAGCATCGTATAGAATGAGGTCGACGAGTGAGGCTGCCATCGTATCTATGGTCGAGTGCGGCGATCCCCGACTTGTCCAGTAGAAACAGGACCAGTAGACGAGGAGGTCGAAGAGGAAAACGGCGCAGACGAGGCCGGACAGCTGCACAATAGTGAGGGCAGCAGAGGCACACCCCTCGGAAATGGTCGTTGTCGGAGCGTTGTAAATGTGGTCGTTTAAGACCATCCCGATCGGGATGAGGATCCACTGGGCGAAGCGGAGCGGGGTCCACGTCGTGATGCGAGGGAGGGGTGCAAGCGATAACTGGATGAGGCCGCGGTCGACGAGATATATTCCAGCTTGGTCCGTGAGGAACCACAGGATGGTAGAGGCGTAGATGCCCAGTCCCATGAAGTAGAATAGTGGGCACAGGAGGGGGACCTGCCATGCCAGGTGGGCGACGATGGGTAGAGCCTCTGGTGCGTAGGCGACGATCGCCTCTATTGCAAGCAGGTAGGAAAAGGCGCTGATGTATATCCGCTTGCAAAGCGCGGCTTTGGACTCCCAAGCGCTCTTGTGCGGCTCCACGACGAGCGGACGGCATATGACGCGGAGTAGGATGAGAGGCGCGAAAAGGGCGAGTGGAGGGCCAAGTACAATGGCCCCCGCGATTCCAGTGCGTCTGCCGACGACCGATAGCACTTGATATGTCCCAAGAAGGTGACCGGTGCCGCTGGGTCGCAATACCCAGGCAATAAAAAATTCCAGAGCACTGAGTAATGTTATGCTCCACAGAGACGACAGCAGCCCGCGTAGACCCTGCGGCTTGGCTGTGTCAGGCTGCGGAACGAGTGATTCCTCGTCGTGAGGTTGTGAGGGCTCTGTAGCGGCAATGGGTGCGTCTGAAGGGGGGTCATCGTGATCCAGGGAGTCCAGGAGCGGCGAAAGGAGTGTTAGAACGCCGAGAAGGAGGAGGCTCAGGCTAATAAAATATTGAAGTGAATAGAGAACGACGCGTGCGAGCGTTTTGAGGATTGGGTCGATGGCTGGGTATTGGTAGCGGAGTAAAAGGCACCCCGCCGTGACGGTCCAGGTTACCGCGGTGAATTTACTGGGTATAAAGAATCGGAGGAACCTCATGGGAGCGAAAGAGATTGTCAGTGGATCTGCGGTGGCGGTACTGATGCTGACCAAGCAAACACGATCAGTCACAAGAATTGTGACAACGAACTCGCCACCTCGACGCGACCCAACTTGAACTCAACTGAACTGCACTCCCTGTGGTCCTTCGCCTTGCGCCTGACCCGTCCAGGGAGCTGGGGAGAGCCAAAACTGCAACGCACCCTTTCAGACTCAGGCTGGCTCCGAGAGAAGAATATTAATCGCGTTCCAAGTCATATGGATAATGACATCTGGGGTTCAAGTTCTCGGCTTTTCTCGACGCCCCGGTGTTGAGGGCCAGACTGGGGGTCTTTCCTTCTTTCGACAAAGGGCAAAAGGCCGGGGATTGGCACCTCATTTCACCTTGATACCGAATTTTGACAGGAAATTGAAAGCATGTGTATGTAGCCGTCGTATGGCCCGGCTAGATTCAACTGACATACCCAGAATTGACAATCTGACAGACAACGAGTTGCCGTCCTGTAATCTTCATGACCCTCTCGGCGTGATGAAGCGAACGTATGTACACACGAGTAAAGGTGTACTTGGGTCACACGACGATGCAAGTGCAGGTACGAGTCGACGTAATGACTCTATAAACACGTTCGCGCTTTCTAATAATTTGGACAGCCATCCCACTTCGTTGGGCATCCGTCTGAATGTCCGACTTGTCAAAATACTTGCGGGACTGCCGGTATAAATATATTCCCCTCCTCCTTCGCCTTGCGGAGCCAGGAATTGTATGCTTATAGTGGCCAGCCTGCAGGTATCTTCTCATCCTCACGACTGGCACCATATGGCAGAGCCCGGTTGAAGTTCAACTTTATTCACCCGCGATCGCATCACGGGCCGAAAATAGGGATCGCGACGCCCACATCATTCCGACCCCTGCTCTGGTCACTCATGTCCCAGATCCTATCCTCCTAACCACTTGCTGTCGCCGCCTCCTACATGGAAAAGCCGTCCATATTCTCGACGCTTCATTCCAAGTCTGCCTTGGATTTACCATACGACAACGCTCGCTTCGCAGTGGAACGAGATGCCCCTCGGAGAACTTCCTTCCTGTCTGCAGTATTTGGCCACGGTCGCAGCCGGTCTGCGGACGCCAGGGATACTGCACCCCCCTCCTACGACAGCTTAGGGGTGCCCACTACCCATAGGCGCAGTAAATCAGCGAGCAAGCACAAATCCTCGAGTTGTACGTCGGGAACCTCTTTTTGTCGCGACAGGGTAAATTTTGACCGTAGTATCTCAGGGTTGAAGAAACCAATGCGGAAAGAAACTTTGGAAGACGCCCTGGACGTCTTGAGGAAGTATGACACGGTCATCCTCGTCGATGACTCTGGGTCTATGACACTTCCTGGCTCCAAGAAGGGCAAGACTCGGTGGTGCGAGGTAACGCTGAGGGGTTTCAACGACGATTACCACATACCACTCATCCCTTCTAGGCCGGAGAGGCTTTGGAGAAACTGGCAGAAGCAGCTCAGCAATACGACACTGATGGAATTGATATCTATTTCCTGAACCATCCGACAGAGAGTCTGAACATGAAGGTTATTCCTTATCCTGGTGTCCGATATATCTATTTCAACGCGCGGTCCAGTCGTCGTCCGAGGTGCGGGCCTTGTTTGAGAAGATAAAGCCTTCAGGGTCCACCCCCACTGGAGAGCGCCTCGACCAGCTCTTGAAGCCTCGTCTTCGTTTGCTGGAACAGGCGCGGATCGAGGCAGACGGAACGCCGAGGGACAAGAACACGGGTGAAGCGGTCAAACGGTGTAATATAATTGTAATCACCGACGGCGAGGCCAGTGAGTCGCTCGTTCTCAAGCGCGCGAGCTCACCTCTGAGCTTATTTATTCAGCCGATAATCCCAAGCACCCTATCGTCGACGCTGGAGGTCGGCTCAAAGCAATGTCGGATCTTTGTATGATACAGGCATGCATCTTTCATTCCGCTCGTTGCCGACATTTATTTATTTAATTCGGTGTAGCTCGGTATTCAATTCGTTCAGATAGGAAACGACTCAAGGGCAACGAAAGCGCTCCAGGAGCTCGACGATGACCTCCACAAGGCAGGAAATATCAGGGTGTGTCTATCTCTATAAATCTTTTGGCTACAACATCCTGAGAGCTGCAGGACATCGTGGATACGACCCCGTATTCAAAGCTAAACCCTGTCACCGCAGATGGATTGATTAAAGTTCTCCTCGGCGGGATTAATCGTCGAATTGACGAACAGACCAAGTACTAGTCTACTTGCCTCGGCCTACGCGCGCGTGGCCCGAGCTCTTCTTCTTCATGTCAGGTCAAACCACGCTAATTGTGCGACCAACCAACCCTGAAATCCTTTGTGGTTCGCTTCATTCATTCTACTGGTCACCATGAAATCGAACCAGCGCTTAGAGAACTATAATCAGATAGATCTCGAAGCCGTTCAATTTGGGCATCTATGTATCTTCCTGACTTCCCGACTCCTCCCTACACCCTTAATCGCCTCGAGGCACGCCGGCACGCCGAGAACCCGAAACCAACTCCCGCTGGAAACGGAATTTACTCAAGAGTCAAAATGCCTTATGGCACATCTGAAGATCTCCGCTTTCCAAGTACCGTTTTACTAGGGTTCAGTTCTACGTCGCCTGCTTCCGGCCTTCGGCCGATGCGGCGTTCCCTTTCATTGAAGCTCGCCCTCAACGGTGGAGCTCTATAAATTTTGCGCTTGGAGCCCTGCTAAGCTCTCAAAACCCGCTGGCGATCCGATTCGAAGTCGCGTGCTGAACTGACGCGCTCTCATCCACAGATCTCACGACCACGCTGAATAGAATGGGCCCCAGGTGGTTCAACAACAGGTAAATGTTGAAGTCATCAAGGCAGTTCGCACTGTGCAGATGTAAATGAGCAGGACCCAGGCAGGACTCAGAGTTGAGGGCGCCGACCAGGGGAAAAGCACCCTGCCATGTTCCCCGGCTCTGTGGACTCATGCATCTTTTCCTCTCCAATGAGTCTAATCACGCTCACCTCTAGGTCAGACTCATTTTCGTTCTGCTACTTCCGACTCGTTCGGCACCTCGGCAGCACAAAACACGGGATCGCGTACTAACGGCATTCTGTCGCGTCGCGCGACGCGTCGATTAAACTTCAATTCGTACCGGCTGGTTATCGGCGCAATCGGATTCCCGTGCTATTAGTTGGCCACTCCTTCTTGTCGGCATTCTTCTCTTCCTCGGCTTTCACGGTTTCACCACAAACTGCTGCTGGTACCCAATCTCGACGGTCCGTTTCAACACTGAATCCACCGCAAAGACTCGGATTGTCCTGTCGGTAAGTAAGCTCCTCAATCAGCGCGGTTCTATCTCGTTGAATACCTTAGCGAACCCCGAATGTCTAGACGTCGACGTGCACTCCGCCCGGCGCCGTCAAGTTCCGGCGGCCCAGTCATACCGGCTTCGTCTACCATCTGACCGACTGGTAATTCCGCACACGGTGCGCACCATAACAGACAGCCGTTTCGAGTCCTACCACCGGGGTCAATTCTTCTCCGTATCGACCATCAGCGGTGACCGTGTTCATGGTAAGTATGTTAAAGGCGAAGACCATGGTGCCTGGATTCTAAGGAGCGACGCAAAGCCACAGGCGATGTCGGACCTGCTGAACTTTCGTGTGAGAGACCCTGCCGCGGCGAAGAGGCCCAAGGTGTTCTTTTTGAAAGTCCGCAATTCTGTTCACGTCTCGAGGCTCTAACTCTTCCCTCCCAGTTATCTCCATCTCTTGCTGGTGAATCCTCACAAATGTTGGAAGGAAAATGCAGCCCACAGCTGAAACTTTGACTACCGCAGAGCCAAATGCTTATTCCATTTATCGCGTTGGAATTAAACAGCTAGGGGGTCAGGACCCGTTAGGTTGACGCACACACACATGGAAATCTTGATGAGATCGGTGTCATATTTTTTCCTCCGTCGGAGCCCGGGTCGTTTCCGTTCTTTTGCGACGGTTGTGCGACGGAAGGCGACAGGATCTGCGCGAGGAGCAGGAAGGGACCTCATTAGGCAGATGGCCCCTCACAATTTTTAGGTGCGCTAGACCGAAAGAAGCAAACCAAACATGGTCGTCGGCGTAGTATACCGCAAAGCCTTTTGGCTTTGCAACCGACTGGCAGTCAAGGTTGTCGAGGGAGGAAGTCAACACTGAATATGGTAAGTTGATATGTTTCATCAATTGCCTCAGCACTGATGTCGACAATCCAGCGTTTCAAGCTCAGCGCTCATCCGCAATTTGCGTGATTGACGGGTGCTCCGCTCATCACCCACCGAGCGCTATAAAAGGGATCTTGAGTGTTCTTGAGGTTCGGTTTTCTCCCTTCTTCTTCCTCGCCCCCAATTGACTTCTTCCTCGCGATGACGTTCGCTGCCTATTTAGCGCTTTCTTTGGTTTCAACCAGCTACGCGGCCTCTGTCGACTTCGGCGGCAGGACCATTAAAACACTCCAGATCGCCAACAAAAATGTGAACCTCGATGGGTTTTCTCGATCGTACGCGCCACGCACAAATTTCGGGCAGAACAACGACTGATATTTCGACTCAGAGCTGTGTTGGCTGGTGGTACCTTCCCCGGAACGCCGATCCTTGCGAATAAGGTGCATAGATCCAATTCTTCGAGAGAGAGCAAGATGCTCAAATACAACCAGGGGGACCGTATGCAAATTAACGTGGTGGACGCTCTGACCGACCCTACGATGCTCCGGTCTACTTCGATCGTGAGCGGAACCCCAACTCTACGTGACTTTGCGTGTTATAACGGTCATGTAGCATTGGCACGGCATTTTTCAGGGGAAAAGCAACAATTGGGCTGACGGGTCGGTTTCCTTGCGTTTTTCTCTCGATGATTTCTCTAATGTCAAATCCTAGAACCGCGTTCGTTACCCGTGCGTACCGCCACTGACAATCTTCCCTTCCCCTTCTGAATGAATGAATAGAATGCCCCATTGCCGCCAATAA
The DNA here is from genome assembly GCA_029281495.1 of Mycena filopes. Taxonomy (NCBI): domain Eukaryota; kingdom Fungi; phylum Basidiomycota; class Agaricomycetes; order Agaricales; family Mycenaceae; genus Mycena; species Mycena filopes. Next base: position 216,441 of record JARIHR010000088.1, on the reverse strand, counting down.
TAGCTTCCTCTACGACTTTACGCCGACTGGACAGGTGTGTGAACAGATTGAACTTACCTACCAGTGACTGACTTGCTTTTTTTAGGCTGGGTATGCATCATCTGTTCAACAACAAAGCCTTCCGTTCTAACATCTTTCCAGCACGTTCTGGTACCACTCGCATTTGTGTTCGTCCTTTCTGTCCCAATGCCGCAGTTTGCGGGACCTTATTTCTATATCCCCCAGCGACCCAGTATTGCGACGGGCTTCGGGGTCCTTTAATTATCTATGACCCGGCCGATCCCCAGAAACACCTCTATGTACGTCCCGCTGCTTTCCTCCAAACCAATTCTCACCGTCAACCTAGGATATCGACGATGGTGCGTACCAGCATTCGGCGTATTCTTCGTCTTGCCAACATCCCTTTTAGCCTCGACTATCATCTCGCTTGCCGACTGGTATACCTCCTTCCTTTCTTGCCTGTTCCTTCGCTCTTGTTAAATTTCACTCTAGGTTCCACACCCCTGCGCTCAACGCCCCGATCCCCTTCCTTTACACTACCAACACGATTAACGGCAAGGGACGCTTTGCTGGCGGAGTACGTCTTACGCTTCAACATAAGTATCTGCCTGAACTGACGACGTATCGATTTTCCCCAGCCCGCATCCCCACTCTCAGTCATCACTGTTCTCCCGAACTTGCGTGTTTGTGGTCTTTTTCGCGTCTGGCGATCCCTTGGATATTAATGCGCGACCGCAGTATCGCTTCCGCTTGATCTCGATGTCATGTGAACCCAACTTTGTCTTCAGGTTCGTGAAAATTCGGGACAGGAGTGCTGATAATTAGATATCCGTACTGACTGTGACTGTAGCATCGATGGCCATACCATGACCGTCATTGAAGCCGACGGCGTGGCCACTCAGCCTCTCACCGTCGACTCCATTCAAATCCAGTAAGCCATTATTCCCAAACCACAAAACAATAGCTGAGCCGTACCTACCAGTGCCGGCCAACGTTACTCCTTCGTCCTGACCGCCAACCAGAAGCCGTCGAACTACTGGATCAGGAGCGTCCCGAACTTTGGCGACACCAGCTTCACCGGCGGCGTCAACTCGGCTATCCTCAGGTACATCGGCGCCCCGCAGGCTGACCCCAAGACGACGGTCACGGCGAGCACCAGGCCGCTCGTCGAGACGAACCTCCTGCCGCTGGTTCCTCGCGCCGCCCCCGGGCAGCCGCACCCCGGCGGCGCCGACGTCACGATCAACCTGAACATCGGCCTCGACCTCAATACCGTGCGGTACACCCTCAACGGCGTGGTATGTTTTCCTCGCATATAAATTGTCGCTGGGTAGCTTACTGACTTTATTCACCGCAGTCGTTCACCCCGCCCACAGCGCCTGCATTGCTGCAAATCCTGAGCGGTACCCAGCTCGCGCAGAACCTCCTCCCGTCTGGCAGTTACTACGCCCTCCCGCCCAACAAGGTGATCGAAGTCAGCATCCCCGGCGGCACCGACCCCGCTGCGCCCCACCCCTTCCACTTACACGGTGTACGTCCTACTATGCATTCCGACTGTCCCCGACGATGTCCTGACCGGCGTCCTATATGCAGCACAACTTCTTCGTCGTCCGGAGCGCGGGGTCTGACAAGTACAACTACAACAATCCCATCGTCCGCGATGTCATCAACACCGGTACGTCTCCCATTATTTATTTCGCTGCTCGAGCAAATTACTCACGCGAGCGCTGGGTACAGGGTTCCCCGGAGACAACGCCACGTTCAGGTGAGCTAGCGGCTCTCGATGGTACCCGTAGACTCGTGCTGACCCGCTCGCTGCAGATTCGTGACCGACAACGCCGGCCCCTGGTTCCTCCACTGCCACATCGACTTCCACCTCGACATGTGAGCTTCCCCGCCCTTGCATACCTCACGACCACGGAAGCTAATGAATATATTTCAGCGGTCTCGCCGTCGTCTTTGCGGAGGATATCCCGACCATCTCCAAAGAGGCTGTCCCTGGTGAGTCTGCCTGCCTCTCCCTCCGCGTCGACGGCTCTAATCGAACTACCTACCATCCAGCTGCCTGGAAAGACCTCTGCCCCAAATACGATGCGCTCAAGCCGAACCAACTTTGATCGCTCGTCCTCTCATTATTCTCGCTCTACATTCATTCTATTGACCACTGGTACATTACATCTACCGACCACACTCTTATACCTCTTATACTTATTTATACGCTCGTAAACACCTATTTATTCCCCTGTAACTAAAAAGCATGCCATTGAAACCATGTAAACTCATGTTACACAATGTTAGTGCCCCGTTTTTCCCTCTGGTGTACGCGTCTTGAAAACCCCCCGCTCTGCGACGCTCTGCAGAATCGCATCAACATTCGCCTGCGCCTCCTCCTCCTCACCCACGCGTCGGCGACCTAAACGAGCTTGAGCGTCACGAAACTTGACGAGGGAAAACAACAACGCACCAACGAGCGCCCAATTCCGCGTGCTCGGGATCCGCAACACCTCGCACTCGACCTCCCACCCACAATGCCGCTGAAGCTGCGCCAGCCAAATCCGATACTGCACATACCCCGACGCCGTCCCGCTGTCCGCGCCGAGGTTCAGGCTCTCCACGAGCGCCGCCAGCCCGCCCGGGCCCCCCTCCTCCCCATCCTCCTCCTCCTCACCGCCAAACGCGCCTCGCCGACCCCCCGCCTTCCCGCGCTCAAACCGCGCGTCAAACATCCACGCACAGCACGGGATGCTGAGGAACCCGCTCGCGCGCGCGCGGGTCGCGAGGAGCGGCGCCCACGGCGTCAGCTCGTCCGCGTGGTTTGCGATGACGAACTGCCCCGGCGCGGTGTACAAAGTTCTTCCAACTGCCGGCCCGCCCGCGGCGAGCGTGCGCGGGTCGAACGCGTCGACGAGGAGGTGCGCTTGGGTGTGCGGCGGGTAGGTCGTCCAGGAGGTGCGCGCGCGGAGGTCGATGCCGCGGCCGGGGTAGCCGCAGGAGAGGAGGATGTGTGTGAGGAGGCCGTTGCCGCAGCTGGCGACAGCCAAGTTAGTCTTGCTTGGGCTAGGAAGAAAGGGGAAACGAACCCAAAGTCGAGGAAACCGCCGGGCGGACGGCCCCAGCCGTGCCAGGGCTCGTCTGGGGGAACGTCTGAAGTGGGGAGGACGGGGTAGGTGTCTTTCCATAGAAGTATTAAGAACGTAGCGATGCCGATGTCCTGGTCCTTAGTTAGATTGTATGAATACGCGAACTATGTCACTGCGCACCTCGAAGACATGCTTCAGTGGATCGGTACTCTCGACCCACGTATCCACGAGGCCTTTGAAGCGCTCCCGCATGACGAGGTATAAGTCTTGGTAGATTTCACGCGGAACGACGCAGTCATGGTGCACGCGCTTCTTGTAGTTCGTGAGCGCGCCCCATCCATACCGGTGCAGCGCGTCCAGGAGCGAGAGGCCGGTGCGATACAGACGCGAGCCTGGGTCTGTCTCAGTGTCGGGGGAAAGGAGCACGACCTCGAGGCGAAGAGTTGGAGGCGTAGTGGCGCTGATATAACGGAATGCGAGGAACGAGACCGCGGGGGTGGTAATATGGGAGCGCGCCGCCCGGGGGAACGATGGGGGTCAGAACGAGGGTGTCGGGGTCAGATTCAGAGCCGTAGAGGGTACAGTGCTGCTCCAGCGGCTCATCGCGTCCGGGTCTTCGGGGGAGCAGACGCCGATGGATGTTTCGGAGTGGTACGACACCATCCAGCGCAGGAACGAGGGCGGGGAAATCCACAGTCGTTTCATTCACGAGTTCAGATCTCAGGATTAGCGTAGAGTTGTATTCTGGGTGGTGGATGAGTTGGGAGACAGCGGTTTCGAACTAAGCAGGAGCTGGATGAACGGAGTTTCCTGGCGCTTGACATCGGAGACTGACGATGTCTGGAGGGAAATCGGCGGGCGCAGATATCAAGGGCAACCAGGATGGACCAAGACACGGTATTTCAGAGGAACTAGAGCAAGGTGAGGGTTCAAAGCGAGGTCGAGCCATGGCAGGCTTTTCTGGCAGCGGAGGTTTGGGACAAGCCATCAAGCCGTCAATACTCGCTCCTTCACCGCACCGCCAGCTCGACACTCCTTGTGAACCACAGAGGTTCGTATTGATACAGTTTGAAAGAAGGAACTGAGACTATGGTATATTCCACAAACGAAAGCTACAAGCTACAAGTGCGCGCAGACATGGGAAATAATTCGCCGAATGCCCTCCGCAACTTCTGGTGTGCTCATCTTCTGCCCGACTGGAGGGCAGTGGACGAACAGCACTGGAGTCTCCCGGCCTGCACGTTGGGACTCGGCCAGCGACGCGTAATAGATGAAGTCGCAAAGGAATCGACCTGCATCGTCGGAGGTCTCAATCGACTACCAGTCAAACAATAAGTCCCTGCAAGTTTACTTGGTTGTGGGGAGGACGCACCAACGGATTCGGGCCCTGCGTCAGATCCCCGACAAGAGCATCGACATCGATGGAGGTGAACAGCTCGTCGGCAAACTCATCGCCATAACGCGGGCTTCCAAAACCACGCAAGTTGCCCCCACCGATTATAATGGGCGGACTTTGGTGCTCGTAGTCTGGGAGGGAATAGCCCGTCTTGTGGGCAAGGCGCTCCGCTCGCAGAGGTCCTGGGCCCGCCACACCGACATGGACGATCAAGTCAAAGCCCTCATCCGGAGGAGGGCGGGTCGTCGGCGGTGTATAGAGCGGCGGGAGGACGGGAGGCTGCATGTGCAGACCAGGGAGAGTGGTCAACACTGCGGTGTAGACGGTAGGAATATTCAAAGAGGTGAGATGGACGGAGTCTGATTTGGGGCCTTTGGGAGGCTTCCCGCGCGTGGACGCTGTGGTGATAACGGTGTCATGGAGGGTCTTGACGGCCAGCCAGGACGGATTCTCTTTGTAAGTCCCGAAGGGCTGAGAGACATTTCAATAACTGGCAAAGAGGACAGCAGAGCGGTTACGCCGAAGCCAGTGACGAGGACTTTGTACTTGATATAGGAACCTTGCATAGTGTGCTTCAGAAAGGTTTGGTCAAAGCAGCTTCAGAGTCACTGGCAGTGTCGTCGGTGTGAGCAAAGGTCGATGCCGCAAGGTCGGCAGAGCGCCCGAGTTATGCCAAACAAAGTACGCCCCTCTTCGCTTAGCGGCTTAGCCTTTTCTTTCGAACTGAAACTATGGTTACAAGTGCGCGCAGACATGTGAAATAATTCGCCGAATGCCCTCCGCAACTTTTGGGCGCGATGAAAATAGACTGCGTGGTATGTATGGGATTCGGGTAAACGAATCCGAACGAGGTCGAGACTCACAAGTCAGTAGCTTGAATGAATCCCTGTTGAATTCAGAGTCAGTGCGAATGGGAAGACTATCAATACCGACCTGAATCCAAGCTTGAATGTCTACGGAGAGGATGATTAGAGCTACACGACGAGATATGATAAATCTAAGTACACACCTTGCACGGTTGAACTCATGTCCGAGACTCCCGGGATGGAACGCTACTCGAGGAATTAGCGCATGGACGCTCGAGAGGAGAGCCCCCATACATACCTATTACCCATCGAACGAAAGTCCATGGACGGACAAACTTGAAGCTGTGGATTTAGTTAGCTATGTAAATGAACCCGGCAGTCGGACGTACCTCAAGTGAACCAACCTCGATCTCAATGCTCAAGCAGACGTCGAGGATCTATCGATGAGTCGAGTCGAGTCGACGTTAGTAGAAGCTTGCTTAATGGAAGATGGAAGAAACCTACATCGAGTCCGATGGTGTCACATTGAACTTGAACTCGGTGGACCTCGACCGGCGAGTGCTGGTAGATGTGTGAGTACTAAGTAGAAGAACGAACGACTGATGTGCAGTATCACATACATACACACCTGACATGACATTCGTCGGAACAAGGCTCCATGAGGCCCGAGGACGAATCATGCAACCGAGGTGGAGTTGAATACAAGTTGTACCTGAACGACCGTGGGGTCAGTAAAACATCGGTTTACTTAACACAACAAACACACACCTACCTCGAGTCTGGCGAGCAGAGTTTCGGTCCCGAGACCTTAAACGCGCTGCGTAGATCCACGGCTTCCAGAGAGGTTCAAGGTAAGTACATACCTTGAACGAAGGTCAGTTAGGTCAGTTCAACGAAATCATCGAACAATAACTGCGCACATACTTGGGTTGACACAAGCATAGCTTCGGTATACAAGGAGCCACGATGAGAGGTCAGGAATGGAGGCCATCGACGCGTCCATGCACCGTTAACCACCCGAGTCAAACGGGTTCAGCTGAAAGGGGTTGCAGTGTAAGCTTTCAAGGACATTGAAAATGAAAGAGGAGGACGCACCCGAAGCCGCGCTCCGTAATTTGACAGTCAATGCCCTTCGTTTCGCGTGGCTAAGCGACAGTCCAGTCAAGCTGAGACGCAAAGGTCAATGGTCAAGGTTGCGACAGAATCGAACCTTAACTGCATATGTCTGAATCACCGACAAGTACCAAGTTGAACGCTTGAACCACGGTCAGTATGGGTATACAACACACAGTCTAGACTTACCTCCAACACAACGAGCATGGTCCCGTACTTCTGGACCGAAAACAGGGCGGTCCGAGGCAAAGGTACCTTGAACAAAGGTCAGTTCAATAATTCATCGAAAAATAAACGGCGAACCTAGCTGGATTCAACCGGACATAGTTCCGGCACCCTGAAGGTTAGTTAGGACGTCGATGGAGCTGCGATAAAAGGTCAGTCCTTGAGCTACTCGACGCGGTCAACACCCGAGTTGAACGGCGTCAACTGGACCTGGTAAGTTTAAGGTTGAAGTTTTAGCCATCAGGGAGCGAAGCAGTAAACGGACGCACCTGGATCCGCAAAACCATGGTTTCGCCATTCCAGCGCAGCGTCTCCTGAAATCCCCGAGGCAAGTAAACCAGCGAGGAAATTGAAGGTGCTTGAACGAAGGCCAGTCAGTTCAACCATCGAGAGATAACCTCAAACATACCTGGGTTCAAACACCCAGCGATTCGGTATCCCGCAGGTTGAAACGTCGATGAGACTCGAGGAAGGTCAGTACTTGATGACTCGAAGAAAGTCAGTACTTGAGGTGCTTGACGGGTCCACGCACCGTTGACCATCCCGGTTGAACACAAGTTGAACGGTTTCAACTGAACCAGGTTGAACTGTCAGTGTCGTGCTCAATAGATAAGAAATGAATCAGAGGGACGCACCTGGATCCCGGGCCACACCGTCATGAATTCAATTTTCCAGCATCTTCATCGCGTCGAGGTAAGGGTGAGGTTAGACCAGAAAGCTAAGGTCAAGGGTTAGTCGTCCAATGTCGAGCTCAAGTTGAACGCAACAGACCTTATTCAACCATAAACTCGCCGAGTACAGTGAGTCCAAGCCCGCGTTCGACTCGGAAGTCTGTCTGCATTCAAAAAGGTGAGTTGCAGTTCAACCAATTTGCGGTCAAACTCGACGGCGGAGTCGAGTGCGGTGGGGTACAGGCGTAGAATGCGATGCAAATGAAGTGTATTCAAGCTTTGCGAAGATTCAGAGTCAGCATTGAAGGCAAAAAAAAGTTTGAACTGGAAGCACGCACCGAGACTAAGTAAACTACATCCGGAAACGACCGAGAGGTCAGCGAAGGTCAAGGGGAAGTTGACCGATCGAAAGGACCGTTGAACGGTGGCTTTAACGCCCTAGAAAATCACAAGAGGTCAATAGGTCTCGAATGAATGTGGCAGAAAAATTCAGACATACATCCAGAAACGAGTTCATGCCGTTCCGAGTGTTTTGAATGCCTCGAAGTGAAACCAAGAGCAACAGACATCGTTTTGGGTCCAATGCGTCGAGTGTAAGCCCCACCAGAGTTGATGCAGGTAAGTGAATGGAAGAGAGTCTGGAAAGAATAAATGTGAGACCAACCCACGATGTATAACGGAAGGGTACGGACCAAATCTAACGCCCGAATGGATTCCAAGGCGATGAGGGACTGTGCTGGAGTCGTGGCAGCCGTTGTTGGGATAAGCAGCGAAGTCGGGGTTCATTCTGAAGTTGGGCCTGGTGAAATTTGAAGGTGCGTCGAGTTTTAGGGACTTGAGTTTGAGGCAAGCAACCACAAGAGCTTGGTTAGAGCATCGAAAGCTAGGAAAGGAAGCGTCAGAATCCAGATAAAACTTGAGAGGGATGAAGCAGGCATACCAGGTTGGCGCGGTGAACTAAAAACTCGATGTGCTGCCAGAAGTGGTGGAAAGACCCGGGTTGTAGGCTTGTAAAGGAGCTAGAAGAGGTCTAGTCAGTAACTTTCGAGTTAAAAGAGTAGAAACAAGCCATGCCTACCATGGAATGGCCGTTCGCGTCGACGATGGTGGTGGTTGATATCAACCAGCGTTAACCGAGCGGCGTGGGAATCGATGCCGAGTGTGGCCGAGCTGCGTCGGTCAACGAGAAACTCGGCGTCGAGGGCGAATGGCCAGCGGAGTACAGGCGGAGTGTGAGTGAAGCAGTCAGGCACGGCGATGCCGGACGATGCATGATACAGCAGGAGGGGGAGAGCGAGTCAACCAGGAAGTGGGTGGAAAGGAGGCGGTTGACTGGGGAATTCAGAGAGAGGCGGCGCGTACTTATACTTTGCGCGGTGGCGTGGTATCGTACGATGATAAACCAGCGAGATATGAATCTCGGAAGATGTGGGGCGCGGATGTACGGTACCCAGCACCCCAAAATAGACGTGTTGAGTTTTGCGGAAGCTCCGCGCTGGAAAAACGCGACGGGGGACAGAAAGCTGGGGAAAAAATTAGAGCGTTTTATTTCTTGAGTCTGTCCGCGTCCATTCCGCGCATACTCAGCGCCTGCAGAGGTAAGTGTATAAAGTGGTTTCTGAACTTCCGAGCCCTGGCGGTCCCCAGAGATTCGCGCTCAGCAATTGGGGGGCTGGGCACGTCAGGCGTGTGACCGCAATCAATTTCCAATGTGGCGTGACTCCAAGATCCCCGTTGAAACCCGCGAAAACGCGGAATATGCGTTAGCGCTATTCCGATTACTGGGCCTCTCCGCGCAATTACCGGGGCCTAGACTCCATCGGCGGAGATTTCAATCATGGTTGGACGTCACTCGGCGTCTGTAGTGGCGCTTCTGAAAGCTCAGCGAATATCACACAGTAAGTTCAGCATTTAATCACAATGTTAAATACTTCACCTTAGGAGGCGGCAGAAGGCTAGCTCTTGAGTACAGACGCGTCGCCTTGTCAGTAAGTACGTAATTGTATTTTATCTTGATTTATTTGGCCGAGGTTGAGTTGAACCAAAAGTCGAGACCACCTTCCTTTTTAGTCACAGGCGTTGAGTCCGGATTGGGAAACGCCGCCGCGAATCACGATTTTTTTTTTGGTGCGCTCTGCCAAAAATTTGAACCACTTACCACCAAAATAACGCGTAAATGGACGCGCCGTGGGGGTTTATTCCGTTCCTGATGGTGGGAAACGCACAAAAAAAGCTCAACCAACGACGAAAAAAATAATGACCTCCAGCGCACTCGAACTCAGGCCGTGCGGAAAACCACCGAGAAGGAGCCCTAGAGCGTACTACCACTCCCCCATTCCACCGATGACTAGAGCTCCACCCGGGGCTATGTGACACGCAGTCAGGCGCGGTCGGCGTAAATCCGCATGTCAAATATTCCGGATGAACTCCGCCGCCGACGCGTTTCATGCGTGAGTTCCGCTCCTCCAACGGCCTTGGAAGGCTGTGTTGCTCGCTCAGCGCTTTCTAGCCGGAGGCGATATCGTATGTTGTCTTGGGGTACATTTTTGTACGTTTGATCTCGATCACGAAACTTACGTATCGCGGCTTCAGGGTCAGCGCTCTTTCCTCTGCCCACTCACACCCACCCTCCCTGTTTCCTCTCCCTCATTTGCGCGCGAACCGTCTGACCACCGTTGACTCCCCTTGAAGCCTCGACAAACCTTCCGATAAGCCAAGTTTGCTGCCATGGGGCGGACTTGAGCTCCAACTTGGGCTCTTTCGCGTCAAGCCCGCAAAGCCTCACGGACGTCGATTACTATACGTATCGACGTCCCGCGAGCGAGGTTTCCGTGCGTACTTTACCTCCAGTTAAACCCCTCACTGATCCCATTTCCCCCCTCACCTCTCTAGCTTTTTCAAAATTTTTTGGCCGCCGGCAGGCACGCCCCGCCTCGACGCGCAAGACTCCGTCCTCGAGGCAACCCCTACTGAGTTCTTGTGTGCCCGCGGAGGCGCCGCGCAGCGGCGCCGACAGCGTTGAGTATATGTATCGCCATCCCGCGAACAGGGATTTGGTGTGTTCTCACCGTGATTTGCCTTGGATGCTAATGGCGACTTCTTCAGCTTCCTGTTCAAGATTAGATCGCTGGCAGTCCCGTTGAGCCTCAATATGAATGGCCCCCGAAGCTTGCGAGACGATTACTATATGTATCGACGTCCCGCGAGCGCGCTTTCGGTGCGGATTTAATCTCAAACTTAGACTGCTCCTGATGCCTTTTTCCGGTTCACCTCCTCAACTTTTTCAAGATATTTTGGCCGCCGGCAGGCACACCCCGCCTCGACACGCACAACTTCGTGATTGAGGCGCCACCCGCTGATTCAGTCTTCTTGGCCCGTGGAGGCGCCGCGCAGCGGCGCCGACTACTTTGGGTCCACAGATCGCCGTCCCGTGGCGGGGCTTGGTACGTCCTCGCTGCAGTTTTACTTTTGCTTCGAGGCTCACTACTGCTAAGCTTCCCGTTGAGAAAATTGGCCGCTGCCAGGCACATATACATTGGGGGCTCGATTTTGGCCCGTAACCAGTTGCGCAGCAGTGCCGACGGTGAATACTATATGTATCGAAGTCCGCCGAGCAGGGTTCTGGTATCTTTCTAGTGAGTAGCTACCTATTAGTTGAACCTTCAAAAATAATATCTCTTCCGAACTGGACGTTTCCGATGCCTGCCCCCACCCCAACTCCGCATCTCATGTACTTACCCTGCCCCGGCGGAGATGCTGCCGAAGATCTCAGATGATGTTGAAATCCAATCCGGGGGAAGTTGTACCCGTCGCGTCGCGTCGCCGATTCATGTCAATGCCGTGTTGTTCAGGCATCGCGTCCCATCGCGGCGCGTGTATTCTGCAGTTTGCCTCGCCACGCTGCTCGTTCCCAGCCCCCGTACTTAGTACGCACAACCGTCCTGTTGAGCGAGTTCAAAACTTGTTACTTACCAATTTAGCCACGCAAACTTCAAGCGCAATCATTGCGCGTAAACGGTGAAACTATTCCGTTGACCCACGGTGTCGTACTCGTTACTCGTGGGCGGGGCCACGGACAGCGCGCAGGACAAGATCGTCACATGTCGGTGTTCAGCGCACTAAACCAACCTCTGGGTAAGTTGTATTATCCTCGCAAGATGGTGTGCACTCTCCCGCCTCTAGCCCCAGACCCCGTGTCGGTGGCTGCGAGCTTAGTTCCGCCCGCGCCTTCGCGTATGTATTTTGAAACGAAAAAGGAATCAAATCAAGGGTCTGCATATAATCTTACGCGCATCGGTCCAGGCGACGGCTTCCTCCGGAGCGACGGGAATGCGCCTCTTGGACTGTGTGCTCAAGTCAGCTGGGCTCGGGGTATGTACTCAGGCACGCATTATTATTCTGTCAGCTTGAATTCAACCAAAGGCTGCGCACCCTCGAATTTCAACGGGAGAGGGGGTGGAAACCTAGCTGTCGCGTACTTACATCGTACGTATATCATACACATCAGTGCCGTGGAGTGTGTATTTTTTCCTTGCATTGATTTCGCCGCGAACAGCAACAACGAATTTGACGTGCAACCAAACAAACACACCTCTTGCCCTCCTACCACCACCATCCCTCAAGTCCGACCGAGCTCTCTCCGCTATTCACTTCGCACTTCGCACTTCGCCCTCTCCCCACCTCATCTGACTCCATTCTCCGTACGTTCACTCCGTCCTCATTCAGGTTGGTGTTGTGTCGCTGACTGCTTTCCGTTCGTAGGGTCATTTATGTGGTCGCATCCCCGCCATGTTGCCTTGCACTCGACACACCTATTCAGAACTCAAGCCCCAGTTCACGCGGGCAAGTCTTGAAATTTTATTGATTGCTGACTCTGTACTTTTCTAGCCTTCCTGACTTGAACCACACACCCCACCTGTCCCCCTCTCACTCTATCTTCCACACTCCATTCACGACCACCCACAACCCTTTCACTCCACATTCCCCACCAGACCACGCACCCAGAACACTAATCCCGTACGCCCAACCTTCGGGAACGCCGAGACTATCACCAAATTCCGACCGAAAAACCTGTAAAACTTACGGATTCTGAAACACGAATGCTTTGCCGGGATATAAGGAGCAGCCTCCTTGATGCGCCGCCTTTCTGGGGTTAAGTACGGGGTTGTGTAGTGATTCTTTGTGTAGTTTCAACCGTGAGAATAGATCAGTGTTTCGGCAACTCGGCCACAATGTTCTTGTTTGCCAACTCCTTGTCCGACGGACGATTAACCTGAACATCGGCCTCGACCTCAACACCGTGCGGTACACCCTCAATGGCGTCGTATGTTTTCCTCGCATATCAATTCAACTGCCGCTTGGTACCTTACTGACTTTATTCACCGCAGTCGTTCACCCCGCCTACAGCGCCTGCATTGCTGCAAATCCTGAGTGGGAAGTATCTGCGGGAACTGACCGCGATTATTTCTCCCCAGCCCGCATCCCCACTCTCGGTCATCAACGTTATCCCGAACTTGCGTGTTCGTGGTCTTTCTCGCGTCTGACTATCCCTTGGATATTAATGCAAGACCGCAGTATCGCTTCCGCTTGATCTCGATGAGCTGCGAGCCCAACTTTGTCTTCAGGTTTGTGAAAATTCGGGACAGGAGTGCGTGGTACTGACCGTGACTGTAGCATCGATGGCCACACCATGACCGTCATTGAAGCCGACGGCGTGGCCACTCAGCCTCTCGCCGTCGACTCCATTCAAATCCAGTAAGCCATTCCCATCCAAAACACAAAACAATCGCTGAACCGCGTCTATCCATCAGTGCTGGCCAACGTTACTCCTTCGTGCTGACCGCCAACCAGAAGCCGTCGAACTACTGGATCAGGAGCGTCCCGAACTTTGGCGACACCAGCTTCACCGGCGGCGTCAACTCGGCTATCCTCAGGTACATCGGCGCCCCGCAGGCTGACCCCAAGACGACGGTCACGGCGAGCACCAGGCCGCTCGTCGAGACGAACCTCCTGCCGCTGGTTCCTCGCGCCGCCCCCGGGCAGCCGCACCCCGGCGGCGCCGACGTCACGATCAACCTGAACATCGGCCTCGACCTCAATACCGTGCGGTACACCCTCAACGGCGTGGTATGTTTTCCTCGCATATAAATTGTCGCTGGGTAGCTTACTGACTTTATTCACCGCAGTCGTTCACCCCGCCCACAGCGCCTGCATTGCTGCAAATCCTGAGCGGTACCCAGCTCGCGCAGAACCTCCTCCCGTCTGGCAGTTACTACGCCCTCCCGCCCAACAAGGTGATCGAAGTCAGCATCCCCGGCGGCACCGACCCCGCTGCGCCCCACCCCTTCCACTTACACGGTGTACGTCCTACTATGCATTCCGACTGTCCCCGACGATGTCCTGACCGGCGTCCTATATGCAGCACAACTTCTTCGTCGTCCGGAGCGCGGGGTCTGACAAGTACAACTACAACAATCCCATCGTCCGCGATGTCATCAACACCGGTACGTCTCCCATTATTTATTTCGCTGCTCGAGCAAATTACTCACGCGAGCGCTGGGTACAGGGTTCCCCGGAGACAACGCCACGTTCAGGTGAGCTAGCGGCTCTCGATGGTACCCGTAGACTCGTGCTGACCCGCTCGCTGCAGATTCGTGACCGACAACGCCGGCCCCTGGTTCCTCCACTGCCACATCGACTTCCACCTCGACATGTGAGCTTCCCCGCCCTTGCATACCTCACGACCACGGAAGCTAATGAATATATTTCAGCGGTCTCGCCGTCGTCTTTGCGGAGGATATCCCGACCATCTCCAAAGAGGCTGTCCCTGGTGAGTCTGCCTGCCTCTCCCTCCGCGTCGACGGCTCTAATCGAACTACCTACCATCCAGCTGCCTGGAAAGACCTCTGCCCCAAATACGATGCGCTCAAGCCGAACCAACTTTGATCGCTCGTCCTCTCATTATTCTCGCTCTACATTCATTCTATTGACCACTGGTACATTACATCTACCGACCACACTCTTATACCTCTTATACTTATTTATACGCTCGTAAACACCTATTTATTCCCCTGTAACTAAAAAGCATGCCATTGAAACCATGTAAACTCATGTTACACAATGTTAGTGCCCCGTTTTTCCCTCTGGTGTACGCGTCTTGAAAACCCCCCGCTCTGCGACGCTCTGCAGAATCGCATCAACATTCGCCTGCGCCTCCTCCTCCTCACCCACGCGTCGGCGACCTAAACGAGCTTGAGCGTCACGAAACTTGACGAGGGAAAACAACAACGCACCAACGAGCGCCCAATTCCGCGTGCTCGGGATCCGCAACACCTCGCACTCGACCTCCCACCCACAATGCCGCTGAAGCTGCGCCAGCCAAATCCGATACTGCACATACCCCGACGCCGTCCCGCTGTCCGCGCCGAGGTTCAGGCTCTCCACGAGCGCCGCCAGCCCGCCCGGGCCCCCCTCCTCCCCATCCTCCTCCTCCTCACCGCCAAACGCGCCTCGCCGACCCCCCGCCTTCCCGCGCTCAAACCGCGCGTCAAACATCCACGCACAGCACGGGATGCTGAGGAACCCGCTCGCGCGCGCGCGGGTCGCGAGGAGCGGCGCCCACGGCGTCAGCTCGTCCGCGTGGTTTGCGATGACGAACTGCCCCGGCGCGGTGTACAAAGTTCTTCCAACTGCCGGCCCGCCCGCGGCGAGCGTGCGCGGGTCGAACGCGTCGACGAGGAGGTGCGCTTGGGTGTGCGGCGGGTAGGTCGTCCAGGAGGTGCGCGCGCGGAGGTCGATGCCGCGGCCGGGGTAGCCGCAGGAGAGGAGGATGTGTGTGAGGAGGCCGTTGCCGCAGCTGGCGACAGCCAAGTTAGTCTTGCTTGGGCTAGGAAGAAAGGGGAAACGAACCCAAAGTCGAGGAAACCGCCGGGCGGACGGCCCCAGCCGTGCCAGGGCTCGTCTGGGGGAACGTCTGAAGTGGGGAGGACGGGGTAGGTGTCTTTCCATAGAAGTATTAAGAACGTAGCGATGCCGATGTCCTGGTCCTTAGTTAGATTGTATGAATACGCGAACTATGTCACTGCGCACCTCGAAGACATGCTTCAGTGGATCGGTACTCTCGACCCACGTATCCACGAGGCCTTTGAAGCGCTCCCGCATGACGAGGTATAAGTCTTGGTAGATTTCACGCGGAACGACGCAGTCATGGTGCACGCGCTTCTTGTAGTTCGTGAGCGCGCCCCATCCATACCGGTGCAGCGCGTCCAGGAGCGAGAGGCCGGTGCGATACAGACGCGAGCCTGGGTCTGTCTCAGTGTCGGGGGAAAGGAGCACGACCTCGAGGCGAAGAGTTGGAGGCGTAGTGGCGCTGATATAACGGAATGCGAGGAACGAGACCGCGGGGGTGGTAATATGGGAGCGCGCCGCCCGGGGGAACGATGGGGGTCAGAACGAGGGTGTCGGGGTCAGATTCAGAGCCGTAGAGGGTACAGTGCTGCTCCAGCGGCTCATCGCGTCCGGGTCTTCGGGGGAGCAGACGCCGATGGATGTTTCGGAGTGGTACGACACCATCCAGCGCAGGAACGAGGGCGGGGAAATCCACAGTCGTTTCATTCACGAGTTCAGATCTCAGGATTAGCGTAGAGTTGTATTCTGGGTGGTGGATGAGTTGGGAGACAGCGGTTTCGAACTAAGCAGGAGCTGGATGAACGGAGTTTCCTGGCGCTTGACATCGGAGACTGACGATGTCTGGAGGGAAATCGGCGGGCGCAGATATCAAGGGCAACCAGGATGGACCAAGACACGGTATTTCAGAGGAACTAGAGCAAGGTGAGGGTTCAAAGCGAGGTCGAGCCATGGCAGGCTTTTCTGGCAGCGGAGGTTTGGGACAAGCCATCAAGCCGTCAATACTCGCTCCTTCACCGCACCGCCAGCTCGACACTCCTTGTGAACCACAGAGGTTCGTATTGATACAGTTTGAAAGAAGGAACTGAGACTATGGTATATTCCACAAACGAAAGCTACAAGCTACAAGTGCGCGCAGACATGGGAAATAATTCGCCGAATGCCCTCCGCAACTTCTGGTGTGCTCATCTTCTGCCCGACTGGAGGGCAGTGGACGAACAGCACTGGAGTCTCCCGGCCTGCACGTTGGGACTCGGCCAGCGACGCGTAATAGATGAAGTCGCAAAGGAATCGACCTGCATCGTCGGAGGTCTCAATCGACTACCAGTCAAACAATAAGTCCCTGCAAGTTTACTTGGTTGTGGGGAGGACGCACCAACGGATTCGGGCCCTGCGTCAGATCCCCGACAAGAGCATCGACATCGATGGAGGTGAACAGCTCGTCGGCAAACTCATCGCCATAACGCGGGCTTCCAAAACCACGCAAGTTGCCCCCACCGATTATAATGGGCGGACTTTGGTGCTCGTAGTCTGGGAGGGAATAGCCCGTCTTGTGGGCAAGGCGCTCCGCTCGCAGAGGTCCTGGGCCCGCCACACCGACATGGACGATCAAGTCAAAGCCCTCATCCGGAGGAGGGCGGGTCGTCGGCGGTGTATAGAGCGGCGGGAGGACGGGAGGCTGCATGTGCAGACCAGGGAGAGTGGTCAACACTGCGGTGTAGACGGTAGGAATATTCAAAGAGGTGAGATGGACGGAGTCTGATTTGGGGCCTTTGGGAGGCTTCCCGCGCGTGGACGCTGTGGTGATAACGGTGTCATGGAGGGTCTTGACGGCCAGCCAGGACGGATTCTCTTTGTAAGTCCCGAAGGGCTGAGAGACATTTCAATAACTGGCAAAGAGGACAGCAGAGCGGTTACGCCGAAGCCAGTGACGAGGACTTTGTACTTGATATAGGAACCTTGCATAGTGTGCTTCAGAAAGGTTTGGTCAAAGCAGCTTCAGAGTCACTGGCAGTGTCGTCGGTGTGAGCAAAGGTCGATGCCGCAAGGTCGGCAGAGCGCCCGAGTTATGCCAAACAAAGTACGCCCCTCTTCGCTTAGCGGCTTAGCCTTTTCTTTCGAACTGAAACTATGGTTACAAGTGCGCGCAGACATGTGAAATAATTCGCCGAATGCCCTCCGCAACTTTTGGGCGCGATGAAAATAGACTGCGTGGTATGTATGGGATTCGGGTAAACGAATCCGAACGAGGTCGAGACTCACAAGTCAGTAGCTTGAATGAATCCCTGTTGAATTCAGAGTCAGTGCGAATGGGAAGACTATCAATACCGACCTGAATCCAAGCTTGAATGTCTACGGAGAGGATGATTAGAGCTACACGACGAGATATGATAAATCTAAGTACACACCTTGCACGGTTGAACTCATGTCCGAGACTCCCGGGATGGAACGCTACTCGAGGAATTAGCGCATGGACGCTCGAGAGGAGAGCCCCCATACATACCTATTACCCATCGAACGAAAGTCCATGGACGGACAAACTTGAAGCTGTGGATTTAGTTAGCTATGTAAATGAACCCGGCAGTCGGACGTACCTCAAGTGAACCAACCTCGATCTCAATGCTCAAGCAGACGTCGAGGATCTATCGATGAGTCGAGTCGAGTCGACGTTAGTAGAAGCTTGCTTAATGGAAGATGGAAGAAACCTACATCGAGTCCGATGGTGTCACATTGAACTTGAACTCGGTGGACCTCGACCGGCGAGTGCTGGTAGATGTGTGAGTACTAAGTAGAAGAACGAACGACTGATGTGCAGTATCACATACATACACACCTGACATGACATTCGTCGGAACAAGGCTCCATGAGGCCCGAGGACGAATCATGCAACCGAGGTGGAGTTGAATACAAGTTGTACCTGAACGACCGTGGGGTCAGTAAAACATCGGTTTACTTAACACAACAAACACACACCTACCTCGAGTCTGGCGAGCAGAGTTTCGGTCCCGAGACCTTAAACGCGCTGCGTAGATCCACGGCTTCCAGAGAGGTTCAAGGTAAGTACATACCTTGAACGAAGGTCAGTTAGGTCAGTTCAACGAAATCATCGAACAATAACTGCGCACATACTTGGGTTGACACAAGCATAGCTTCGGTATACAAGGAGCCACGATGAGAGGTCAGGAATGGAGGCCATCGACGCGTCCATGCACCGTTAACCACCCGAGTCAAACGGGTTCAGCTGAAAGGGGTTGCAGTGTAAGCTTTCAAGGACATTGAAAATGAAAGAGGAGGACGCACCCGAAGCCGCGCTCCGTAATTTGACAGTCAATGCCCTTCGTTTCGCGTGGCTAAGCGACAGTCCAGTCAAGCTGAGACGCAAAGGTCAATGGTCAAGGTTGCGACAGAATCGAACCTTAACTGCATATGTCTGAATCACCGACAAGTACCAAGTTGAACGCTTGAACCACGGTCAGTATGGGTATACAACACACAGTCTAGACTTACCTCCAACACAACGAGCATGGTCCCGTACTTCTGGACCGAAAACAGGGCGGTCCGAGGCAAAGGTACCTTGAACAAAGGTCAGTTCAATAATTCATCGAAAAATAAACGGCGAACCTAGCTGGATTCAACCGGACATAGTTCCGGCACCCTGAAGGTTAGTTAGGACGTCGATGGAGCTGCGATAAAAGGTCAGTCCTTGAGCTACTCGACGCGGTCAACACCCGAGTTGAACGGCGTCAACTGGACCTGGTAAGTTTAAGGTTGAAGTTTTAGCCATCAGGGAGCGAAGCAGTAAACGGACGCACCTGGATCCGCAAAACCATGGTTTCGCCATTCCAGCGCAGCGTCTCCTGAAATCCCCGAGGCAAGTAAACCAGCGAGGAAATTGAAGGTGCTTGAACGAAGGCCAGTCAGTTCAACCATCGAGAGATAACCTCAAACATACCTGGGTTCAAACACCCAGCGATTCGGTATCCCGCAGGTTGAAACGTCGATGAGACTCGAGGAAGGTCAGTACTTGATGACTCGAAGAAAGTCAGTACTTGAGGTGCTTGACGGGTCCACGCACCGTTGACCATCCCGGTTGAACACAAGTTGAACGGTTTCAACTGAACCAGGTTGAACTGTCAGTGTCGTGCTCAATAGATAAGAAATGAATCAGAGGGACGCACCTGGATCCCGGGCCACACCGTCATGAATTCAATTTTCCAGCATCTTCATCGCGTCGAGGTAAGGGTGAGGTTAGACCAGAAAGCTAAGGTCAAGGGTTAGTCGTCCAATGTCGAGCTCAAGTTGAACGCAACAGACCTTATTCAACCATAAACTCGCCGAGTACAGTGAGTCCAAGCCCGCGTTCGACTCGGAAGTCTGTCTGCATTCAAAAAGGTGAGTTGCAGTTCAACCAATTTGCGGTCAAACTCGACGGCGGAGTCGAGTGCGGTGGGGTACAGGCGTAGAATGCGATGCAAATGAAGTGTATTCAAGCTTTGCGAAGATTCAGAGTCAGCATTGAAGGCAAAAAAAAGTTTGAACTGGAAGCACGCACCGAGACTAAGTAAACTACATCCGGAAACGACCGAGAGGTCAGCGAAGGTCAAGGGGAAGTTGACCGATCGAAAGGACCGTTGAACGGTGGCTTTAACGCCCTAGAAAATCACAAGAGGTCAATAGGTCTCGAATGAATGTGGCAGAAAAATTCAGACATACATCCAGAAACGAGTTCATGCCGTTCCGAGTGTTTTGAATGCCTCGAAGTGAAACCAAGAGCAACAGACATCGTTTTGGGTCCAATGCGTCGAGTGTAAGCCCCACCAGAGTTGATGCAGGTAAGTGAATGGAAGAGAGTCTGGAAAGAATAAATGTGAGACCAACCCACGATGTATAACGGAAGGGTACGGACCAAATCTAACGCCCGAATGGATTCCAAGGCGATGAGGGACTGTGCTGGAGTCGTGGCAGCCGTTGTTGGGATAAGCAGCGAAGTCGGGGTTCATTCTGAAGTTGGGCCTGGTGAAATTTGAAGGTGCGTCGAGTTTTAGGGACTTGAGTTTGAGGCAAGCAACCACAAGAGCTTGGTTAGAGCATCGAAAGCTAGGAAAGGAAGCGTCAGAATCCAGATAAAACTTGAGAGGGATGAAGCAGGCATACCAGGTTGGCGCGGTGAACTAAAAACTCGATGTGCTGCCAGAAGTGGTGGAAAGACCCGGGTTGTAGGCTTGTAAAGGAGCTAGAAGAGGTCTAGTCAGTAACTTTCGAGTTAAAAGAGTAGAAACAAGCCATGCCTACCATGGAATGGCCGTTCGCGTCGACGATGGTGGTGGTTGATATCAACCAGCGTTAACCGAGCGGCGTGGGAATCGATGCCGAGTGTGGCCGAGCTGCGTCGGTCAACGAGAAACTCGGCGTCGAGGGCGAATGGCCAGCGGAGTACAGGCGGAGTGTGAGTGAAGCAGTCAGGCACGGCGATGCCGGACGATGCATGATACAGCAGGAGGGGGAGAGCGAGTCAACCAGGAAGTGGGTGGAAAGGAGGCGGTTGACTGGGGAATTCAGAGAGAGGCGGCGCGTACTTATACTTTGCGCGGTGGCGTGGTATCGTACGATGATAAACCAGCGAGATATGAATCTCGGAAGATGTGGGGCGCGGATGTACGGTACCCAGCACCCCAAAATAGACGTGTTGAGTTTTGCGGAAGCTCCGCGCTGGAAAAACGCGACGGGGGACAGAAAGCTGGGGAAAAAATTAGAGCGTTTTATTTCTTGAGTCTGTCCGCGTCCATTCCGCGCATACTCAGCGCCTGCAGAGGTAAGTGTATAAAGTGGTTTCTGAACTTCCGAGCCCTGGCGGTCCCCAGAGATTCGCGCTCAGCAATTGGGGGGCTGGGCACGTCAGGCGTGTGACCGCAATCAATTTCCAATGTGGCGTGACTCCAAGATCCCCGTTGAAACCCGCGAAAACGCGGAATATGCGTTAGCGCTATTCCGATTACTGGGCCTCTCCGCGCAATTACCGGGGCCTAGACTCCATCGGCGGAGATTTCAATCATGGTTGGACGTCACTCGGCGTCTGTAGTGGCGCTTCTGAAAGCTCAGCGAATATCACACAGTAAGTTCAGCATTTAATCACAATGTTAAATACTTCACCTTAGGAGGCGGCAGAAGGCTAGCTCTTGAGTACAGACGCGTCGCCTTGTCAGTAAGTACGTAATTGTATTTTATCTTGATTTATTTGGCCGAGGTTGAGTTGAACCAAAAGTCGAGACCACCTTCCTTTTTAGTCACAGGCGTTGAGTCCGGATTGGGAAACGCCGCCGCGAATCACGATTTTTTTTTGGTGCGCTCTGCCAAAAATTTGAACCACTTACCACCAAAATAACGCGTAAATGGACGCGCCGTGGGGGTTTATTCCGTTCCTGATGGTGGGAAACGCACAAAAAAAGCTCAACCAACGACGAAAAAAATAATGACCTCCAGCGCACTCGAACTCAGGCCGTGCGGAAAACCACCGAGAAGGAGCCCTAGAGCGTACTACCACTCCCCCATTCCACCGATGACTAGAGCTCCACCCGGGGCTATGTGACACGCAGTCAGGCGCGGTCGGCGTAAATCCGCATGTCAAATATTCCGGATGAACTCCGCCGCCGACGCGTTTCATGCGTGAGTTCCGCTCCTCCAACGGCCTTGGAAGGCTGTGTTGCTCGCTCAGCGCTTTCTAGCCGGAGGCGATATCGTATGTTGTCTTGGGGTACATTTTTGTACGTTTGATCTCGATCACGAAACTTACGTATCGCGGCTTCAGGGTCAGCGCTCTTTCCTCTGCCCACTCACACCCACCCTCCCTGTTTCCTCTCCCTCATTTGCGCGCGAACCGTCTGACCACCGTTGACTCCCCTTGAAGCCTCGACAAACCTTCCGATAAGCCAAGTTTGCTGCCATGGGGCGGACTTGAGCTCCAACTTGGGCTCTTTCGCGTCAAGCCCGCAAAGCCTCACGGACGTCGATTACTATACGTATCGACGTCCCGCGAGCGAGGTTTCCGTGCGTACTTTACCTCCAGTTAAACCCCTCACTGATCCCATTTCCCCCCTCACCTCTCTAGCTTTTTCAAAATTTTTTGGCCGCCGGCAGGCACGCCCCGCCTCGACGCGCAAGACTCCGTCCTCGAGGCAACCCCTACTGAGTTCTTGTGTGCCCGCGGAGGCGCCGCGCAGCGGCGCCGACAGCGTTGAGTATATGTATCGCCATCCCGCGAACAGGGATTTGGTGTGTTCTCACCGTGATTTGCCTTGGATGCTAATGGCGACTTCTTCAGCTTCCTGTTCAAGATTAGATCGCTGGCAGTCCCGTTGAGCCTCAATATGAATGGCCCCCGAAGCTTGCGAGACGATTACTATATGTATCGACGTCCCGCGAGCGCGCTTTCGGTGCGGATTTAATCTCAAACTTAGACTGCTCCTGATGCCTTTTTCCGGTTCACCTCCTCAACTTTTTCAAGATATTTTGGCCGCCGGCAGGCACACCCCGCCTCGACACGCACAACTTCGTGATTGAGGCGCCACCCGCTGATTCAGTCTTCTTGGCCCGTGGAGGCGCCGCGCAGCGGCGCCGACTACTTTGGGTCCACAGATCGCCGTCCCGTGGCGGGGCTTGGTACGTCCTCGCTGCAGTTTTACTTTTGCTTCGAGGCTCACTACTGCTAAGCTTCCCGTTGAGAAAATTGGCCGCTGCCAGGCACATATACATTGGGGGCTCGATTTTGGCCCGTAACCAGTTGCGCAGCAGTGCCGACGGTGAATACTATATGTATCGAAGTCCGCCGAGCAGGGTTCTGGTATCTTTCTAGTGAGTAGCTACCTATTAGTTGAACCTTCAAAAATAATATCTCTTCCGAACTGGACGTTTCCGATGCCTGCCCCCACCCCAACTCCGCATCTCATGTACTTACCCTGCCCCGGCGGAGATGCTGCCGAAGATCTCAGATGATGTTGAAATCCAATCCGGGGGAAGTTGTACCCGTCGCGTCGCGTCGCCGATTCATGTCAATGCCGTGTTGTTCAGGCATCGCGTCCCATCGCGGCGCGTGTATTCTGCAGTTTGCCTCGCCACGCTGCTCGTTCCCAGCCCCCGTACTTAGTACGCACAACCGTCCTGTTGAGCGAGTTCAAAACTTGTTACTTACCAATTTAGCCACGCAAACTTCAAGCGCAATCATTGCGCGTAAACGGTGAAACTATTCCGTTGACCCACGGTGTCGTACTCGTTACTCGTGGGCGGGGCCACGGACAGCGCGCAGGACAAGATCGTCACATGTCGGTGTTCAGCGCACTAAACCAACCTCTGGGTAAGTTGTATTATCCTCGCAAGATGGTGTGCACTCTCCCGCCTCTAGCCCCAGACCCCGTGTCGGTGGCTGCGAGCTTAGTTCCGCCCGCGCCTTCGCGTATGTATTTTGAAACGAAAAAGGAATCAAATCAAGGGTCTGCATATAATCTTACGCGCATCGGTCCAGGCGACGG
Source organism: Mycena filopes (assembly GCA_029281495.1). Lineage (NCBI taxonomy): Eukaryota > Fungi > Basidiomycota > Agaricomycetes > Agaricales > Mycenaceae > Mycena > Mycena filopes. The sequence goes on along the minus strand of JARIHR010000088.1, from coordinate 192,723 downwards.
CTTCCTCCGGAGCGACGGGAATGCGCCTCTTGGACTGTGTGCTCAAGTCAGCTGGGCTCGGGGTATGTACTCAGGCACGCATTATTATTCTGTCAGCTTGAATTCAACCAAAGGCTGCGCACCCTCGAATTTCAACGGGAGAGGGGGTGGAAACCTAGCTGTCGCGTACTTACATCGTACGTATATCATACACATCAGTGCCGTGGAGTGTGTATTTTTTCCTTGCATTGATTTCGCCGCGAACAGCAACAACGAATTTGACGTGCAACCAAACAAACACACCTCTTGCCCTCCTACCACCACCATCCCTCAAGTCCGACCGAGCTCTCTCCGCTATTCACTTCGCACTTCGCACTTCGCCCTCTCCCCACCTCATCTGACTCCATTCTCCGTACGTTCACTCCGTCCTCATTCAGGTTGGTGTTGTGTCGCTGACTGCTTTCCGTTCGTAGGGTCATTTATGTGGTCGCATCCCCGCCATGTTGCCTTGCACTCGACACACCTATTCAGAACTCAAGCCCCAGTTCACGCGGGCAAGTCTTGAAATTTTATTGATTGCTGACTCTGTACTTTTCTAGCCTTCCTGACTTGAACCACACACCCCACCTGTCCCCCTCTCACTCTATCTTCCACACTCCATTCACGACCACCCACAACCCTTTCACTCCACATTCCCCACCAGACCACGCACCCAGAACACTAATCCCGTACGCCCAACCTTCGGGAACGCCGAGACTATCACCAAATTCCGACCGAAAAACCTGTAAAACTTACGGATTCTGAAACACGAATGCTTTGCCGGGATATAAGGAGCAGCCTCCTTGATGCGCCGCCTTTCTGGGGTTAAGTACGGGGTTGTGTAGTGATTCTTTGTGTAGTTTCAACCGTGAGAATAGATCAGTGTTTCGGCAACTCGGCCACAATGTTCTTGTTTGCCAACTCCTTGTCCGACGGACGATTAACCTGAACATCGGCCTCGACCTCAACACCGTGCGGTACACCCTCAATGGCGTCGTATGTTTTCCTCGCATATCAATTCAACTGCCGCTTGGTACCTTACTGACTTTATTCACCGCAGTCGTTCACCCCGCCTACAGCGCCTGCATTGCTGCAAATCCTGAGTGGGAAGTATCTGCGGGAACTGACCGCGATTATTTCTCCCCAGCCCGCATCCCCACTCTCGGTCATCAACGTTATCCCGAACTTGCGTGTTCGTGGTCTTTCTCGCGTCTGACTATCCCTTGGATATTAATGCAAGACCGCAGTATCGCTTCCGCTTGATCTCGATGAGCTGCGAGCCCAACTTTGTCTTCAGGTTTGTGAAAATTCGGGACAGGAGTGCGTGGTACTGACCGTGACTGTAGCATCGATGGCCACACCATGACCGTCATTGAAGCCGACGGCGTGGCCACTCAGCCTCTCGCCGTCGACTCCATTCAAATCCAGTAAGCCATTCCCATCCAAAACACAAAACAATCGCTGAACCGCGTCTATCCATCAGTGCTGGCCAACGTTACTCCTTCGTGCTGACCGCCAACCAGAAGCCGTCGAACTACTGGATCAGGAGCGTCCCGAACTTTGGCGACACCAGCTTCACCGGCGGCGTCAACTCGGCTATCCTCAGGTACCTCGGCGCCCCGCAGGCTGACCCCAAGACGACGGCCACGGCGAGCACCAGGCCGCTCGTCGAGACGAACCTCCTGCCGCTGGTTCCCCGTGCTGCCCCCGGGCAGCCGCACCCTGGCGGCGCCGACGTCACGATTAACCTGAACATCGGCCTCGACCTCAATACCGTGCGGTACACCCTCAACGGCGTGGTATGTTTTCCTCGCATATCAATTGCCGCTTGTTACCTTGCTGACTTTATTCGCGGACCACAGTCGTTCACCCCGCCCACAGCGCCTGCATTGCTGCAAATCCTGAGCGGTACCCAGCTCGCGCAGAATCTCCTCCCGTCTGGCAGCTACTATGCCCTGCCGCCCAACAAAGTCATCGAAGTCAGCATCCCCGGCGGCACCGACCCCGCTGCGCCTCATCCGTTCCACTTGCACGGTGTACGTGCTTGCATTACATTCCGCCCGTCGCCGACGCCCTGACCCGCGTTCTACGTGCAGCACAACTTCTTCGTCGTCCGGAGCGCGGGGTCTGACAAGTACAACTACAACAATCCCATCGTCCGCGATGTTATCAACACCGGTATGTCGCGCTTGATTTGGCTGCTCGAGCAAATTACTCACGCGAGTGCTGGGTGCAGGGTTCCCCGGAGACAATGCCACGTTCAGGTGAGCTCGCAGCGCTCGAAAATACCTGTGATTAACGCTGACCCGCTCGCTCCAGATTCGTGACCGACAACGCCGGCCCCTGGTTCCTCCACTGCCACATCGACTTCCACCTCGACATGTGAGCTTCGCCGCCCTCTTATACCACGACCACGAAAGCTAATGAATATATTAAAGCGGTCTCGCGGTCGTCTTTGCGGAGGATGTCCCGACCATCTCCAAAGAGGCTGTCCCTGGTGAGTCCGCCTGCCTCCACCTCCGCGTCGACGGCTCTAATCGAACTATCTCCCATCCAGCTGCCTGGAAAGACCTCTGCCCCAAATACGATGCGCTCAAGCCGAACCAGCTTTGAGCGCCGCTCGTCCTCTCATTATTTTCTCTCTACATTCATTCTATTGACCACTGGTACATTACATCTACCGACCACACTCTTATACTTATTTATACGCTCGTAAACACCTATTTATTCTCTGTAACTAAAAGGCATGCCATTGAAACCATGTAAACTCATGTTACACAATTTTCCTAGTCGAGGATGCTTAGTGCCCAGTCTTTCCCTCGGGCGTACGCGTTTTGAAAATCCCGCGATCAGCGACGCTCTGCAAAATCGCATCAACGTTCGCCTGCGCCTCCTCCTCCTCACCCACGCGTCGGCGCCCTAAACGAGCTTGAGCGTCACGAAACTTGACGAGGGAAAACAACGACGCACCAACGAGCGCCCAATTCCGCGTGCTCGGGATCCGCAACACCTCGCACTCGACCTCCCACCCACAATGCCTTTGCAACTGCGCCAGCCAAATCCGATACTGCACATACCCCGACGCAGTCCCGCTGTCCGCGCCGAGGTTCAGACTCTCCACGAGCGCCGCTAGCCCGCCTCCCTCCTCCCCATCCTCCTCCTCCTCGGCGCCGAAGCCAAACCCGCGCCGGCCCCCCGCCTTCCCGCGCTCGAACCGCGCGTCGAACATCCACGCGCAGCACGGGATGCTGAGGAACCCGCTCGCGCGCGCGCGCGTGGCGAGGAGCGGCGCCCACGGCGTCAGCTCGTCCGCGTGGTTCGCGATGACGAACTGCCCCGGCGCGGTGTACAAAGTTCTTCCAACTGCCGGCCCGCCTGCGGCGAGCGTGCGCGGGTCGAACGCGTCGACGAGGAGGTGCGCTTGGGTGTGCGGCGGGTAGGTCGTCCAGGAGGTGCGTGCGCGGAGGTCGATGCCGCGCCCGGGGTAGCCGCAGGAGAGGAGGATGTGTGTGAGGAGGCCGTTGCCGCAGCTGGGCACGGGCAGGGTTAGTGTTGCTTGGGCTAGGAAGAAAGAGGAAGACGAACCCAAAGTCGAGGAAACCGCCGGGAGGCCGGCCCCAGCCGTGCCAGGGCTCGTCTGGGGGAATGTCTGAGGTGGGGAGGGCGGGGTAGGTGTCTTTCCACAGAAGGATTAAGAACGTGGCGATGCCGATGTCCTAGTGCGTAGTTAGATCATACAAATACGCCGAGGAGATCTAGGCGTACTCACCTCGAAGACATGCTTCAGCGGATCGGTACTCTCGACCCACGTATCCACGAGGCCTTTGAAGCGCTCCCGCATGACGAGGTACACGTCTTGGTAGATCTCGCGGGGAACAACGCAGTCGTGGTGCACGCGCTTCTTGTAGTTCGTGAGCGCGCCCCATCCGTAGCGATGCAGCGCGTCCAGAAGCGATAGGCCGGTGCGATACAGACGCGAGCCCGGGTCTGTCTCGGTCTCGGGGGAGAGGAGCACGACTTCGAGGCGAAGCGTCGGAGGCGTGGTGGCGCTGATATAACGGAATGCCAAGAACGAGACGGCGGGGTGGTAATATGGGAGTGCGCCCCCCGGGGGAACGATGGGGGTCAGAACGAGGGTGTCGGGGTCAGATTCAGAGCCGTAGAGGGTACAGTGCTGCTCCAGCGGCTCATCGCGTCCGGGTCTTCGGGGGAGCAGACGGCGATGGATGTTTCGCAGTGGTACGACACCATCCAGCACAGGGACGAGCGCGGGGAAATCCACAGTCGTTTCATTTACGAGTTCAGATCTCAGGATTAGCGTGGAGTTGTATTCTGGGTGGTGGATGAGCTGGGAGACGGCAGTTTCGAACTAAGCAGGAGCTGGATGAACGGGATTTCCTGGCGTTTGACATCGGAGACTGACGATGTCTGGAGGGAAATCGGCGGGCGCAGATATTAAGGGCAACCAGGATGAACCAAGAGACGGTATTTCAGAGGAACTAGAGCACGGTGAGGGTTCAAAGCGAGGTCGAGCCATGGCAGGCTTTTCTGGCGACGGAGGTTTGGGAGAAGCCATCAAGCCCCGGCGTCAATACTCGTTCCTTCACCATACCGTCAGTTCGACGCTCCTCATGAACCTCAGAGGTTCGTTTAAAGGGCAAAATATTATTCCAAGGAACTGAAACTATATTCCACGAACGAAAGCTACAAGTTACAAGTGCGCGCAAACATGGGAAATAATTCGCCGAATGCCCTCCGCAACTTCTGGTGTGCTCATCTTCTGCCCGACTGGAGGGCAGTGGACGAACAGCACTGGAGTCTCCCGGCCCGCACGTTGGGACTCGGCCAGCGATGCGTAATAGATGAAGTCGCAAAGGAATCGACCTGCATCGTTGGAGGTCTCAATCGACTACGAGTCAAACAATAAGTCCCTGCAAGTTTACTTGGTTGTGGGGAGGACGCACCAACGGATTGAGGCCCTGCGTCAGATCCCCGACAAGAGCATCGACATCGATGGAGGTGAACAGCTCGTCGGCAAACTCATCGCCGTAACGCGGGCTTCCAAAACCACGCAAGTTGCCCCCACCGATAATAAGGGGCGGACTTTGGTGCTCGTAATCTGGAAGGGAATAGCCCGTCTTGTGGGCAAGGCGCTCTGCTCGCAGAGGTCCTGGGCCCGCCACACCGACATGGACAATCAAGTCAAAGCCCTCATCCGGAGGAGGGCGGGTCGTCGGCGGTGTGTAGAGCGGCGGGAGGACGGGAGGCTGCGCGTGCAGACCAGGGAGAGTGGTCAACACTGCGGTGTAGACGGTAGGAATATTCAAAGAGGTGAGATGGATGGAGTCTGCTTTGGGGCCTTTGGGAGGTTTCCCGCGCGTGGACGCTGTGGTGATAATGGTGTCATGGAGGGTCTTGACGGCCAGCCAGGATGGATTCTCTTTGTAAGTCCCGAAGGGCTGAGAGACATTTCAATAACTGGCAAAGAGGACAGCAGATAGCGGTTACGCCGAAGCCAGTGACGAGGACTTTATACTTGATATAGGAACCTTGCATAGTGTGCTTCAGAAAGATTTGGTCAAAGCAGCTTCAGAGTCACTAGCAGTGTCGTCGGTGTGAGCAAAGGTCGATGCCGCAAGCTTCCGGCAGTTGGCGGGGTCGGCAGAGCGCCCGGGTTATGCCAAACAAAGTACGCTACCGCTTACCGGCTTAGCCTTTTCTTTCACCCCCGCTTGTTCAGGGCTCTCAGTCGACCGATACTTCCTAGGGCGCCTAATCTGCGGTCTTCGATTGGTGTCTCTCGCTGCTGCACAGGTCGCACTTGTCGCAAAGCCGAAAATCCGAATATTCAACAGCTTTTGTGGGATCTGGGTCGCATGGCGCGTCGGTGGTTGGCATGGATCGTCAAATGGCTAATCGCCCTCGAGCGCGTCTAATACTTGATGCTCGCAGTGGCCAATACCCCTCACCCTGCCGCGCTGATCCGCCTGGAAAACGAATTGCTCTTGGCCTCGCACCTCACTTCAGACTGGAGTGTACGCAGCGAGAAAATTGCACTCAAGACATGAAGCAAACTCAAATTGAGCCTCTGTGCTAGAAAGAACGAACTACGGAAGTACGGACTATCACAAGTTTGCAAGTTGCTCGCAAAACCTTGTACCGATTTTCCGAAGGGTCAGCAAAATTGACAGCACTTGTGCGCTCTGGGCGACAACACCCCAATGATTCCCGGCGTATTTAGCTCACAGAAAGCGAATAAAAGGACGCCCAGGACTCTCAATATGTTGCCACAATGTCCAACGATATAGAAACTCTTCCTCGCGAGCCTCATGCACAGAACTACGCGCGCTTCGACGCTCACCGCGAAGAACGGCTCACCACCAGTGCCAAAGTCGACATGAGCACGATTGAGCTCAAGGCCGAGGATTTGTACGACCAGGAAAAGGTCGATCTCGGTACTCTCGACATCGGCGACGTCTTCAAACTCCTGCAATGTGACAACAAGGGTCTCTCGCCGGACGAAGTTGAGCGCCGTCTTGGGCTCTTCGGGCCCAACAGGCTTGAGCAGGAGGACCAGAACCCGTTCTTGCAGGTGAGCTGCTTTCCTTCTCCCTCATTCGCGCCTATCTCAATCCCGTAGTTCCTCTCGTTCATGTGGAACCCGCTCTCCTGGGTCATGGAGGCCGCCGCCCTCGTCGCCATCGCATTTTCCAATGGAGAGGGTCGCGCCCCCGACTGGGAGGACTTTCTCGGCATTACCCTTCTCCTCCTTGTCAACTCCAGCATTGGTTTCTACGAGGAGCGTGGCGCCGGCAACGCCGTCAAAGCACTCATGGATTCGCTGGCACCCAAGGCTAAGGTCAAACGCTCCGGTAGCTGGTCCGAGATCGACTCCGCCGAGCTCGTCCCGGGCGACATGATTTCCTTCAAACTTGGGGACATCGTACCTGCCGATTGCCGCCTCACCGACGCCGTCACTGTTTCCCTCGACGCCGCGGCGCTGACCGGCGAGGCCCTCCCTACGTCCAAGAAGTCGGGCGACTTTTGCTTTTCGTGCGTGGTCTGACAGACCGATTTCGCCTTGATCTAATCTACGCCCACTTCAGCGGGTCCATTTGCAAGCGGGGGGAGGCCGAAGGTGTCGTCATTTCGACCGGTGCCAATACCTTCTTGGGACGCACGACCGCACTCGTAGGATCGGCGGACGACTCGACGGGGCATTTGCAGAAAATTCTCGCTCAAATCGGGTCCTTCTGCCTCGTCGTCATTGGCGTCTTCGTCCTGGCGGAAATCCTCGTTCTCTACGCGGGCTATCGCTACAGCTACCGCCGCGGCCTCGACAACATCCTCGTCCTGCTCATCGGCGGCATCCCGATTGCGATGCCCACAGTGCTCAGCGTGACGCTCGCCGTCGGCGCGCAGCAGCTCGCCAAGCACAAGGCCATCGTAACGCGCATCACCGCCATCGAGGAGCTCGCGGGCGTGACCATCCTGTGCTCCGACAAGACGGGCACGCTCACGACGAACAAGCTCACAATCGACCGCGAGACGATCATCACGTACGCGCCGCAGCTGTTCAGCGCGAACGACGTGATCCTACTCGCCGCCTACGCGTCGCGGACAGAGAACCAGGATGCGATCGACGCGAGCGTACTGCTGGCGCTGGGGGACGCGGACCGCGCGCGCGCGGGCATCACGCTCCTCGACTTCAAGCCGCACGACTCGACCATCAAGCGCACGGAGATCACGTACCGCGAGGAGGCGACGGGGCGCGTGAAGCGCGTGACGAAGGGGATGACGGCCAAGATCATCGAGCTTTGCTCGCGCAACCGGACGTCGGCGCTGGAGGACAGGCTCGAGGCTGATGTGAAGGAGTATGCGGCGCGGGGGCTGCGCGCGCTCGCGGTCGCGTATGAGGAGGTCGAGGGGGACGACTTCATGGCCCCTGGGAATGGGTTCGAGTTGGTTGGGCTGCTCGCCATATTCGACCCGCCGCGGGAGGACACGAAGCAGACGATTGACGACGCGCTTGCGCTCGGGGTCAAAGTGAAGATGCTTACCGGAGACCAGTTGGCAATCGCGAAGGAGACTGGCCGCCGGCTCGGTTTGGGCGACCATATGCATCCGGCGAAGGTGCTCAGGGAAGGGCCTGCGGCAGACTCGCTGTATCGCAACCTCGACCAGCTCATTATGGATGCAGACGGATTTGCGGGGTATGTGCCGCGCCACTGTACTCGCCACTACTCTAATTCTTCTTCGCTCGCAGAGTACTCCCTGAACACAAGTATGATATCGTCAAACGGCTGCAAGGGTTGGGGCATCTCTGCGCTATGACAGGTACGGCTTCCATCCCTCTCTTGATCATCCACTCATCATGACTTGCAGGCGATGGCGCGAATGACGCCCCCGCCCTCTCCCGCGCAAACGTCGGGATAGCCGTCGAGGGCGCAACGGACGCAGCCCGCAGCGCGGCCGACATCGTACTCACCGAGCCCGGCCTATCTACCATCGTCCACGCCATCCGCGGCTCCCGTATCATCTTCCAGCGCATGCGCAACTACGCGATCTACGCCTGCGCCGTCACCATCCGCATCGTCGTCTGCTTCGCTGTCCTGGCGTTCGCGTACAAATTTGACTTCCCGCCGTTCATGGTCCTGATTATCGCCCTGCTCAACGACGGCACGATCATGACGCTTTCTGTCGACCGCGTGCTGCCCAGCAGTACGCCGGATAGTTGGGACCTTGCTGAGATCTTCAGTTATGCTGTTGCGTACGGACTGTACCTCACGCTTTCGACGTGCGTTCCCTCCGACCTTCTTATATGCTCTCGCTAACGATTTTTCGTAGTGTCGTCTTCGTGGTCATCATCCTTGAAACCACCTTCTTCCAAGACACGTTTGGTGTGGCTCTCGGAAGCTTCCCGGTACAGACCAACGACCACCAACTGAACATGGTGGTGTATCTCCAGGTCGCCATCATCTCCCAGGCCCTCATCTTCGTCACCCGGTCGCACAGTTTCTTCTTCATGGAGCGCCCGTCCACCGCCCTAATCGCCGCCTTCTGCGGCGCGCAGCTCATCTCGAGCATCATCGCGGCGTACGCCGACTTTGGCTTCACGAAGATCCACAGTATCAGCGGGGGATGGATCGGCATCGTCTGGGTTTGGGTGCGTCTGCCTTCTTTTTCCCCTCCCTGATGCCTGACATCACTCTTTGTCCACAGAACATCCTGTGGTTCATTCCGCTCGACTGGATCAAATTCGGCATGAAAGCGACAGTGATCAAGTACCTCCGCGAGCGACGTCTGGCGCAGCAGGCCAAGGCCCACATTGCCGACGACGCCGGTTCCGCCATCTCGCGCATCCAGTCGCGTGCGTCCGTGCATGAGAGCTTGTATTCGAACCGGGTGAGCTTCCTCAGCCGCGCGGTGCGCAGAGTGGGGTTCAGGCAGAAGGTTGCGGTAAAGCCCGAGGAGCTGCAGCGGTTTGGGTCGATTCAGGCGCGGCGGGTTGGTGTTACGCTTGCGAGGAACCCGAGTCGTACTGCCACTGAGGCTTGACCGCCTTTTTCGTTGCGATTGTATAACTTTTTAATAAATTTTGCAATGAACTTGCTTTTGGGCTGGCGCTGGCAGCTGGCTTCACCACCCATTCCTTCTTTATTGGACGAACTCAAGGGCGTAAATAATTTTCCTGAGTGCGAGCGGTCACGCGTGACCTGCCTCTTCCGCACCACCACTCGTACCGCGGATGAAACATTGAAAGAGAGCCACCGCGCGCATTCCTGATTTCCTGCGACCGGTCTCTTCGGCCCTTCGACCACCAGAAAGGCACTCGCGGGAAACTTGCTGTTATGTAGCTCAGTGAACCTCCGCAGTTATTACTTGGTTATTACGTGTCGGAAAAAAACTAAATTGCCCGCAACGGCGCCTAAGATCTCGTGAGCCGTCCCAAGGTCATTTGGTTTTAAGCGGGTTGGAACTCATATGTTAGGTTCCCAAGACCTGTCCCAAGCCACGCCTTGAGTCCCAAGGTCACTTGTGCCAAATCGCCTTCCAACGCGTCTCAAGACGTCAAGAGGAGGGCTTATTTTTGAGGCGCGCCCCTGCCCCGGAGTACCGCTTCTTAAATGCCAATTCAAACCAATGTAGGTCAAAATATAATATATTCAAGAAATAACTAGGACATTCTGTGGCGGTAGAGAAAGCGAATGGATCTAGACCGAGGGGAAGACGCCCGGGGGAGGGCGTCGGGAAGGGGAGATGGATGTGGCAGTAAAATGACTGCGACTCGAAAATTCACGCACCTGATGGCTCGGGAGGGCTGCACAACCAGCACCTACGAATATTTGAGAAAAAGTCCGATGCAGAGTAAGAAAGGGGACTCACCAGAACGATCTAGCTATCTTTCGATTGAAGTGAGGGTCACCTTGGAAGGAAAGACAAAATTGAGACGAACCGAGGCTTGAAATTTGGAAGATGGGTCAGAAATGGACAACGAATGAATGGATAGCTCATCCGCCGAACTCCGGGGAGGCGCACCGAAATTGAGTTGGGTCGCAGCGGCTCGCGCCGTTCAGTCCGAGTGGGAAAGGATGAGGGGGCAGTGAGTTGAGCGTGGTGTCGAGGACGGCTGGCGTCGTTGGGCGTTATCGCCGTGGGCAGTTAGCGTCGTGGGGGGGTTGTGGTGGTGAGAGGAAAGAAGGGTGGAGTGAGTGTGACCGCGGGTGGCGCTAATATAGCACAGCCAAACCGTGACGTCGCTTTACTCCACCGTGACACCTCCCGCATCTCCCACCGTCGTCGGAGACTCTCGACACCGTCCAGGTCGCATGCGCTCAGATACAACACTGTTGAACACACGTCTCCGACTCCGAGCCCTAACGAGAAGTTCGCCGACGCAGCAACGCCGGAACTCCATCCGAGTCACCACCCGACTCGCCTTCACCGCGACGCGCCCGATTCTCCTCCATCTCCAATATATCGACGAGGCCATGTACTTACGCGTGAATAATATCGACCATTTTTTTCTCCCTTTGGCAGCTGGAAAAATTAGCCACCTCCGAGACGCCTCAAGACCTCTCGAGTCCTGCCTATCTTGCGGGGGCTTGGCGCCGCTTGGGAGGCACCCCCGCACCTCGAGACGGCTTGAGACACCTTGAGAGCCCTGGCTCAGCGGCTCTCAAGTGGTCTCAAGGTCGCAAGCCGGCTCAAGCCCTTCCAAGCAATTTAGCTTTTTTCCGACACGGATACTGGAGCGCCGAGATGTTCATGCATGACGCGCTTGAGTCTGCAACTCCCACCGTGCGGGACGGTAGCCTGGTCCCGCTGATGGGCTTTATAATCCCCTAACCACGGCGCACGCGCTGTACCTTTTGAACGGCCACCCAACTCGCAAACTTCGATATGCCTGGACCTTGTGTAGTGTGTAAGTTTTATCTATACATCGCCGCCATTCTTGTCTCACTATACACCCAGTTGATGTGGTTGGGACGTGCTGTTAGCATCCACTGTTGTTTTGGTTTTCCGCGTTTTAAACTCGTCGACCGTTCCAGTTGGCTATGCTTCTGTAACGGAGAATCTTCAGAAAGTCTTGCCGTCGCAAGCAACTGCCAGTGGCGCCGCGATATCGCCTGACTTGTTCTTCAGCGCTTGGTACGTGCCACGCCCGACTGGCAGTTATTCGATATTCACAACGTTTGTTCGGACCATCAGGACATATAACGCAGAGATCGACTTTCAATACCTCTCCATACTTCAAAAATACAGCTCCCACTCCACCCTCCTCAAGAAAGCATTCTACAAGACCATGAAAGAGGCGGGAATCGCGACGTCCTCAGTCGCCGAAGCAGACATCGACCAGCTCGTCTCGCAATACGCCGAAGGCCTCACGCCGCGTCCAGGATTGGCAGAGATGATGCAGACTCTCCGCGACGGCAAGTTCACCGTCTGGTGCTGCTCCGACGCCACTCCCGAACGTGTCAGAGGCTATTTCGCCAAAGCGGGCATCGAGATGCCGATGGAGAACCTCTTGTCGTGCGACATGTGCAAGGCGGCCAAGCCCGACCCCAAGGTCTACAAGATGGCGAAGGAAAGGCTGAGTGGCGCGGAGGTCACCGTGTTCGCTGCGGCCCATGCGTGGGATCTAGCCGGCGCGAAAAATGCTGGGTAGGCGTATTTTTCCGGATTCCAGGATCTTGCTGACGGCTCTGCAGCTTTAATACTGCGTACTGCACAGTCCTTGAAGATGAATCCTGCGTCGATCTTTTCGGGACGCCCGATGTCATTGCCGATACGCTTTCGCAGCTCGGTAGTGCTATCGTCAAGAAGTGGGGTAAAGGAGCAGCGATATAGCCTATACAGATTCGTGTGTAAATTCGCGGAGGCTTGGAGCTCAACAAGGACGAATTTATTCGCGAGACTCGGACCAGTGCCCCAGGAACGACCGACCAAGATATCCCATCAAATTCCCGAGATGGAGAAGGGGAATCGAGGGGAACGTTTTAGAGTCGAAAACGAGTTGAGGTTGACTTGCTTCGGATGTGGCTGGGTAGCAGTGTCGAATTTCCCATCCTTCAGTCGCGCCAAACCTCGCCAACCAATCGCCAACTGCTCATCGAGGCCAATATTGCCCGTATCGAGTAGATTAAGCGTCTGCGTGACCGCGAGCGCCCATGCGCGGAATCTTCAACCCTGCGACTAGGAATCGTCATTTCGCCGCGGCCAAAGCTCAACCTCGAGGCCAAATACTTTTCTCTGTTTCCTCCTCAAGCCCACGATCCGGTCCGGGCCATTCTCCCTGTCGCGGCCATCCTGATCCATTCGTGGCAGCCGTGGCAAGGGCTTCCCATACCAAGTAAGTAGGAATGCTAAGCTTGAATGACGACAACTTCTGTTTTATTTTGCGCACCCACTCCGCGTGTACTCCTCGCTTCTGACGGATCCGGAGTGGTCATCTGCGACGGGCTGGGGCACTTTATAAAGTGCTTTCGACTCTGGCCCCTCTTTGCGCTCCCGAACTTTCACCACCGGTATGCGAACGCACAAGAATATGCTGGGCGCTGTCCTGGCTCTGGCAGTCAATATTCAAACTATCATTGGGCAAGGAACCTTGGGCTTGGGCGATGGCTTTCTGACTTTCAACACGTCGAAATTCTCTGTTCAGCTTGTCAAAGATTCCCAAACGCTCTATTCTCTCTCCCCGACTGGGTCAACCTTCGATTTTATCCCTACCGATCAGTACGTTTGATTATGGTCCCCCGCATTTATTTTCTTACCACCACAGGATGACTGCCCGCCAAAACAATGGGAATTATCATCTTGGCGAGTAAAACTATGGCTGTCTTGCTCACCCTCCTCACATTCGCCTCGTAGGTGACATAACGTTCCGGGGTTCGTCCTTCATTCTTGAATGAACCGCGTCCTGACTCAGTCCCGCAGCTCGAAAAGTGGGCACGACAACTTGGATTAGCGGGGATTCTTCGACGGCCCGGAAAACATTGACTGCCGCTGCCGTCTCTGGTTCCACCCTCGCCGCTGCGAATTTAGGCCCCACCCTACCCACGACGTCTCTCTTAAATATAACCCGGCGCTGGGTATCAGACAGTCAAGGCATCCAACTCCTTTTCGATGTCACAAACTCCCAGACCGTGGCGGTTGAAATCGGAGCATTGGGCGCACCGCTGGAATTCAACAATGTAAGTGTAGGCCGTTCTCACCTTATATCCCTAGCCAACCAGCCTAGATTTTTACGGGCCGTACCTCAACCCAAACGAACCAGCTGTGCTCCCTTTTTGACCCATATATCGGGGCAGATGCCGGGTTCGTCCAGGTGACCCCGCTTCTGGGAACACTGCCGCCCCTGGTGGTGATGCCGGCCGGGAAAAGTCCCTTAGAAGGATGGCGTTTTCTCCCTGAATCGACCCGTGCTACGCCTTTCTATCAGAGTCAGACGTTCGAAGGTATGTTGAAAAACGTTCGTGGAACTTCGATCAAACTGAACTTTCCCAGGGTTGTATGAATGGCAATTCCACACTCTGGCTTATGCGCAGAACGAATGGGCCAACGTCACCCCGTGGAACAACGCGACGTCCTTCGTGTTGCAGCCTGGGCAGACACGTACCTATGGGCTTGAATTCCGCGTCGCACCCTCCATCCGCGGGATTGAATCTACTCTGCAGGCAAACTCTCGCCCGGTCGCGGTAGGAATCCCAGGCTACGTTCTGGCGATGGATCAGCTGGGAAAGCTTTTCCTGAATTATTCGTCTGCGGTGCAGAGCATGACCGTGTCCCCCGCCGGCGCTTTGTCCTGGGTAACCAACACCGACGCAAAAACCGCGGGGTGGGTCGGTTTCTCGATCACCGCTCATACATGGGGCCGGTCTCGTCTCTCAATCACCTACGCGGATGGGACGTTACAAACTGTTCATTACTACGTTACCAACCCGGCGACAAAGACGATTTCTGACCTGGGAAACTTCCTGGTGCGCCGAGGCACTCCTCATTTCATTCAGTAGCTGAAGAAATTTCCAGACGACTACACAGTGGTTCAACGATCCCACCGACCCATTCCACCGCTCGCCGTCGATTATAAGTTACGACAGGCAAGTCAACGCATTTGTGAGGAACGATAACCGCGCCTGGATTCCCGGGTTGAGCGATGAAGCGGGAGCTGGTTCTTGGCTCGCCGGGGCGATGAAACAATTCGTGCAACCATCAGCTGCCGGTTCGTTCAACGCCGTCTTCCTGCTCAGCCTATGCTGACCACTGTTCCTTAGAGGTTGCGAGATTGGAACAGTTTATCAATCTCACGCTGTGGGGATCGGTGCAAAACTTCAACGGTGAATTTTCTGATTAGTATTTTACGTTCAGTTACTTACGCCTGGCGTAGGAACGGTGAAAAAGGTAGCAGTTTCAGCTTCACGGCCCTATCTGCTTGATCCAACTTGCGTCCCAGTCGGTCTATTTCTTCCAACCGGCGTTGGTCCCAACCTACAACTATCCCACGAATATCTCCTTCTCCGGCACATGGAATCAAGCCGCTTCGTTCTTGACCGATCGTGAGTATGAAGCGAGTCAAAGAGAAGAGTATTCGTTAACCATGTTGCTTTAGGTGCCTATGTGCGTTTGAAGAGGAATTCAGGACGATGTAAGCTGACTTCCCCAGGACTACGTCCACGTTGCGGCCGCCTATGTTGCCCTTTACCGCGTCGCGCGAAACTATCCTGCTCTAGTGTCGACCCACACTTGGCAGTGGTACATCAACCAAGCCGTCCTCACGGTCCAGGCCATGATGAGCCCGCGCGTCGGCTTCAACACGGATGGCCTCATGGGGGAGACGATATTCCGTATCCTACTCGATGATCTCCAGCGCGAAGGCCTCACTGCGAACGCAACCTTCGTTCAAGCGCAGATGAGGACCCGTTGGACTCGATGGTCCACTGAACGTTTCCCGTGGGTCCCAAGTCTCCTTCCGCAACTCTCAATACTTACTCTTGCTTTCAGTTTCGGATCTGAGATGGCCTGGGATTCGTGAGTTCATTTCTTTTGTGGTTGAGTTTCGACGGCATCAGCGCCGAGCTGCCGATCAGCTTTGGCATCATCGGCAGCTCTGCGGCTTGAACAGTTCCAACTGACGCGTCTTTAGAACAGGACAAGAAGGGGTGAGTGAAAACTGAAATTGTGGGCCTTACTTTCCTCACGAACTTCAGGTGTACTTGTGGAGTAAATTCTTCAACGACACGACGACCGCCACGAACGCCCTCAACTCAATCATCGCATATCAACCATTGATCGCCCAGTGAAAACGACAGGTAGCCAGATCGAACCAGATCGAGCCAGATCGAACTCTTTTAGGTAGTTCTACCTGGTTCGAGGATTGGCCGGGGACTCGATCTGGCTCGATGATTTAGTCGTTATACGTCGAACCACGTCGAATTGCATAGAACTAGCTTCAACTACAACGAACCACTGTCGCCCCTGCCGCCTGCCGCCCGCTGCGCGCTGCCCGCCGCTCACACGCCCGCACGCCCACTGCCCCGCCGCCCGCCCGCACATTGCCACGCCGCCCGGGGCCGCGCACCTGTTCCCCGCCACGTACACACCTCCCATCGTCGTACCGCCTCGCTGTCAAAAGTAAAATAAGTAGCTACATCAATGGGTAGAATGGATGCGCACCGTTTATGTTGTATAACGACCAGAATACTCCTCGCCTCGAATATTAGCATGAAAATCAGAGCGCAAGAAAGTATAACACACCGTAACCACGCTCGTCCAAGAGTCTCAATTAATGCTATTGATGCTATTCCTGTTAATCGATAAGCACGACGTCAACCAATGGAACAAATGTACATACCACCACAAAAATTCAGGACACAATCATCTGGTATAGCGATGTAGGTCAGATTGGTGTACAAGAGAAGGACGTAGTAGCCACCCACCATTCCGAAGAAATCACCGCATTGGCCGCGGCAGCAGCTGAGGTACTTGAGGTTTGTTTGGCTAAAGCGCGCGCGGCGCTTGCTTCCTTCCATAACTTGGGGATCGTAAGCAGAATGTAGATGGAGAAAGGGCGGGATGACCTGAGTCGTTGCGGCGGGTAGCGCTGCGTACAAGGATTTGAATTCAGCCGACGTCACAGGTGAATGGGTCTTGAGATAATCTATATAGAAGAGGTTCCTAATAAACGGCGTCAAGTACTACACGCGCATCCAATAGAACACCCAGAATACGTACTCTGGAGTCGTAGACTTTGTTGGTCTCTTCTTGGCTGTTGGTCTGTTTTTCTCGGCTGTCGCTTTGGGTTTCTTGGACGAGGCACCTACAAAGCAGAAGTCAGAGACGCTGTCCCACGGATATTGAACATACCTTCGAGCCCGTCGATCCGCTTCGTTGGCCCGGAGGCGGGACCGAATTCGGTGTCCCTGTCTCGTGGTCAGAGAATATACGGCGCGGAGGAGAGCGAGATATACAGTGGGTTTACCAATGGAGCTGGCAGCGAGGTCGAAGCGGCCGGAGGAGATGGTGAGGTAGAGGCGGGCGCACTTGTCACTATGGTCGGAGAAGCAGTGAGGTCCGAGGCCGGTGTAGTGGGAGGAGAAGAGATAAGCGAAGAGGATGCGAGAGAATCTGGAGTTTCTATGTCCGTCGATTGGGAAGCCGAGGTCGGTGAGCTCGGCGCCGCGGCGGAAGTTTCGCCTGTCGGTCTTGGTGGAGAAGGAGAACCAGAGGGGCCGTCTGTGGCGGGATCCGGCGGCGTCGACGACCTGGACTTTTTGGCTTGGCGAGATGGCACAAAGTGAGACTTGCGCTTCTTGGTGGGCACGGGCGCTGGGAGCGGCGAGTCGGCGTCGTCCTCCTCATCATCGTCGGCACGGGTGTCATCTTCCTCCTCCTCGTCGTCCTCGAGATCAGTCCGTTTGTTTTTCCTTTTGCTGAACCAACTGGGGTATGCAGAGGTCGCCATCCGGTCGACTTTCCAATGGGAGCGACAGAGGCGAAGGATTGGGTATGCTTGGTACATCTGCGAGCGGTGATATTGGATTACAGTAAGGGAAGCTTCGCCCCAGGTGGCAGGGAGCTCGTCAGGGGCCCTTTTCTGGATTTCACGGAAGATAGTTCGCTGGGTAGTGCGCATAGCGGTTGCTTCGTTCCCGGAAACGATCGTACCGTCTTCCTGCTCGAGGTAGGTATGCATAACATTGATGTTCTTGGCCGCGCGGCCGCGGCCGCGCTGTGGGGGCGCGGAGTTCATGGTCGTGGTGGATTTCTTCTTCTTCAAACTCTCGGTGTACTGGGCGCGGTCCCAGAAGCGAACATGCGGGAATTGCGTGGGGTCGGCGAGATTGGTCGAATTGGGAGGAGTGAAGAGGGGCGATACGGACGACGGGGATGGTATGTTGGCAGGACTGGGGGCGCCGAGCGAAGGGTGAGATTGTTGGAGGAGAGACGACCTATGGCAAAATAAGGCGGAAATAACAAAGTTGGACGCATTGTGACACACTGCATAACTCGCTGCTGCTCGTTCAGTAGATTGAGCTGCTGCAGAAGCGCCATGTAGCTTTGATTATTTGACATAACGAGGTCAGCATGGGAGGCGGCGGAGATCTGGAAAATCATGTTAGAGCTCCAGGGCCAAGGACACAGTAATCGCGATACGCACCACTTGTAGGTTCTGCATGTATTCAAATGGCTGAACATGCTGCTGCGGGTGGTACTGTCGCGAATTTCCATGTGCGTAGTGTGTTGAGGCCGAGGAGTTGTTATTGTGGAGCATCTCGAATCTATGGTGCTCGGAAGAGGTGCTGGGGCCTGACGCCGACGCGCCATACGGATCAGGGGGAAAGGTCCAGGGACCGAGATCAGACATATACGACTCAATGGCCTGATTGTCCGGCATTTGCGGTCGCATGGGGAGCTTGTCGAGTGGGCGGTCGTGGTGGCAGGAAGCAGGAAGCGACAGGCCGTGTCACAGTGTGACAAGTCGCGTCAAGCGCCAACATTCGCTGTAACTTGATCCCAAAAGAAGGGCCCCCGCCCAAAACGAAGTGAAGTAGCATTTGAGTCTGTCTCCTGGCCCTCTTCATACTTCTCAGTTTTTTCTGGGGGAACGGTTGGTCCATAGCAAGTATCCGAGCAGCTTAGCGGCTCCAATTCGTGGACGGCGCGAACATCGGGTACACGGCAAGTACTCCGAAGAGGCCAAAACGTCCCCAAGGAGTCCAAAATGACTTTGCGTGGTTGGAATTTGATTCATATAACAGCGCTTTCGTCGTATCGCCACATTTTTCCGACACAATCCCAAAGTGGACATCCACCTTTGGTGCGGATAAGTAAATTCGCAAAACATGGGGGGTCCCGTGGACTTCCTTCTGATATTGGTAGTTATGGAACAGCGCACCCTGCACAGAACCTAGCCAGCGGTAAGTGGCAAATGGTCCCGATCAGAATAAAATTTTAAGCAATCTAGTCGGCATTCATATCCTCCTCTACGCCGCCCATGGCATCGACCTCCAGGCCCAGTTTCTCTGCAACAAAATATGCCCCATCGTCACCCATTGGAATCATGGCGACGCCGGTTTGGATACTCGTGATTTCAATGACCTCGAGCGCCTCCTCGCCGAAATAATCACACTGAATCACCGTTCCAAAGGATTCCGCCAACACTTCGGGTTCTGGGTCAGAATAGACCGAGACCAACGCTAGTGAGTGTTCCTTGCCGGTTTTCTCGATTATTGCCTGGAAGAAAAATTGCACCTCCCCATAGGCAGTGTTACCATCCGAAAGGTACTGCGGGCGAAATAAATAACGAGGACGAAGAGAGAGGGCAAGTTTGGAGATCTTACTTTGACGTTTCGGGCAGGCCTCACGTTGACCATTTTAGACTCTTTCCACACTGATCGCACAATCTGCCCAGTAGGTAGCCTCAGGCGGGCCCATCTTGCGACGCGAGGTTTCCATCCATCATTTGCCTTCTCCCCTTCCTTCTCCTCAAGAAATCGAAGGATAGCTTCACCATAACACCCTTCAACAATCTGTTGGTGCTCATCGCGCGCGCGAAGCAGCACGAACCCTTTCCCAAGGTCCTCGGCGCCAGCGGGAAGGCCAGGGGCAGGATTCAACGCAGGAATGATCGCGGCGAGAGCATTTACGCGGCAGCGTCTCATGCCTCGCTGCGAAAGGTTAGCATAGGGATTGGAATGCTGCTTGATTTCCTCGCCCAAATTCCCAATCGTCCTTTCCAGCGTCCATTGGCTGCGACAACCTCCCGGGCCGACGCGGATCGTTTCGGGAACAGTGTGTGCGATGGCATGCATACTCTGGCGGCAGAAATGAAGTCGGGATGATTTGCGTTGGTAATACAGGCGTTCGAAATCCAGAAGAACGTCACAGAAGAACCGGTGAGCCTGTATCAGGTCGTCGCGGGGAATTTTGCGCTTCCAGACAATCCGAACTCCTGCGACGAACTTGCAAAAATGGCGCCAATATTTGGTGGGGAGGATGTCGCGGAGGAGGGCTGGACCAAGAACGTAGAGGTATGTCAAGAATTCTTGGGCCTTGTACCCGCTGTTGATCTTTTCGGCAGGATTGCGAGGCGGTTTGTCGAAGCAATTCGGCAAGTGTTTGGCAGCCTTCGCAACATCTTCGCCGTGTTTTTTCCACACATCCCCGACGAGGACCATCCAATCCCATGTTCGTTTGTCATCCTCTGGATCGCATTGCATCGTACCGCGCCACAGGGACAGCCATAAGTCTGGGTGATTGAGCGCGAACAGGTGCATGCAATCAGAGCAGAAGCAACGGGGAAGGGGAAAGATGTGATCGCGCGGGAGGCCGCTGAAAATACTGCAGCGTGAGATTCCTACTCAGCCAGAGTGAGTTAAAGCGGAGAGGGTGAGTCGTTTCCCGGGACATACCGGTTTTGAGGCGGTTCTCTTGGTGGTTTGCGGCCGAGGTTGAGTACATGACTTCCTGCAGACATTTCTCGTACTCCGCGACGTTTACAGTCGGGAGATGGCGAGGATCAACGTCGTCGTGGTCGCATCCGGGTACGTCGTAATCATCGGGCTTCAGAAGCGCTGGATAGTAATGGTTCCCTCCAGCCTTCTTGCGGCCCTTGACCGAACAAAACTGTCGGCACCCGTATGCGCCCATATGTCCGGTCATCCCATCGATATCTGCCATTGCAGGGCCATCTGCCGTTTCGAGCAAGGAAAAAATGAAGGAGCGATGAACCTTCTTGTCGACGGCATCCCAGATAAGCAGACCTTCGCGCATGAGAGCCGAAAGGTGATGAAGGCCGGGGTAGAGGAAGGAGTCGGTGTGTATGATTTTATTTGGCCCGGGGATGAAACAACTAGGCAAGACCTTGATTTTCTTGTAGCGAATATCGGGGGAAAAGTCGCCGATAACCCAGATGTATATCCAGCAATCGGATTCCTTCATCGCGTATAGTTGGGCGCCGTCGATCGAAAATATGACAACCATGTCCTTTGGCTTGATTTTCTCCTGCTGCACCGCCCGAATGTAATCTTCCCCACAGAAAAGATCATCGTAGTTCTGGAGGTTTCCGCCGTTCTCCTGCAGCTCCTTCATTACGGCGTCTGTTTTCTGTGTTCGATACCGCATCTCTTTCGCGCCCTTCTCGCTGCGCCAAAGCGCCTGGAGTTGGGGGCCGAGCGGGATCGTATGGAAGGTTTGCTGTGGAATTTTGGAGAGGCCACCGCTGGCGGCCAGGCGCTGAGGATCCCATCGCGAAGTGCCGCACTCACTGCAGGCTTCAGCGTCTGCGCGTGGGCCTGTGAACGCGACGCAGGAGTTGATGCACATGTCGTGCACGATGGAAACGACTCCAGTGATCTCGGTAATCCTTTCTTTGACCAGATGATGAGATAGCATTCCGCACTCGGGATAACGACGTCGCGTATTTTCCCGAACTTCGGTATACGCTTTCTCCGATGCGTTGGTGAGTGAGATGAAGTTTTCGATAGAGAATAGAAGGTCTGGGTCGATATCAACATCGAGAACCTCCTCGATTGGATGTCTGAGTCGGTACAGGACGGCGTCACCGAGATCTTCGTCGTCGAGCGACGCTGTTTTCAGCAGATCCACGTATGCTTGCGCAATTTTGAGGTTATCAAGAGTGATTTTTGGCGGTGGCCGAGGTGGGGAAGGCGACCGTTGGATCGGAGGTGGAGATGCGGCAGGAGATATTTGTGGGGGCGGAGTGGGTGTATTTCTCGGCGGGCTCGGTGAGTCTCTCGGGGGAGGCGAGGTTACAAGAGGAGGATCTGGGACCGGAGAATCGCGGGAACTCCGAGTCGGTGAGCTGGGAACGCTGGGAGGTGAAATGGACGGCTACAGATACATTTAGGACTACAATTTATCGAGATAATAATATACTACCTCCCCCGCGGGTTCCGCTCTATTTTTACGCCGCTTTGAAGCCCTAGGATCTGGGTCATTCTCCTCTCTGTCGCGCTTCCTCGAGGACGACGCCTGCACTGAGCTCGAGGCCAGAGAGGGAGGGACAGAAAACGTCGCCAGACGCTGGGGCGCGTGCCGGGAGAAGGTCCGCTCGGAGACATATCTTCCGCCTTTGCAATCTTTGATGCAAGTGCACCAGATTAATCCAGTGGTTGGCTCGGCCATGCAGGCGTCGGAAAAAAAAGCGTTGTCGTGGCAGAAAGAAAAGAAGTCAATGACGTCAGTCCACGTTTTGTTTGCTCTGGCTCGATATGGCTCGATCGGCTCGATCTGGTTCGATCTGGCTACCTGTCGTTTTCACTGGGATTGATCCCGCACTGGGGATATAACGGGAATGCGCGACGTTACTGGTGCGGGAACTACAGAGAGCCCTTTCTCGATTGTACTAATTTCCTTTATTTTTGTATAGGGACAACGTTTCGGTGGGAAGTTGGAAAGAATCGAACGCCAGATACATCACTACGGGAGTGGACTCAACGCTCTGCCCTTGCTCTCCGCATTTGAATCCTCTCCCACCGATTACTTCCTGCTGCGCGTGGGACACGCCGGAATCACCGCCCCGACGTCCAACATCGACCAAGGAGGATTCGCTGCCGCGTCCTTCCATTCATTCGCTGACACGGTTAAATCTTCCCTCTCTGGTTGAACTGTGGCTGATGCACTTACAGCTCGCATGGGACGGCTACTCGGGGGATTACGGGTGAGGAATCAATGCTTACTTCTTCAGACTCGTCGACTCAAGGCCCCACAGTCCAAACTTTTCCGGAATGGCCATGGGCACCGGCACCACAATCATCAACCATCCCGATTTCGGATGGCAGGCGTTCGGCGGTATCGTCACCTCGACGACTCCAGCAGTCCAGGTCCAAATCCGCGACGCCGTCAGGCGTCGAGTCTTCATTGCACCGATCGCAGCTCTGATCACCGTCGACGCCGGCGCATTTTCAACCGTCAGTTACACACCGAGTACCCAGACTGTCGTTGTGACCATTACCCCCACACCCGACGGTGCCACTGGAGCGGCTAGTGCTCCGAATGCACGCTTCTTGGTTTCGCAAACCGTTGCAATCTCCGGTGTCGGTGTGTTGAAACCCACCACGACGTTGCCGGTAGACGCTGGCGCCTTTGTGGCGAATTATCAAAACGGTGTTGCTCAGATTACGCTCAAGGCGTCGTGAATGGTCTAGGTGTGATATCGGGCCATTTTCCCTGTTCTCCCCTGTACTTGTAGTTTTGAATCACGATTTGAAACGTTTGGTTGAATTCTCAATTTTCAACATGGCACGTGATCATGTTCAACATTGTGTCTCACGGTTGCAAGTGCGCGTTTGGGAGGAGAATGGGGAAAGAAATCTTCAAATTATACATTTATGTGCCGCTAGCTATTATATCTTCAAGTACAAGAATGAAAGAGGGATGCGGGAGGATTTGTCGCAGTCTGTTGCAGTACTGCTGACGGTTTAGGAGTCAAAAATGGCCCCATAGGCCGGGATCCCTCTACTCTCCATACCGAACACCACCCGTCGCGTGAGCTTTGGGTTCGAAATGATAAAGACCGCTTCTGCCTGAGACTCCACCACAAGTCTGTAGGTGACAGCTAACATATCCGGCCGACCGTCAATTCGCGTATCTGTTGCAACAGGTAAATCTCGAGTCCATAAGAGGAACAAAAAGGATAAGTACCCCCAAATCCATGCCTCCGGATCAGCCTTCTTGACCGCTTCCACAATTTTCTCTCCATAAGTAACCTGCGGACTCGGCGTCGACCAGAAAATCCGCCGCGGGGTAACGTCTGCGTAGAACAGCGAAAGACACGGACCGATCCCGCTACCCGTCGCAACGACGACGATCTTCTTGAACAACTTGGACGTATAGAGCAATCCGTGCATCGGATAGCCGCGAATCCACACTTTATCCGGCGGATTGGTGATGCACTCCCGCGTCCAGTCGCCGGCGTTGGAGACGACGAGAGAGAACCCCTTGGGCCCAGTGCCACTGCCGTCGTCGTCGGGGACCGTCGCGAACGCGTGCCATTCCAGCAGGGGCTTGGTTGAGATTTTGAGCCCGTAGAACGGCGCCATGTTGCGGTATTTGAAGTGCAGGCGGATGGCGTGGCTCGAGAGGACCTCGGGATAGACGTCGTGGCGACGCAGGCGGCCCCACGAGAGGAGGGAACAGCAGGTCGAGATGCAGAGCGTCCAGAAGTTGGGCGTGCTGATGAGGTAGCGGCCGATGGAGGGCGGACCGGCTTCGAAGACGCGGTACTGGTTCGCGGAGAAGATGGAGTGCATCCAAAACGTCGTGAGCGCGACCCAGCCCGAGTATCGATGCACCGCCTCGAAGGAGTCGTGGTAGCGGCGTCTCAGAACGGGATGCGCGGCGGCGAGGATGAAGATGAACATGAGGACGAGGATGTACGATGTGGCGAGGTTCGCTAGGCCCCATTTATTTGGACTTGCGATGTAGTCCCTGGTGGTGACCGCCGTGTACATGATGTACCAGACGACGGCGGCAACGCCCGCACCGCTGTGCGCGCCGCCGTAATGGAACACCTTGGCGAGACGCCGGCGGACCCACAGTGGGGCACTGTGGGGACATGCAACAGCTATCTCGTATGCGAGATTCACAAAGTTCTCTTGTCTGAAGAGAAGGGTCACCATGAGGTTGACGGATGCGGCGCTCCCGACACTGGGTGCTAACGGATGACCATTCTCCCGAGCGACGAACACGATGAAGGCAATCAAGTTGGCGGCAAAGATCAAGGTGAAGGTCTTGCGGTAGTACGAGAACGCGATGTCTGGGGGATAGATTATCGAGAGGAGCTAGAGTGAAGAGATCATGATGACCCACGATTCAACCAGCGAGTGAAACTCGATTGGCCTAGTTTCGGTGGGAGCTCCAACTCGGACTTGGTAGTCGCGACGTTTGCTTCCTTTTCAACATCTGAATGCGTCGATGTTGCGACAGAGCTCGGTGTCCCCGGGAATGTCACGGCGGTCTGGTCGATGGCTTAGACGGGAGGAATGGAGTACTAAATCCCAGCACTCGCCTCAGGCATCGTGGGCGGGGCAGGAGACATACAAGGCGAGGGATGGTTAGAACTTCAAGTTAGCACGCTTCATTTAAGGCGGCAGAAGCTGGTCGGCGTTTTAGATGATCATTCGTGCAAGACCGGGAAGGCATGTGGGTGGGCGATATCTGTTGGCGTTGCAGATTTACATAAGGGTACTGAATGGGATATCAGGAAACGTTCAACGGGAAGCATGCTCGGGGACCCACCTCTGAGCTTGATAGAACGGGAGAAAATACGCCAAGAGAGCTACTCGTCCCACGCAGAGCTCTAACGCCGCACAGGGTCCGGGCGTCCTGAAGTAAGGCGGGGAGGGGCTGCCGCGAACGTCTGAGTCCAGAACGCCATGTTAGTTAGAACCAACAGCTCGCAGGTTGAATTTGTGCCTGGCATGGCTCTTACCCCCACTCAATCCCCTCGTCTGGCTGGGAAATCCGTTCCGAAAGCTTCCTCGAGCTGACTCAAGACTCTTACCGTGTTCATGGACAGCAGGAGGTCCAATCTGGTCCAATGCAGCTCGCTCGATTGGTTGGGATGTCAGCAATGTCGCCAGGATAGTACTTCTTCTTGCTTCCTCCATGTGCCTTATCAGCTCGGCGGCTGAAGAGCTATCGGCGAGTGAGGCTGAAAGGTACGCGTCCGTGCTTCACGAGTGATAGAACCCTGTCTCCGTGGTCATTTGAAACTCGGGGACCAGGACTGGCAGGTGTTCCGTAGATTGGATGGATGATTTTCAAGGCCGACGAAACAGGAAGAGTACGTTGTGTGCGACCAAGGCGGGCACCGCCAGCACAACTCCAGAGCGCTCAGATTGCTTGTAAGCGTCAGAACGGGCGCATGCCTGTCGAGGTAGAGTTCTTTGGAGGTAAGAACGTGAGCGTTGAGAGCAAGGAATTATTTGATTTGATTTATTAATTAATTACACAGCTTTGCCTTGTTTATTGTTTGCTAACTCCTTGTCCTCGTCCTCCACTCGCCTCGTACTCTTCCGCCGTCTTTTGTCTTCAACCCACTGCTGCGGCTGCTTGTTCCTTACTACGAAGAACTCCCCCAATGCCTCCGACACTGCGCTCATCGCCAGCTAGCACACGGACTACCAGAAATTCCACAAAAGTGGCGACACCAGAAAAGCCAGCTACTCCTGGAAAGCCACGATACTGCACCTCATGCAAGCGGCCGCGCAAAGGCCACCCAAGGGAAGGCTGTCCATTCGTCGAGGAGGACGCCACCCGGAATAATGACGCCTCGTCCGATTCGCCAACGCGAAGTGTCGCGGACGCGCTCAATGAGCTCAATCTTGCATCCGTGGGCGCGGACGTGGACGACACTGACGAAGAAGATGGCGGTGGCGCGGCTGAGAAGAAGCCTAGAAAGCCGTTCACGCGCATGCCCGGCACGCTGCTCACGCCGACACCCAGCTTCATGTATTCCCAAGCGTCCCAGTCGTCTTCCTGTAAAGACGAGACGCCACCTGCACCCGATGCCTCCTTCTCCTCCATCCCATACCTCGGCCTATCCCAACTCTCCGACGACGCGAACCCCGTACCCGCGCGCGCGCGTACACCTACGCACGACCTGGTGCGCACCCTAACGAGCGACGAGCGCACCGCATTCACCGCCTCCCTCACCCACCTCGCCAAAGCCACCGTCTACGTCCTCCCCACGCCCGACGTCCCCGCCATCTGCGCCGCCGCCGCCGCGCGCGGCCTCAGCTCTTGCGCGCTCCCGCTCGACCACGCGGACACGCTCGTCGTCGTCGGGCGCACCGCCGCCGCGGTCGAGGTGCTGCGCTACCAGGTCGAGGCGAAGATGCACGCGCTCGTGCCCCCGCCGCCGCCCGGGCGCACGATTAGCACGACTGCCAAGGCGGTGGTCGTCGGCGCGGTCGGGGCTGCGGCTGCGTGGAGTGCCCTTGCGTTCAGTTGATCTGGGATCGACGACGGGGCGTATTTTTTTTCTTGGAATGTTTCTTGCTTTGTATCGCTATCCTCGCTCTCGCACGTCTATATTGTATACTTATAACCACAATAGCATGGTCTTGTCGCTGTTCAAAGGGTTCATTGCATCCTGTGTATGCGACGCTCCGCCACTCCACTCACCCCGTCAATATCTACGCTGAGGTGTGGCAGTCGTCGACATCTTTCCTCGCAGTAGCGCCAGCGCGCCAGTGTGAAGCTTTTTCTGTGGTGTCATCCCCTTCGCACAGCCGAAGCCGACGTCTGTGGGGTAAGACAGCGTCATCGGGATCTTCATCCTTCTGGAAGGATACATTGCGCTTCGAAAGTCGTATCCCTCGCTTTGACCGCCCCATTTCGGGACGTGCACACACAAAAAATCACACGAACACCCCTAGAATTGGGTATACCAAGCTCCAGTTACAACAATCGAAGCCCGTACAGAAGAAGAAAAGAAAAGTAAAAACCATGATCGTCATCTGCAAATCCAGAATGATAATCCAGAAAGAAAAAAGTCACGAATTATAGCTCTCGGTCCAGGAAAAAAAATGGGTAGGTAGGTATGTTCGTGGGCTCTCGTGTCGTGAGCCGGTATGTGGGTGGGGGACGGGACGGGACAGGGCACAGGGTACGTAGGGGGGTCGTTCGTCCGGTATGCGTATGCGTATGCGCGCGATTGAAGGCTGCCGCTTCAGAAGAGGGCGGCGAAGACGGCACCGAGGGCGGCGGCGGCAGCGGCGGCGGGGACGCGGTTGGTGAGCGCGGAGCCGGTCTGGCTGGACGCGGGGGCGGAGCCGGACGCGGAGCCGGAGCCTGAGGCGGGGGCCGAGGAGGTGGCCGCGCTATCGGGAGAGACACAAACGTTAGTCGTCTGATGCTCAGAAGAAAAAGAGGGGGAGGAGGGTAGACGCACGGCTTGGTCGAAGACGGGGTCGACACGGCGGGGGTGCTCACGACGGGGGTCGAGCTGGTGGACTTGGGCGGGGCCGAGGCGGTGCTGGAGGCGCCCTTGGATCCGGAGGAGGAGGGGGCGCCGGATCCGGAGCTGGTGCCGCCGAGGCAGGTGTCAGAGCCTGGGGACGTGAGTGAGTTGGAGTTGGAGGAGACGTGGACAGAGACGTACCTCCAGTGCCGACGGAGAAGGGCGCAGACGACTGGGGCGCACCCGTGCTGTCCTTGATGGTGAGCAGCATGTTCGTGCCTGGCGATGATGGGTCAGCTTTCCACCTTCTCTGTCTGAGCGATGAGAAGAGAAGACGAACCCGCGGGCAGGAGGTCGACCCAGGTCAGGGACGTGTTGGTGAGCTGGCCAAAGTCGACAAGGATGTCGGTCTTGTCATCAGGGTCGACGATGCTGTGCGCGCGAGTGAGCAGCGGAACGGAGAACGCAGATAACCTTTTTGGCTCACCTCTAGAGGGTAAAATTAAGGCGCCAGTCAGTAGAACAATGCATCCGTACGTACGATGAAGTACGGCGCTTGAAAAGGTAAAAAAAAATCAGTACATCGCCAGAAGATGAGAACGACGACAAGACGTACGGACTCCGCCACCCCAGGACAGCAGGGTAGGCTGGCATTGGACGGGGGGAGGCCTGGAAGAGGAAAAGACGGGCTTCAGTTCCTTGAAAAACAGACATATCGAGCCACGTTTTGACGAGACTTACGTCGGGGTGTTGATGATGAGGCCCTGGCCGAGGGCGACGGCGACGAAGGAACCAAGGATGACGAGGGTGGATCTCATTGTAGCCTGCGAGTCTCGCTGCAAAGAATTGCTTTTTGCTGGGGAGGAGGAGGAGGAAAGAAACAAGAGACTCTCTGCCATGTGGGGATCACGCGGGATCACGCACACGGAATGATCCGAAACGGATGCTGCGCATGGTCGGGTAACCGTATCGACTGCTGGACAAAGACTCCGGTCGCAAAAAGAGTGCGGTATTCGAGGGTTGATTCCGTCTCAGGTCTCAGAATTGATTCTGCATTTTTTTTTTGCATCTCCAACGATTTTCGCCCCGGTTGAATTTTTTTTCTTGAAGTTGAAGTTGAACAGCAGAAATTCTACGATCTACCCATGGTTGAACGCCTCGTCTATAGTATTCTCTCACAGTTCGGACAAATCTGCCATATTAAACGGCGCGGCCCATCGTTTCTTCGCGTTCAGATTCGGGCACGGGCAGGAGGGAGGAGGAGGAGACGAATATGCCGCAATCGCCCTCGCGAACGCCATACTGATGTTGGCCGTAATGTTGCGCACAGTGGGGAGTAGGTTAGTCTATAAACCTCGTCAGTAAAGACAACAAAAAGAAAATGGAGCGCACAGACCGGTGTACCGGCAGTGAAGTTCGCGAGGTAGAGCGCGTTGGCCGCGCTGTACTTTTGGAGGTCCTTGAGTATTATGGGGACGGCGCCGGGGGTGTTGCCGAAGGCGCCGCGCGCGTTGACGGTTTTGTTGAGCACGTCGAGGAGGGTCGGGACGTATCCCTCCTCCGCGACCTCGAGCACCTCCTCCGCGTCGCTCTCGTCGGCGACACCGTTCTGGGAGACGCAGACCTACGTGGGTGCGGGCGGGGTGTGGGTCTGAGGCCGTAGTAGATATGAATGAGACTGGGTGGGACGCACGTCGACGGATATGGCCGCATCGGTCGTCAAGTTGCTGACGTTCGCAAAGTGCATGTCGATGAACTGTTCTTGTAAGTATTCAGTTTCCCGCAAGAAAAAGAGCACAAAGTAGGATCGAGGATGACTCGCCTGGAGGCTCACGACGTCGTTGGCCGTAAAGTTCCCGATGACTGCGCCGATACGGAGCAATTCCTTGGTGATGAGCCGGAGATCGTCGATCGCGGGCTCGACGTCCCGAATGAGGAGAGTCGAGGCGACCAACGCGCCGAGCGCCACTAGTGCGAGCTTGAGGTTGAACATGTCGAGGTAGTTGAGCACCAGTGAGTCAGTCGTCCGGCGCGGTTAAATACTCGGTGAGGAAAGTGGATGCCAGCAGAAAGTTGATGGCCCAGGGCGCGTCCTGTCCCAGGTACAGTAGAGTTGGAACAGAATCACCAACAACAAGGAGCCAGGCAGTCGATGCTCGATCAGTTGGTTGGAGGGTTGGCCGACCTGACGAGTCGAAGCAGGAGCCTAGGACGACGCCACTGAAAAAAGATCAAGTAGAGTAGTTCGCTTGACACTGCCAGTGATTCGCGATCTGTAGAAGGCATAACGAGTGGGTCCGTGGCAGCGAGGGCAATTAAGAGCTGAGATTCAGTGAGACCGACTCGGAGGGAGTGGGTCGGATTCAGAAATATCGGGATTCTGGAAAAGTGCATTTTTCCAAGCCTTTTCGTCCAAAGGCCATTGAAGATCGGGGGATATTCAGAGTTTGGAAAGTGATGTTTGAGGCCATTGCGCCCAGAGGCTGCGGAGGTAGAGGACGAAGTTCGTGCTGGCGCCGGTTTGAGGCAAACAGCGGCCAGTGGCTGTGCCACGCTACCTCTTGCCTCTCTTTGCCACTTCCACCGAACAAGTCCCGTCGGTTCCCACTGCAAGCGATCTAAAGATGTCAAAGCATCTACCGGGTACCGACCTAAGACTGTCTCGCAGCTCGCTGCAGTTCTCCAGGACGCATATCGGACCTAAACTACTGTGACTTGAGGATTCCTGAATCCTGCCATTCCCACCGGACACGGGATCTTTCCAACGGTCCAGCGTTAACCGGGATCTTTCTCACTGCTGCTGGCCACTCTCTCTCCCAAATACTCTCACTGCATGCGCCACTACTGGTCACTATTTTCCTCAGCATACACAGTCCCTTCACTGCTTCGAAAATGCCCTGCTTCAAGTTGACGTTCAAGACAGATTGGTGTTCACACTCTCTTCATGATAGGCTCAAAAGATAGGTCCCAAGAAGCCAAGTAGCCTGGCCGCTGAACGCATACTTTCTGCGACATATCAAATGATGATCGTCCCTGGACTGGGATTTCGGACGCTTTCCAGGTTCTCCTCAAGAAGACGAACCAGATTCTGTTCCTGCGTTTAACATGGCCCGTCTCCCACCAGCCGAATCCCAACTCCTCGCCCAGCTCCTCGAGTCAATTTTCTGGGGCATCTATGTTATTACGCTGGGTTTCACTCTCAAGGCGCTCCTCCGGATACAAAATCGGTGGAAGCGCTCCGCGGAAATCAGCAAGCCCATGCTCTTCGTCGTGATTTTCATGGGATGCGTGGCGACGTTCGACATGTGCTTGACGTTCGTCATCAACCTCAACGCGTTCGTGTTTTACGACGGGCCCGCCAAAGAAGCGTTCGACAATACTTCGGGCTGGTTAGACGTCATGGGGGTGCGCTACCCGTCTTCCTCCTACGCTGAACTTGAACTCACCTCCGGCAGTCGGTAGACGTCATCGTCCAGACGATCCTGGGCGATATAATGCTTATTTACCGCTGTTGGATCGTCTACGGCCGATCCTGGCTCGCCATCTCCGTTCCCGTCCTCCTCGCCCTCGCGGGTCTTGCCCTCATAGGCGTGACGATCTTCCTGGAGGTCACCCTCCCTGCCGCCTCGCAATTTCTCAACCCTTACAAGCAAGTGGTGATCTCCACCTGGGCGCTCACTATCTGCATTAATGTCGTTACCACTTGTGAGTGGTTGTCCTGGTCTGCGACCTCGGTGCGATTGCTCACCTCAATTGTCTAGCGCTCATATTGTTCCGAATCTGGCGAGCAGACCAGCTGAACGCCGACCTGCTCGCGAGCCAGACCTCATCTCGGAAGTCCAGAAACCCGTACCACAACGCCCGCCGAATCATCATCGAGTCGGGGCTCCTGTACACGACCGTAGCGACAGTCACCGCTAGCACATACATCGCCGGCAGCAACGCCTTCACACCACTCACCGGCATCGTACGTCCTTCAACCAGCCAGCCATATTTGTCTTTGCTGCTCATGCTCATGTTTAATCACGCAGGACGTCCAAATGATCGGCATTGCGTTCAACCTCATTTTAATCCGGGTCCACCGCAATCGCGCCGCCGCGGGGAGGCCGCATACGCATGCTGGTGGTCAGCAGCCGCCTGCGTCTACGCTGCGGTTCGGTGTGACCCCGGAGACGTCGCATCCAACGGATGCGGCGCTTGGGGACCTGGAGTCGAATATTCGCGGTTCCGAGGAGGCAGATGGGGAATCGGGAGACAGGGAGTCGAATTCCAACAGTGTCTCGACGTCGTTCAGTGGGAGGGAGAAAGTGCTTGATGATAGTAAGGAAGCGAGTCGTATTCCTTCACTGGACCGATGATGGTGTCGCATATGTAGTGCAACCGAATTAATAAATATTCAATGATTTCGATTTCGCCAGGTTACTTACATATACGTGGTCAAAGGAACAATCACGCCCGAGGGTCGACCGTTCCATCATTCTATTCTCTGGGAAAACGAAAGCGGCGTTCAAAGTAAGATCAAATGTACAGGTCCCGGTCAACATACAATTTCAACTACACCCTGGTTCAGACTTCAGACCCCAGCAATCCCCAACTCCTCCGCAATAATCAGCGCCGCCTTCTCCCCAATCACCAACGCCGAGCTGTACGTATTGCTCCCCACATTGGACGGCGCGATGCTGAGATCCGCGACCTTGAGGCTCTTTACACCGTACACGTTCAGGCGGTGATCAACCACGCCGCCCTGGCTGCGAGGTTTCATGGCGCACGTTCCCAGCTAAAAAGAAAAACAGAACGAATTCCGGTCAAGGGTCGGGTGAGGTGGGAAGAAGTAGTCGTACCGAGTGCCAGGTTGAACTAACTGGATGGGGTCAGGATCGGCTGGAGATGAAATGTACTTAGCGGACGTACCGGTCGCACGGTGGAAGAGGTCGATCGCCTCGTCGTCTTCGGGAGAATATCTGGGATAAAGGTGGATGAGCGAAGGATAAGCAAGGCGCGAGGATTAGTGGAGGGAGCGTACACGATATCCGGGGCGTCCATGGGTACCGGACCGTTGGCTTTGGCGCAAGCAGCCGCGCTGCCTGCCCCGAACTTGGGGTGCTCAAGTGCATATTCGCCGCGGTACGCGTCCATGCGCCGCGCCATCTCGCGCGACCACTTGTACATCCAGCGGAGGACCGCGAGGTCTTCGGGTCTGTGAACGATTGTTAGCACTAAGCTACGTAGGAGGCTGAGGGCACTGAATAAACCCACTTGTCGAGGAAGCCCGGCTCGACCTCGAGTGGCTTGAAGGGATCCGAGGACGTGATGTGCGTCCGCCCTGTGGAGGCAGGGTAGTCCTGACGAGGGAGTGTGAGGCTGGAGTACTACGAGTCGGATCGAATGCAACGAACGCTGTAGTAGCCCACGCTGAAGTATTTTCCTTCGAGTGAGAAGTTGCCCCCGGTGTACCCTACCAGCGGTCCCACCCACGCCACTGGAGGGAAGCTTAGTAGAGCAAAGGCTTCACTGGAGATATATAGATGGCATACGTGGTTTGTCGGGTCGGCTGGCATAGAAGTCTTGCCAGCGTTGGCGAAAGGTGGGTCCAAGGACCTCGAGGTCTTTGGCGGTTGGCCGAATCTTTATGCCCGATTCGATACCGCTGCCAGCGACAAGTTAGTCGGCCATGGTTGTAAGAGGAGTGCGAGCGCCCACTTTGTTGCCATAATCCCTTTGCCTCCACGGAGCCAGAGGTCTTCGTGCACTAATGGACAGTTGATTATTGAAAAATTGAACCATTGATGCTGTGTCTAGATACCCTTGACTTGCTCTGGGGTTCCGCGGAAGATTTCGTCCATGGTGATCTCGTCGTCGGTGGTGTGGTATGGTATTATCATGAGGTTATGATCTACAGACGGTAACACATGAGCGCCCGATACCGCTATCACATAATTAGAAAACAGCACCGTTATAATTTTCACCAACGCCCGGGAGATCGACGATTTGGGGAATGCCGTGGGCCTTGAGGACGGCCGGAGCACCTATGCCAGACCTGTACCCAATGATAAACCGCGCACTGAAGGAATGACTGTGTTTCTTACCTTTCTAGAATGGCTGGAGAACCGAAAGCACCGCCAGCGAGGACCACAAGACGCGATGCTTTGACTGTTACGACGGCCTCTTTGTCCGAAGCATCTGGATCGTGGCTGATGTATTCTACACCAACAGCACGGTCGCCTCTGCGAGAAACAGTCAGTAAACAATCAGCCGGTCCCTCCGCAAGCCTTACTCGAAGATAACGCGTTTGACGCGGCAATGTGCCAGGATCTGCAGATTCTTGTTGTGCGCTTGGTTATACACATAATAGTGTGCAGTGTCCGATCGTTTCCCTTCGGGGGACACATATCTGGGAATGTTACACAAGACGACGAAGTGGAAGGCCACAATCATCCTCACCTGAGCCACGGCTGGAATTCGAACATCGCGAGTTAGCTTTTGAACCACGGATTAGATATTTGAACATACACTATAGGTGTTGACGGACGCGACCGAGATATCGTTCGCATCGTCGGTGAAGCCACGTTCCTTGTCGCGAGCCTTTGCGACGGCAAGGTATTGCCTTGTAACATTTGTTTCCATCCCGCCTGTGATCTTGATAGGGCCAGAAGTTCCGTGGCCTTTCATGTTCGGTTCGACCGTCTCCGCCTATGGAAGGACAAGTCGCAAGATTAAGAAATAATTCGCAGGGTCGATTAGCGTGCGAGTACCTTGTTTGAAAGAGGGATGAGGTCCTTTGCGCCCCAACCTGGGTTTTCAAGTTTCTCCCAATCGTCATAGTCCGATGGAGAGGCGCGAGTATACATCAGAACTATGTAGGATAAACTTGTGAGCGGGCGAGAGATTAGAAGCCGGAACTCACAATTAACGATGCTGCCGCCTCCCATCCCTTTGCCAGACGGGATTATGCACAGACGATTGCCCAGTGATTCGCTGGGTTTTGCGACGTGGAAGGTGAATGTATCACCACCCGTAGCCCTGTCTCTGCGGTTAGCAAGGGCGTCTGAGAGGACGCATTTTGGACTTACAGATTGGTGAAGTATCTCCCAGGTTGCGTGTGGGTCGAGATATCTTTAGTATGTTTGCCCGCCTCGATGATCTGGAGATAGCATGAACGTACTACCAGAACATCTCGTGGCGACACATACGAGGATCCTCAAGCTCGGATCCGCCGCCGCCAGGCGCCCAGCAACAACACATGCAGTCGCACCGCCTGGATGAGGGTAGTCAGCGTTGGAAGGGAATTTGCAAGGCAATTTGAGACCTCCCGCGAGGATAATGTCGTATTGAGTAGTCATGGTGGGAAGTAGGTGGAAGTGAATTATCCTGAACGGTCTGCCCACTTAATTAGGTCCAGCGGGGATCAGAAACAATATATTCCGGCACGATGTCGATCAGCCCACGCCGCACAGTAGGCCCGTGCAGCATAGGCGGAACGAAGTCGCCTCCGACCCGGATAGGATATGGTCACCGGATATCTGGATATCTGGTCACCGGAGTCGGACTCCCATAAAACAAGTACCACTGCAGCTGGAAAGATGGCGTCAGTTGGGCGTCAGTGACTCGGAGTCAGTGACACCAAAGAGACACGTTTTGGACGGCCGATTCGGACACAGGGACAGGCATATTGAGATGGAGATTCAACGAGTTTCCACGGAGGAAAAATGGAGGAGGAAACCAAGAAACGACCAAGAAACGAGGAGAAGGAAGTCGAGCGCCGTGGATTGTTGATGCGTACATATGTATCCCATCCGCCGTCGGCATCCTCGGCATGTTGAAAAATTCTGATTTGAAGAATTTCGGGCATTCTCGAGGAGACAAAGCGCGAGATCAAGTTGTTTCTGTGGGCAATGTAGATTCGAGAAGGAGTTGAATTGCTGCAAGGCATCCGACGAGGGGATGAAGAAACTCTAGGAGCGGCATCCCGAACTTGAGCCGCCAGTCCTTCTCGCGAACAAGGATAACGACGCCACAATCCTGGCAGCTGGCGGAGGATGTCGGTGAATCAACCGAAACGAAACACAGGCGTTCATCGAGGACCGCATGAACACCGACGAGGATCACCGCTTCTTGTGACAGGAGGCGCCCCGGATCGACGGTGGGGTTGAGAAGGCGAGGAGGGAGGAAGTCAACGCGCACAAGCTCGCGGCAGTTTCTGCGAAGCGAAGCAAGACGCGGAGAGCCCAGAAAAGCTGAGTAATGAGACAGAGAGGCTGGAAGCCATCGGGATTGAGAGGGACAACCATCGGGATTGAGACGGACGACCAAGAGGTTGGCGGAAATGCTGTAAAATACATCAAGCGCCATCACCAAATTGGGAAAAAAAAGGTAACGCCAGGTGAGGTTCGCGAGTTGCCACGATTATGATGGTCAACTGACACGCGCTCGCAACCGCATACAATCGTCAAAAAATCATTATATCATGCCCGCGATCTACTCACAATCGTTGCAAGGACATCGTCTGAGCTCACGATAATTGTGGGTGTTCGCAAGCCCTTTTCTGGCGACGCAACTCTTGCCTACTCCCAGTAGGTAAATGTTAAAGTTTTTGTACAGCTATGAAATATTGCCATCGTCGAAGCCCTTCCCTTCACTCTTTTCGGATAGCGAAACGGGGCAACATTTTTTTTCTTGTGCGAAAAACTCTGTGTGTAGTGCTTCAAACTCCGATGATGGGTCCGTGCGCATCAAGGACACGCGTTACAAATTTGACAGCTGGTTTTGATCCCACCTTCTTTCCTTCCCACCACGACCCACCAGCGATCCCGCTCTACCGTCCTCCACCAAAGCTGAACTCGCCTACAAATGGACTCAAAACCACACTCTCGGCTGCAACAGTCTCCTACTGGAAGCCACCCTGCAAACGGCCGTCGATCGAATTGTCGCAACGCCTCAAACTGACCATCCTCTTCAAACAATCTCCGAACACAGTCTGCTGCATCACCATAATCCACATCTCAAGCCGGGCAAGTCCTCTCAACACGCCACACTTCAAACCATCGCCTGTCGTCTCATCAAGTCGAGTCGAGTTCAAATTGGACTTCGAGCGGACACGCAAGTTTCCGAGGCCATGCCGCGCCCAGGTCCCGCTTTGCCGTTGAGGCTCCCTCCCCCCCTGCTTTTCCCCCCGCGCCCCCTCCCTCAATCCAAGCAGGTCGCCTCCGAGTCAGACACCCATGTTCACCCTATGCCCATGTTCACCCCGCTCGTGCGTTTCTCCCTCCCTCCCTCCCTCCACTCCAAGCACTAACTGCGTGCCCTTAGTGGCCCGTTCACTCCCGAGCATCATCGGCTCCTCCGCATGCGCATGCTCCCCTAGCCCGCGCACGGGATGGATGGGAACGGTTGCCGATGCGATGGTTATTTTCGTTCGAGTAGTCGTCGAGTTTGTCTGTCGTAGTGCCCAATATGACCACCTTCTACCCTTTTGTCTGCTGGGACCCATCCGCTGGGTATAAAACTGTAAATACGAACATCCTCGCAACATAGAAGAAATATCGGAAGGGCATGTATGCCTTTCTATGCGCTTGCGACACTGACGAGATCCACAATGGATTGTGAGGACCGTGAGTCCCACACATGCAGAGTTTCGGTTTTGAGGATTGTGAGGATTGTGGCGATCACAATCGCATATAAGCCCTCGCGCACAATTTCCGAATTTGGTGATGGCGGAACCGGTTGCCGAAGCTGGATCCGAATCTGATTTTCTTCTTTGTTTATGCTTCACAAGAAGCGAACGCGTAATTTGCGGGTTTTGTTCAAATGTGACTCCAAAAATTACAAAAAGCTGACAGTCGGGACGGCGGACCCCGAAAATGAGAACGTAGCACCTCTGTTCATCGTGTGGTGACTATTCGAGGCTCCACGATGGGTGGTACGCCTACAGAAGAATATAAACTTCTCCTTTTTGAGGGGCCAATGATCGGCGCTGATCGCTTACCTTACAAGCTTCCTTGTTTTGAAACACTGATTCGGAGTCATTGCTCTCAACGCTCAGCACAGCCCTTACCTTCAGGGGTTCTACACTCAAGAGACTTATGCCGGTCTTCAAGATTCCAAGCCGAGGCGGTTGAGAACGCTCTGAAGTATTCTGGCGGTGTCCGTCCTACGGTAGCCTCCGGCCCTTCCCTACCCCCGGCCTTGAAGCTTATCCATCCAATCTAATCCCCGAGTTTCGAAGGATCACAAAGCCTCCTAACGACTTACGCACCTCTGTAGTTGTTGCCTCCTCACAATGACACTGACGCAGGCCTCCCGCGTTCAACACGGACCGAGACAGCCAAACATATGGTATGGTCAATACACCACTCCGCGACATGGTCTGTACCAGATGTCCTCAAGGAATGTATCAAGAAAGCGGTCTAGACATCCAACATCCAGACGCAACTCAAGCTGTACCACTGGTCATATTCGCAATGGCCACAAGTCTAGTATCAATGAGGACGCGCCGGTCGAGACGCGGTTGAGTCGCCCATGTGACCGCGATTCAACCTCGAGGTTCGTCTGCCGTAGTTCAAAACTTAATTTCAGCCCAAGTATGTCAAGAACCTTAGACAAGCCTGTTCATGCACGCGTTGTGCGGGAGCACTCTTGGAGTAATACAGGAGCATCGCCGATTTCCATGCTGCTTTGAGGGCCTTCTGCCCGCACTCATGTCAACGAGCCCGGCCGTGGGTGTTTCTTTGGATCATCTGGAGAATGTTCTCCGGGCCTAGGAAGTAGGAGTGTACATTCCAAGCTATTTCGAGTAAAGATTATGCGCAGTTCGTGATACTGTACTTTCAAGTCAGCGCAGATAATTAAATTGCAGAATCTCTCGTTAACTCTTCGCCGCTGAGGTAAATCCGTGGCGCGCGGACTCTTAGTGCTTGTTCTGCTTGCCGATGTTCATTTTGTACCATAACTGCGTTGACCCTTGTGATCCCCGCTTTTACATACGATCTACGGTGGTGGGTGTCGAATATTTCATCGTAAGTACGGGAACGTGGAACTCCCTAGGCAGTCCGGCATGCAACAAGATCATGCTGAATGTGGTCGATATAATTTGAGGGGATCTGGGAGATCAAAGGTCAACTTAGCTGCAGAATTGTAGCTGCAGTAACAACAGTCCGATTTCTAAAGTCAACTTGTGAACCTAGTGACTCTACAACAAAAAAAGCTCGTACCTCGAATGTTGCACCTTGAACCAGAGTTTGAACCGTGAGAACGTCGGCTACTATTGTCTCGACCCTATCCTCACCGCGACTCGGGACAATTTTACCGCCATGAGACGCGGGGTTGCACTCCGGGTATCCCGAGGATAATAGGGTTCCACAGTAGAGCTCCGAACAAAAGGTTGACCCTTGTCACCGCGGCCCTGGTACATGTCCGCCTCCGCTTGTTCCAAAATAGAGCGCAGTATCCGAATGGAAATCACGCATCACGCGCAGTGCCGGTGCCGGCGGCACAGGGTCTCCGAGACCCAAGTACGACGGAGTCCGTCCTACTACATAAACTACTGTGTACGTCGTCTGTTCACTCCCCTCATGTCTCTCCAAAACCCAGATGCTATTGCGCTTCTGGCAGCCTTGGTTCGTTCAATACTGCCGCGTCGAGAAAACCCTCACTCTCTTGCAGGCCTGCCATTATCTGATCTTCAAAAGATATGAGTCCAAGGACGCGCGAATCCTGGTCGGCCTGGTTGCCGTACCGCCGCTAGCCATTGGGCTTCTGCCGCGGGAACACACTCTCAACATCTTTATTTCTGTCTTGCGGTCGTTTCTGCTGTACTGTTCGACCTTGGTCCTTTCCATTCTCGCATACCGGCTTTCGCCTCTTCATCCCTTGTCAAAATATCCGGGACCCGTGGCCTGCAAAACTTCGAAGCTGTGGTTAACTTGGATCGCATCGCGGGGGAAATTGCATCTCTATGTAAAAAGCCTACACGACAAGTATGGCTCAATCGTTCGGATTGGTATGGAGCATTCCTGTGGTCCAAGGACCTAACTGACTCACCCTTCGTAGGTCCGAACGAACTTTCAATAATCGATGCATCCCTTGTGGGCGCCGTAGTGGGTCCAAACGGGATGCCCAAGGGCCCGGGTAGGTCCACTGTCCCAGGGTGGGATGACTCTTGATTTCCGCTGCAGTGTGGGATGGCCGTGTGATAACGGGAAAGCGAGGAGCCGCATCACCGCCAGCGGCGAAAGGAAACCTTATCGGCGTGCGCGACTATAAGCAACATGCCATAGCGCGCAAAGCATGGAACCGAGCGTTTCTTCCGGCGTCTATCAAGGGATATGAGCCGATATTGGTTCGACGCGTCGCCCAACTCACTGAAGCTCTGAGCTCTAAGCAGGGCACTGTTGACATTGCGCGCTGGATGAGTTTCTTCTCGTGAGCCTCTCCTCGATTAAATGATCATTAGCCTAATTGATATCCCCTTGAGGTTTGATATAATGGGTGATATCGCGTACGTTCATAGATTTCCCAGTCCGTTTGGAGAAGTAACCACATTTCAGTTTCGGGGGAGGTTTCGAGCTTATGCGTGATGGAGACAAGGACGGTCTCTGGCGTACATTGGAAGACGGGCTATAGTGAGTGCGGAGATTTAAATCGCAGACTCTTACTCACCGGCGCGTAGTTTCCCAGCGCTGACCCAACAAATTCCTTGGGTGGTCTCATTTCTTCCGTACTTTCCCACGGTTGGAAAAGAGATGCGAACTCTTGGTTCATTCGCGTTCAATCAAGCCAAGCGGCGCCTTAATGAGGGGTCTATTCACAACGACTTATTCTACTATCTGGTAGGCTGACTTCATCTCTTTGGACTGGGAACTGAATAATTCACAAGATGGATGATAAACGCGTCGACGCCGATCCGTATCCTTTCCCACTCGCTGTATCCAACGCGGTCCTTGCAATTATTGCGGGATCGGATACCACTTCCACTATGCTGTCTAACACATTCTACTTCCTTTTAACCCACCCGGAATCATACAAGCGTCTTCAATCGGAGGTGGATGAGGCGTTCCCAGACAAAGAGCCCATCGACGCCGCACTACTATCGAACCTGCCCTATCTCAACGCCGTCATGTACGTTTCCGCCAGAATAACTCGTCCACTTAACTTACCCTCAAACAGTAAAGAGGCTCTGAGGCTCTATCCGCCCCTCTCGACCTCACTTCAGAGGGCGCCAACGCCAGGCAGCGGCAGCAAGGCGCTGACTGAAAGGTATATTCAACGAGAACAAATCCGACGAAGGAATACTGAAGGTTTTATAGTTTCGTGATCTCTGAAGGCACCGCTATAATCATCCCACCGTACACATTGCATCGCGATCCGCGGTACTTCTCCCCAAGCCCGGAGAAATTCATGCCCGAGCGCTGGCTCGCGGCCAAAGATGACCCCAATTTTATTGTCAACGAAGACGCGTACATTCCGTTCTCAAGCGGGCCGTGAGTCGAGTTTGACAATTGATACTCCTCCGCCGCTGACCTTCACCGTGAAGGGCAAACTGCGTGGGGAAGAATTTCGCGTTGCTCGAGATGCGCATGGTCCTGGCGTATTTGCTTCAGGCGTTTGAGATTCGATTGGCGGATGGCTATGATAAGGAGGAATACGAAGCGGAGTTGGAGGATTATTTTGTTTTGCACAAAGGAAGGCTGCCTGTTGTGTTGACGCGCCGCCGGACTGGGTAGGACTGAGAGCGATGACAATTTTACTTTTTCTGGCGCAGAAATCTTCAATGCAATATCTTGGTCTCCGTCCCCAGTATTAGGGTCAATTTTACCCCAGAATCTCCTCAAATTCCCAGCCAAAAACTATGTTGAATATTTTCTGGTCTGTGCGTGCGACCTCATCATTGATCCAGTGATGGACGCGACGCGACTTTCTTCCATACCACGACCTTCCTTCTTGGGCCTGGACTGAGCCACTCCAGGACGGCTGTTCTTCATCTACACGTTCTGGAGTGTTTGTTTGGATCATCCCATCCCTGTCTGCCTCCAAAAAAAACGTCAAAACGAGCAATATCCGGTTCCCGCTCTTTGGCACTGGCACATTGCAAATGAATCTCTTCAGTGGCGGGGATCCTCGACCCTGACAGTCCCATCGCCTCAAGTCCTACAGAAAAATCAAGGCAAATACCATTTGCGCTATTGACGTACATGCAGGCCAACACGCGGCGTTCGGAACGCCTGCCGCTCTTCAAAGGTTCATTTATCAAGGCGTACGTGTAATTAGGGTCCTCTTGTTGTTCATGTCTCTTATTAGCGCTCAGGCTTGATATTCTTCAGGAGCCCTGTTCTCTGTCATGTATAGTACACGCACATCGCACCACGAAGCCTATCGTCTGCGAGCAAAGCTCCAGTGCTCGCGGACTGTGCCACCATCGAGTCGAGCACTCACACTGTTTGAAGTAATGGCTAATGAACAGGCACGGCGACTGTCAGCGCCGGAGCCTGCTCGGAGGTCCTGCCCGTCCGCCCGAAAATTACGACTGCAAAGCTGTCAATCCACTGACTATGGCCTTCCAGGGAACCCTTCTTGCCCCGAGGGCCGTGAACAGGAAATTCGCCATTGGTTGCCTCAGTCCGTGTTGAACGCGGGAGGCCTCTGTCCGTGTCATTTGTCAGGAGGGATGGCGACAACTACAGACGCGCGTAGGAGAAACAAGCAACCCGGGCATCGAAGATGCCAAATCGAGGCGCCACCTTCCAGAAAGGTTATTAACGCGCGAAGAGCGGCGTGCCCTTTCTTATTTTCCTTCTTCCTTCTTGCCCTCTCCCTCTCCCGCCCTTATGCTCCCCACCGCCCAACCCCTCCTCGCCGCACACTTTGTCGGCGTCGTACTCGCCACCATGTGCGCGCTCCCCCTGCCCCCCGCTCGTTTCTGACATCAATAATCTCGCCCTTTTCAGATTCTACGGCATCACCCTCGCGCAGGCGTTCGCATACTACCGGGTATATACCACCGACCCACGACACATGAAGCTCATCGTACGCACGCGTCTTTTCCGTGACCGTTTCCTCGTACTTATTTCCGCCGTTCTTCGAAAGGTTGCTCTGCTCTTGTAAGTCCTTACTTACTTACCTCGATTATTTGCCCCACTAAATCCATTCGCCAGACTCCTCGACACGTCCCAAGTTTTTC
Source organism: Mycena filopes (assembly GCA_029281495.1). Taxonomy (NCBI): domain Eukaryota; kingdom Fungi; phylum Basidiomycota; class Agaricomycetes; order Agaricales; family Mycenaceae; genus Mycena; species Mycena filopes. The sequence goes on along the minus strand of JARIHR010000088.1, from coordinate 149,605 downwards.
TTACGCTGGCCTCGATCTACGACTACACCATCCGCTTGCGCGGTGATGAGACTGCGCTGCAGTACGTTTCCAAGTGCGTCTTTTATTCCCATGCTGCGTCCCCGAGATTGATCGCGGCGTTCTTTAGACCATTCATCGTAAGTATCGAGGTCTATTGATTCACAATACTCAACTTAAATCCCTGCCGCAGGCTTCCATGGCCATCACAGTGAGTCCCGCCCTTCACGTTCATCCCCTGACCGCCCGAGTAACGTGGGTCTCAGTCGGTGGTCGCGTTTACCGTTCAAATGTGGGTTTCTTTCTTCCTGGACCGCCTGCCTCTCTGACATTGACGCGTCTGCGTCCAGGATTTACGCATATCGCGTCTGGCGCTGCAAGTTTCCTCTCAGGTCATCTTCGTTCGCGCTAACATGGAGAGCAGTGAGCGCCGGTAATGCCTATCTTACGACCTCAATAGTGCGATTTCCTTCTGTTCGCCGTTGTTTCTTACTTATATCCGAGCCAGTTGGCTCTCGCGTTCGTCGCGCTAGGTGTGTTTTCCGACGCGATTCACAACTTCTCGTTGCCAACCGACTTCTCTTCGGGATGAAGGAAGCGGAACAGGTGTGTTTATTCCCTCCTTCCATGATACCCACCTCACCGCCCCAACTTTCCGCAGCGATGACGGCCAAGACGTGTGTGCTACCCGCGTCTTTCCCTCAAGTTCTGACATTCCAATCCAGAATCCGCAACCCGCGCTGGGACGAGACGCGCGTTAGCGATGTAAGTCCCCACTAATGCCCACCTAAACGAAACTAACAACATCTAATTCAACGCCACTGCACGCACGCAGCTCCCCGCCGGCCTGATACTCGCCTCGACCGTGACGTGCGACCTCCTCATCGCGGGCGCGCAAGTATGGCTCTTCCACCGCCACCGCCTCGGACGCGGCCGATTCGCATTCACGTCGAGGCGCCGTGTCGCGCCGCCACCGCCACCGCCGCCATCGCCGATCCCAACCCTACCAGCAGTACCGGAGGAGGCGGTGCGGAGCTCGTTCTCGCGGCGGGGGAGTGTACTGGCCGGCATTGCGGGGCTCGCGGGGGCGTGTCGCCTAGGCCCAGGGTCGATTGTCACGGCGGGGGAGGCAGGCAAGGAGGGCGGATGTGACGAGGATCACGATGGCTGCCGGTGCGTGGGCGCTTTAATTTTTTCTTTCTGCGAGGAACGTTCGAGTACTCATCGTATTCGGCCTGTGGACAGGCTAGGCGCGCTGCTTACGACGCTGACACTTCTGGTGGTCAACGTTGGGCTGTTGACGAGGTACGCTCCGTTCCTTTCATTCCATCCGTCCATCTTGGCTGTCGTCTCAACAATCCATCCTCGCTCAGTCTGGATGCGACGCTGTTCCTTCTCCTGGTACGCTCTTCTCCGTCCAATTGGTGCAATTAATGACTCATGACATGAATTCCGATGGCAGTTCCTCATTTGCCCCAGCAACGGCACCTTCCTTGTCCCTTACATCCTCCTCAGCAACTGTGTGTCCTTCCCTTCCCGTGTTCCCTTCCCGCGTTCATTCGCGTTGCCGTGCCTGTGTATGTATGTAACTAACATTTCCCTCCATTTCCAGGTTACGTCAACTCGTTCCTGAGCATGTACGTCAGCTGCCCGCATCCAACCAACCAACGTTCAACTTGACTGACTGATATTGGGCAGATTGAACTCGCGCCGCATCCTCCGCGATCTCGTCGAGAACCCCGAGCACTTTCCCGTCTCGTTCGATTTCGCGCTCGACACTGGCTAGGCTGGCGCTAGCGATTGGCAGTTCGCATCGTTGTTGCTGTCAGTGATAGTTGTTTGGCGCTACCTACCGGGACCGGTCGATCGTGGATGGTAAGGATGCGGACGGCGAAACTGTATCGATATCACCGGCGGCTTGTACCCAATGCTGTGTTGTGCGAGGGGTAGAAGCATCGCGAGTGGGAGGGATGTATCATTATGTGTGTAATATAATAGGCCGAGATCAAGGTTACGCCTACTAGAATATTTTGAGACTCGACTTCGAGGCAGGAATATTTTGGACCTGATTGCGTAATTTGATGGAATTGTTGAACCGTGGGAATTGCATTTCAACCCAACCAGAGAAAACATTCAGGAGAAACCTTTCGCATTATCGTTTAATTTCTGGTTCCAGCTATGATATTGGCGTGCTGCGTCGGAAACGGCCTTTGCCGAGCGATCGACGACTCGAGCGGCGCCGCCTCGAGGCACCCACGCTTTCACAACGCGCCCTTATAATGTCGCAGTTTGCAGCGCCTCCGCTCATCGGGGCAGGCGAGTGGTACTGGCTCAACCGATGTGCTTTCTTGAAGGCTGCTGGGTACCGCTTGCGCCCAAAGTTCCACCCAGGATTTGTGGCACCACTTGTTGAGTCAAACTCTGCTGGTGGACTCAGAGAGGATGTGAGGGCTACACATGTGGTACGTTGGACGCGACACGCGTGTTACACTCTACTTATGCGTATGTAGCGGCGTAATATCATGGATGCGGAGCGCATTTCCGACAGTAAGGCTCTCATCCTCAAGAGTGTATCAAAATCCATCCATCCGTTCGAGGTTCAGATCGCGAGATTTCTTGGGTCCCCACCACACGTGGACCACCCCAGAAACCACGCCATTCCGATATTGGATGTGCTTCCTGATCCCATGGACGACGACAAGGAAATACTGGTTATGCCTCGCTGCACGCCATTCGATCAGCCGATCTTCGATACGGTTGGGGAGTTCATTGACTGCTCTCGTCAAATATTTGAGGTAAATCCTACTTCAAGATCATCGAGGTCGTCCACTAAATTCTAGTAACTCGCAGGGCATACAGTATATGCACGAAAATTTCATCGCACATCGGTACGCAGTGGCCTCCCCGTGATATGCCTTGACCTTCATCTCCAGCTAGCGACTGTGGACTTCTGAATTTTGTGCTTGACCCGAAGGACCTCTTCCCAGGCGGAACGCACCCCGTCCATCCCTGGCTGAATCCTGCGAGCGACGGCTTGGCTCCTTACATCCAGCGAACGGCCTGTTGGCCGCGATATCATATCATCGACTTTGGCCTGTCTCGCCGCTACGATCCCGCCGACGGTCCACCCGTGGAAAATATTATCCTCGGGGGCGACAAAAGTCCACCTGAACATCAGGGAACGGCTGAGTCGTGCAATCCATTCCCGACCGACATCTACTTCCTGGGAAACTTGCTGCGTCTGTTCATCCAATCCCGCTTTGACGGGCTAGTGCGTCCCTCCCTCCATCCGACCCAGTCTTTCATTGAATAAATTGGATAGCATGGCGAAGGCAACCACGCGCCGCTTCGCTTTTTGAAGCCTTTGGTGGCTGATATAACCCAAGCCGACCCATCTATGCGGCCCACTATCGGCGAAGTAATCCTTCGGTTCGATAAACGGTGCTCCCAGTTGAGCCGCTGGCATCTCCGCAGGCCCTGCCAGGCACCGGAACTATTTACGTGCTGGGACCACCTCAAGCGGCAGATCAGGAACCGACTCCAGAACGTACGGGCCCTCCCTCCTTCCCCGCCCAAGCACTACGTCCCGCTGAATGATGAGATGCGGCGCTTCTTCACGGAAACGCCGAGATCTTAGTTTGATTGCCTGTGCATAATGTAATCCGGCTTCCTACAAGATCCCGCCGTTTTTGACCAGCGGCCTTTTTCAATGGACTTTTAGGCAGAATGCGTGGTAGGTTTCAGAACCTTTTCCGATGACTGAAAGTGCGGAGCGGGGCATCAACAATTTTTCAACCGTGGGAATGTATTACAAAGGAATGATCTGGAACATGCTGGTTTACTGTTTATCTACCACCGATGAGCCCCAAGTTCGGATTCGCATCGACAATAGTCGGCACATAGATACATTTGTACTTCCAAGAGGAACATACCGGAACTTAGAATAATCGGGATTCCATTTCGTGATTCGATGGATTGTTGAACCGTGGGAACAGATCAATGGTTTGCCGCGCATCATTCATCCACGGCGCAATCCTGGAATCCGCGACATGGGGCCTTACATGACTCCACCCTGGCTGCGAGACTCCATGCCGCGCGCTCGCAGCTTCAAAGCCATCCCGGTGAGATTGAACACAGTGCGGGAGAGACAGTCGGACTGAGTGATATAGCCTGTAGTTTCTGCCAACTGAATTTGGGTGAGGTTAGGGTCGACTAGAGATGGAAGCCTCTCTGAGCTCTGACCGTACGCCCGCGTCAACGGCACCTCCGCCGCGCCCTGCAACAGGGAGGAAATTCCACGAGCATTCTTTCCCGCGGCCTGAATTATAGGCGCCACCTACTATATTCTTATTTCTTACTGTGGCCGCTCCAGACGAGCCTAGAAGCCGGACAGTTCCCGGCCCGCAAAGGCGCCGACGTCAAGTGTGGGCGCCAGTGGATGGCCACACATCTGATGTTCCCGTCACGGTGTCCACGAACGGCGAAAAAATCGTAGGCCAACGAACATCCCAGGTAATTCTATGTCACGATACGGGTAGGTTTACAATATTATAATTCTATGTGGATCTCCTGGATCATTGTCAATGAAACCACTTTCGTGGACTTCGGAATGTTTTGTCGGCGTCGTCGTAGGTATTCATGCGCTTGTGCGTCGGAGTCACAGGTTCAGGATAGACCTCGTCGTCTTCACTGATTATTCCCGAGCTATCCGAGGCGTGTTGGACGGCGTCCTATCAATTCAACTGTGTAAGCGCCGGGCGACGCGGAAGTAACACGACATGCCTGGCCGACCGACTCCAAAGAACCAGCTTTGTGGGGCAAAATTCGAATATTGCGTGTGTTGACTCTCAGAGTCGGAGTGTCCCTATCCGACGCTTTCTTGGTCCTTCGGGGACTCCCTGTACTCGCTATCAGCGCTCGAAGACTAAGCGACTCCGCGGGACTCACTTGGGCCAAGGAACTGCAGCATCTTCGTAAATGGACGGTCCCGATCCGGAAAGGGATCAGCGTCCGCCGGCGGAATACAAGAGGGGGATCGAGGGTCTGCGCTGAACGGGTCCGAGTCCTCGAACGGGTGCATATACATGAGATGAAACTGAAGGTGGGCGTGGATAGATGGGATCAGAATGCTTGTCGCGTTTTATCGAATCGCGCCGTCTATTTAATGGACCGAGGGTGTGACATGCAGAATGTGGCCACACTATTATGAGTGCGGGGGCATGGTATACAGCAGGCATGTTAGATAATTTACTGTGCGACTCGCGACTTAGTCCGCATAACGAAGTTGGGGTTGACCAGGACTGACTTTCGGTTCAATTGGCCACACTGCGCACGGAACCTCGACCATCAAGACAAACTTTGGCCCAAGCTCTGGGGCGAAGGGAAGTACGCGCGCCTGCGAATCCCTTTGGAGAATTTGGTGAATGCCGTGAGCCTGAGAGACTCGGACACGCTGAAGAAGCATGCTCGCCGGGTGGGTAACGCGTGTTCTGAAAGCCACCGAACGGTCGTAGTCAAGAACAAAATAGATGAAGGAGGAAGACCTATGAGACGCGAAGTCAGTTATGATAATTCACCCGATATCCTTGCTACAGTGCTGAGTGCTACTGCGTTCAAAAACTTGAGGCCTGGAAATTCCTGGAATCGACCTGGCTTAGTAGTTGACGGGAAACGGAGGGATCTATTGTACCTAGTACCTGAGTGCTGGGTGAGACAATTTTTCCTGCTTGTACGGGTGCTGTAGCTCACCCAAGGACACACAGTTGGTGGAAGCTAAGCGACGGGATTGATGGCAGTCACGCCAAACAACAACAAAGTTCAGCCGCCAAACAATGATCCTTCTGCCCAACTTCTGCCCAACGCCCATGTCCTCCGAGTCGAACCCATCGGCGCTACGCGCGCGACTCGCCGAGCTCGATACCTCCATCTTCGAACTCCGACCTGTCCAAGCTCGCTTGAAGGCCCTCGAGGACGAGCGCGGATCCATCCAGTCGCAGCTGGACGCCATCGCGTATCCTGTTCTGACTCTTCCGGTCGAAATCACGTCGGAGATATTCCTATGCTGCCTGCCGAAGACCTCGGGATACTCGCTCCATCCAACATTCAAAAGTCCTATTGAAGCCCCGATGCTTCTGCTGCAGATCTGCAGGACTTGGAGGGCCATAGCGATCTCGAGTCCTCGCCTGTGGGCGTTTCTTCACCTGAACCTACCGGACCATTCGGACAAGCTTCTGGAAATAGAGACCTACAAAGGGTTCCTTGGCGACTGGCTTGTGCGCTTAGGCGCTTGCCCTCTCTCGTTGACGTTGGACGGTTTCGACGTTGGTGCGGAGGAAGAAGCAGGGCGACTTGTGATCCCCCTCACGCTCAATGCTATTGCGTCGCACATCCAGACCCTCTACCTCTGCATAGATCCGAAGGACTACCCGAACCATGTCGTTCATTTCCCGGCGCTCCGGAGACTTGTGGTTGGCGTCCCCGTCGCTGAGGACGACGACGACCCACATATCATTCTCGAAAATCCCATCCAAGCTTTCTTCGCCGCACCACAACTTCGAGACATTTTTATCTACGGCAAAGTGGCGGCGCCCTCGCTCTTTGCAATTCGATGGGAGCAGCTGACAGTCTTCAATGGCGAACGAATCTCCTCGCGGGAATGCGCCACTGTTCTGCGATGCGCGCCCTCCCTCGTGGAATGCACCTTCGAGGAACCTCACTCCGCTCCCGACACACCCTTCGTATCCCACGACGGTTTAAAATCACTCAAGATTCACGAGTTCGGGAACGTGTTGTTCCGATTCCTCGCAATTCCTCACCTCGAAACGCTCGACCTGGTTCTTTACACCAATGATGATGAAGAAGACGAAGACGAAGATGAAGCAGTCTCTTTCATCTCTCAAACCGCCCAGTCGCTGTTGGAATTCAAAGGTCCCGCGTCGCACCGGGTTCCTGTTCAATGTCTCATCCCCATGGTTTCCCTCACAAAGCTCTGCCTATTCTTCCCACAGGACGATTACTTGACCGAGTTTTTCACGCTGCTGAACCGTGCCAACGATCCGCACTTTTTACCACAACTACAGAGTCTGCAGTTGAATTTTTCTCCGGCAGTCGCCTTTGAGGAGCTGGTTGCCGCGCTGTCTTCCAGGGCAATAACACAAACCTGCGGAGCCAGGCTGCAGTCGTTTCGCCAAACGTTGTCGTGGGCAGACCGGAATTTCCGCCTTGACCCGGAGGGAGATGTTGGTGTCGCCGTCAAGCAATTGAGGGAGGGTGGGATGGAAGTTTATATGGGTATGAGCACTGCTTGACGATTTCGAAAGGGAGCTGATCTCTGTTCAGGATATCCCTGGTAGAGCTTTTCAGGGAACAAAGAGGGACTCTTCTTCCGAGCGGTTCAATTTCATTTTGGCTTCCACATCGGCGTGATATGGATGCCGTCCTTCGTGAACATAACCCCTGTACACGATTGTGTTTTCATGCCAACGTTCGGTCGATTCATTCCGGGTCGGTGGTCAGCCGCACATGCACTACCTCCCGCAACTCGACAATGGTTGAGTCTGTACTCGCATCTGGCGGGGTGACCAACAACACCACGAAATCCTGTGAATTTTGATATTCAGAAACACTGTAGCACGGCGAATTCGAGTTTTTTTTGAACCCACCTCCACGGACAGCCCACCACTCCTGAAGCCCCCAACTTGAACCGGCGACACCATCTTGATTTCTCCCGAGTAGGCTAGCGACGTTGGAGAAGTTCCTATAAGCCGGAAAGTCCCCTCGCCGATGTATTCATGGTGCCACATATCGATCTTGGCCTCCGGAATTGCGGTGCCCCTGCCCGTGCATAAGTGGGATAGTAAGGGTAAAATACAAAGAGAGAACCTAATGTGCACCATTGACTGCCTCACCAAGTAAACCTGAGTCCCTGGTGGGTTTCCAGTGTTGCCTGCGGTTGGTAAATTCTGGAAGGCGGCGAGGGTGGCCGCGTCGGATGCGAGAGTGAGGTGGAATGGAACAGTGCCCGACCCCCAAAATATTCCGGATCCTAACGGTCTTTGAGAGGGGGAGGAGAAGGGTGTAAAGTACTGCAGGCTTACCTGGAAGATAAAATTTCGTCGTAATATCTTCGAGGAAGTTGCTCGATCCTGCGCGAGCCTTGATAACGGATTGATGCAGCTGCCAGTCTGGATCATCGATGAACGCTCCATTCTTATATTTCAACGGGGGTGGGATGGGATGAACGGCCCGCGTCCGGGGACGGTAAATGAATGGTGTCGAGACGGTCCTTCATGATTAAATTGAGATACAACTGCAAGGAGGGGAGTAACGATCCATACACATTACCGTGGTGAAGAAGCGGCGCGGGATGGAGAATGGACGGGTGTTTGTGAACAATGGCGCTAACCGAATACTGCGGTGGTTCGTTTAGCCAGGCGCATGTTGAATTTCCCGAAACGAAAGGGTGCCGTACTTCAACAGTGGCCGAAAAACCCGGCATTCCCGGGAGTTCGACAAAATAAGTGGGAGGGAGCAGCTGGCCCGAGCAATTAGTGTTGCAGTGAGTGTCCGGTATTGATACACGCACATACGTCTCCCCGTCCTCCTTGAACGTAGTAGGGAGCGTGACTGAAAAAGGCAGGGTTAAAGGGCAGACGGAATTATTGGCCTCTTGGGTCCACAATACAGCGGTCTCCGAGACCAGTGTCGTGTCAGACCGTCCATCCTCGGCGGTTTCGATCAAGCGAAGCAGTCCTTCGACCTAGTTCAAGAAAATGAACAGTCAACTCCGCAAGCAAACAATGGGGAGGCTAGCCATGAGTATGTACCTTGACTTCAACCGCAGTGATATGTTCAGTTTTGAAGATTTCGACGGCGCCTTCCACCACCCCAGCGGCACCGTAGACAGGGAGATCGATGCCGGCGTGCTGGGCGCTCAGGTGTAATGCCACTTCACTGGCATGTTTGGCTGCTGTGGTGAATACGCCAGTGGCCGCGGGCAATAACTTGGAAAGGACCGTAAGATTGTGTTCGTCCTTGACGGTGTACGCTGGGGCCTTCAATGGTCCAGGGTGAGCACGGAAAGTTGGGGAAGACATTGAGGGTGCGAGTCGACACCTGAGGACAGATGCTTATATAGTTCAACTGTCGGAGGGGAAGCTCCGCCGCTACATGCTTAATGGACCCGGATATTTCAAGGTGATGATTGCATTTTTGGAACAATACAATACAACTCACTAGCATATCTGGCAGCATGTGTCTGTATCACGGCTTTCCCGCTTGCGCGATGGAGTCTTCGTCGAGGAAAGTACGCCCTCCTTAGTTTCAGCGGAAATGTTTGCCCGAGGAATAGGATGGGAATGACGGTTGGAACTTGGTTGAAATGTTTGGTTGAAAAAGCGCGCTGCCGAATATGTTGGGTCAGATGCCGTGCACTCGTTGATCTTGCGCGCAACGCAATCGCCGCGCATGGTAAGTTACTTACCTCCGAAGGGAGCTGATTTCTGTTCAGGATATTCCGGTTAGAGCTTCTCAGGAACAAGCACGGAGTACTAGTCGTCTGGTCGTTTGCGCCTTCTTATTTGTTCTTCGAATCCGAGTCGGCTACGCAAATGTTTATTCGTGAACACATTCGAACATAACCACCGTCCAATTTTACGCTTCAATACCTGCCAGTGTTTGGTCGGTTTCACTCCGGGTCGGTGGTCAGCAGCACATGGACTGCCTCCCGTAACTCAACAATAGTCAGCTCCTTCCTCCCATCCGGCGGGGTGACCGACAACACTACGAAATCCTGCGGACGTCAATAATTCATTCAGAAACTGCACAGTGAATTCGAGTTTGTTTAAACGCACCTGCACGAACAGTCCACCACTCCTGAAGCCCGTAGCTTCGATCGGCAACGCCATCTTGATTTCTCCCGAGTACGCTAGCGACGTCGGGGATGTTCCTACAAGCCGGAATTTCCCCTCGCCGATGTAGATATCGTGCCGCATATCGATGTTCGCCCTCCGGCTCGCGGTGCCCCTGCCCGCGCATAAGTAACTGGCATAGTAAGGGTAAAACAGAGAGAGAGAGGACCTGATGTGCATCATCGACTGCCTCAGCAGTTGAACTCGGGTCCCTGGCGGGTTCTCAGCGTCGCCTGTGGTTGGTAGATTCTGGAAGGCGGCGAGGGTGGCCGCGTCGGATGCGAGGGTGAGGTGGAATGGAATGGTGCCCGACCCCCAGAATATTCCGGATTCTAACGGTCTTTGAGAGAGGGAGGGGATGGGCGTAAAGTACTTCAGGCTTACCTGGGAGATAGAATCTCGTCGTAATGTCGTTGAGGAAGGTGCTCGATCCTGCGCTGGCCTTGATAACGGACTGATGCAGCTGCCACTCTGGATCGTCGATAAACGCTCCGCCCTTATATTCCAACGGCGGCGGGATGGGATGAACAGGCCGCGTTCGAGAACGGTAGATGAATGGCGTCGACACAATCCTTCAATATGAAATTGAGATTAAACTGCCAGTGACCTGGGAGAGCAATGACGGTGCATACACATTACCGTGATGAAGAAGCGGTGTGGGATGGAGGATAGACGCGTTTTCATGAGCAATAGCGCTTACCGAATACTGCGGTGGTTTCGTTTAGCCAGGCGCGGGTTGAATTTTCCAAAACGCGTACTTCAACAGTGGCCGAGAAGCCCGGGATTCCCTCGAGTTCGACAAAATAAGTGGGGGGAAGCGCCTGGCCCGAGCGATTAGTGTTGCAGTGAGTGCCCAGTACTTATACACCACGCACATACGTCTCCCCGTCCTCCTCGAATGTAGTAGGGAGCGTGATGGAAAAAGGCAGGGTCAATGGGCAGACGGAATTGTTGGCATCTTGAGTCCACAGGGCAGCGGTCTCCGAAACCAACGTCGTGTCAGACTTCCCACCCTCGCCGGTTTCGATCAAACGAAGATGACCTTCGACCTAGTTCAAGAACATGGACAATTAAGGCGCGTCGATGATAGGACTAGCCGTGGTACCTTGACTTCAACCGCAGTGATATAATCAGCCTTCAAGATTTCGACGGCGCCTTCCACCACCCCAGCGACACCGTAGACCGGGAGATCGATGCCAGCGTGCTGGGCGCTTAGGTGTAATGCCACTTTCCCACTGGCATGTTTAGTGAATACGCCAGCGGCCACGGGAAATAACTTGGAAAGGGCGGAAAGCTTGTGTTCATCTCTGACGGTGTACACTGGCGCCTTCAGTGGTCCAGGGTGGGCAGGGAGAGCTGGGGAAGACATTGAGGGTGTGAGTCGACACCTGAGGATGGACGCTTATATAGTTCAGTTATCGCAGGGGACCAACAGGGGACTCCAGTTCCGCCGCTACTTTCCCGCCAACAAAGGCCTTGATGAAGGTGGATGGATACCTAAGGTCACCAGGTGAAGATTGCATTTTTGGGACAATACAATACAGCTCACTGGCATATCTGGCAGCATGTGGCTGTATCATGACGAGGAGAGTACGTCGTCCTTGAATTTCAGAGGAAATACAGTTTGCGCAATGAAACACGGTGGGAATAACGGTTGAAATGTTTGGTTGAAAAGCGCGCTGCCGAATGCTATGCCTGGTTATGACCTTCGAGGTAAGGGAATCTTGTCCAGTCTATCGGCGAGAGACTGATTCCGGGTCAGATGTCGCGTCCCCCCGCGTTGATCCTGCACACAACGCAATCGCCGCGCGTGGTAAATTACTTACCTCCCGCCGGAGTCCGCTCGCCCGGACCGCCGTGGACTGTGGCTCATTTGCTCTCTGAACTGGGAGGTCGATGGTGGGGCACTCTGGCATTCGTTCAAAAGGTTCGCTCTTCCGACCCAAGATGAGTTCGCGGGAAGGGTCTACTGTGAGCCAACATCCGGATTTTCAGAGACAAGCAGATACGAGCATACGAACGGGGATCTCACAGTTATTGCGGAGGATCAAATTCAATATTTGTCCGTCGTTTTGGCTCGTTCTCCGCACTGCACACAGTTCCAGCGCCCGGCTCGGTTCGGTTCTCAACGGAGATGAGATTAATATTGAGTTCGTTGAACGACTGGTAATGATCGTACCTTGAGTTGGCAGTGCAACGGCGTTCTGACGGCTCAGCGCTCAGCTGCAACCAACCCGGGCCAAACCAGTCTTCCTGATGGCTTCCTGAGTTTTTAAAAGTTCCCCTCCTTTCAGCTTTGCCCGAAATTACCTCCCCAGACTTGGAGTCGTCGTGAGTCCACTTCGAATTCCTTCTCCCCGGCCGGGTTTACTAGGTATTCATGCAGTCGTTCCAAGCAGATGTCCAACCCCGCAGGCAGCCCGTACGAGGCTGGGCGAGTGTCCTTGCCAGACGCGGAGTTTATGTCGGAAGATTTGTCGAGAATCCATCGTGAGTGGCGTCTCTGGCGAAAAAAAAACAGCATCATACTCGGATTTCAGGTAACCGGGATCATACCAATCCACTGCAAGAACACCCAGAGCACGAAGATCCCGACGAGCGCCAACATACCGCCGATAGCGCGAGGTCAATATCGATCGAACTCAGCGCCCAACTTGATTCGGCACACGCAGAGTTGGCTCTCTCAAAGACGAAGGAACACGTACTCCTCGAGCGACACGCCAGCTTACTGGCTAGCTCCAAAAGCGCAGGTTAGTAAACCACACGCTGCCTACAAGCGATATACTTGCCTTCGTCCGACTAGTACTGACAATTTTGTGCAGCTATTGTGTTCCGCGCAGACTACCTTGCCGGGCTGATCCCCGAGCAACTTGAGCAGCTCACGGAGACATTGAACGAGTTGATAGACCATATCAAGGCGACGGAAAATGCGGCAGAGCTTTTAAGAGTGGCGGAGAAGTTGCTGGGGAATCTGCGCGCGTTATACACAGTTGTTGGCCTTTACAGCGAGGGGAGGGGAGCCGCGCCGAACACCGTTTGAAATATTGGGTGTTCGCTGATGCTCCAACTGTATTTGAATGCTCGACGGTCAACGAATAGTAATAGAACGCCGGCTGGGCACTTTCAGACGCGTCTTTTCCTGGTCCCAACGCGTCCGACGTAACTCAAACTGGCGTTTTCAAATTGGGGTGACTGTGATGTGACTCGACGCGTTTGCATTCCGGAATCCCTGAAAAAAAAATCAGCTCTGGTCGACGAGGTGTCTCCGGAGCCAGTAATGATAGGTGCACCTCGCCCGTTCTTTGCGTTGAGTAGCTGGTCCCAGAAGTGACGCAATCCGGTTACAGTCGTGGGCTGAGCGACCACCCACTGTTGAGTTGTTGGCCATGTGCGGCCGACCGACCCGGATTGAAACTGATTGAAACTGAGCGAACCTTGGTAAGTATGAAGCGCAAAAGGGTACGGTGGTTCTGTTTAAATGTGTTCACAAATAAGTATGTACATACATTCGTCGATGTGAAAGACAACATTGACTTGGAGACGAGATGGCCCGAAAGAGTCCGTGCTTGCTCTACCAGCGATATCCTGAACCCAAATCAGCTCTTTCCTAGAATTGTCAAGCATCAAACATACCCATATAAATTTTCATTCCGCCCTCCCTCAATTCCTTGACGGCGACACTAACATCTCCCTCCGGGTCAAAGCGAAAACTCTTGTCTGCCTCCGACCACGTTTGGCGAAATGAGTCCAGTCTGGCTCGGCCGTCCCGTTCTACCACCCTAGAGAAGAGTGCAGGAACCAGCTCCTCGAAGGCGGCTGCCGAGGACCAGGTCAATTGCAGACTCTGTAGTTGTGGCAGGAAATGCGGATCGTTGGCACGATTCAGCAGCGTAAAAAACTCGATCAAATAGTCGCGCTCGGGCCAGTCCAGGTCCAGCTTTGTGAGAGAAACCATGGGGATGAGGCATTGAACAGGAACCCGGTGCGACGCGGGCCCCCGAAATTTCAATAGTGACTGGGCGGTTTGGGAGATGAAAGGCCCGGCGTCCGCTTCGCCTTCAGCATCATTGTCGTAAAGAACCAGGTCGGGCGCTTGGAGGTTAGGGATTGTGAGGAATCGGAACAACACGTTTCCGTCTTCGCGAATGTCGAGGAATCTCAAACCGCTGTGTGATGCGAAGGGTGTATCAGGAGCAGAGTAAGGTTCATCAAATGTGCATTCCACGAGAGAGGGCGCCGATTGCAGAACAGTGGCGCATTCCCGCGAAGACAATTCTTCCCCGTGGAAGATTGTCAGCTGCTCCCATTGGATAGCAAAGAGCGAGGGTGTCGTCGCTTTGCCGTACATCTGAATGTCTCGAAGTTGTGGTGCGGCGAAGAAAGTTTGGATGGGATTTTCGATGATGATATGTGGGTCGTCGTCGTCCTCAGCGACGGGGGTGCCAACCTCAAGCCTCCGGAGCGCCGGGAAATGAACGACATCGTCCGGGTAGTCCTTCGGATCTATGCAGAGGTAGAGATTCTGGATGTGCGACGCAATAGCATTGAGCGTTATGGGGATCACAGATCGCTCTGCTTCTTCCTCCGCACCGACATCGGGACCGAACAATCTCAATGAGAGAGGGCAGGCGCCTAAGCGCACAAGCCAGTCGGCAAGGAACCCTTTGTATGTCTCTATTTCCAGAAGCTTGTCCGACAGGTCCGGTAGGTTTAGGTGAAGAAACGCCCACAGGCGAGGACTTGAGAGCGCTATGGCCCTCCATGTCCTGCAGATCTGCAGCAGAAGCATCGGGGCTCGAACAGGGCTTTCAAACGTCGGGGGAAGAAAGTATTCCGAAGTCCTTGGCAGGCAGCATAAGAATATTTCCGACGTGATCTCGACCGGAAGAGTGAGGGCGGGACACGCGGTAGCGTCCAGCTGTGACTGGATGGACCCGCGCTCGTCTTCGAGGACCTTCAAGCGAGCTTGGAGCTCAGAGATGGAGGTATCGAGTTCGGCGAGTCGCGCGCGCAGCGCCACCGATGTGTTCGCCGACATGGACGTTGTGCAGAAGCCGAGTCCGAGTCAGGGTGCCAGTCATTGTTTGGCATCAATGCTTTCGCCTTCGCTTTCACACTAGTACCCTGCTCACACTTCGCAAGAGGTGTCCGATCTGCTTATCGGCCACACTATCAACAACACGTGCCCTTTGGCACGTCCCATATCGGGCAGGATTTGATGTTGATGCTCGCCCCAAAAGCTGACCGCCAGAGGCTCTACTAGTCTTGGGCTCGTCGTGAACACTCATATAAGCAATTACTGGCCCGTGAGATGACTCTGTGAAGAGAATTCGAGTATCGAGCCGCCGTGTTGATAAAATGGGAGTGACCGCCTTTCTGGTTCGATACGCTCAAATCCCCCCCCGAAAAATTGAACTCAACCTGGGGGTTACTTAAAATGACTGCCTAATGACCCTCCAATACATAGCTGGTGAATACAGCTTGCCCATGAATGAAATCCGGTGGAAGGAGTGGTGGGAAAGGTGACCCGATATGGGACGTGCCAAAGGGCACGTGTTGTTGATAGTGTGGCCGATAAGCAGATCGGACACCTCTTGACACTTCGTCCCAGTCGTTCGTACTTTGGATGAACTTAATGGCGCAGCGTGTAAATCCTGAGCTCGACACTCTGCCAGTAGCTTCGGTAACTCGCCCTCAACCTCTGGATCCTTAATACTGCTTGGAACTTCAATATTTTGATATTGCGTGCGGTGGTCTGTCAGCCGCGCGGTCACGACGGCTCGCTCGTCCGGGACGTTTACAAGTCACTCTGAATCGCACTATTGCATGAACGCGATCTCGATATTGAGAAGTTCGCGGAGATGAACGCGTTAACCCGAATCACAGCCTCATAGTTGCAGAAGAGCAATACTAATGACAAGCCTACTCACGATATTGCCTGAACGCAGGGTCCTTCACCATCCTCTCAAGCACCTCAGTCGCCACCATCAACGAAACACTGGCGCCGTCCCGGTACCAAGCCCCAACAGCAGCGGTGGGTGGCCCCGCCTCCATAACCTGCATAATCCCATCCATAGCCGGCATCACCCCATGCACGAACCGCGGCCTCCCCGCCCCAAAATCCACCTCGTACAGCCCCAGTCGCACCCACGACGTGACAATCATGTTCCGCCGCCCAATAAACCCGCCCCACATCCGCTGCGCGTCGACGTCAAAGGCCATCTCATGCAGGAGCGCGCCGACGCGCGCGGGGGTGAAGGGCGCGAGCGTCCCGCGGATGGTGCGCGCGAGCTGTGGGAGGGCGGTGGTGCGTGTGGCGCTCGCGCGCGCGAGGACGATGGGGGAGCCGAGGGAGTGCGCCTCGAGTGGGGGGACGACGCGGTCCCGCAACCCGAGGGTGACGTTCAGGTGGAAGGCCTCGTCGTCCCCCTCGGGCCGGCGCGCGCGGATGAGCGCTGCCCAGACGTGGGCTTGCAGCGCGTCGAAGCGGCTAATGGTTTCCCCCGGCGAGTACGCCGCCGCCCAGATGCGCGTGAGCTCCTCTGCGCTGAAGTGCAGGAGGTAGTTGCTCACGGACGCCTGCAGGTCCCACTCTTTCCAGGGGAGCGCGGGGCCGAGCTCGAGAGTGTCCGCTATGGAGGCGAGGTGCGGCGGAATCTTCGACGATTCGGGGGCAGGGGAGCCGTCCGCGGACGCCCACCAATCGTACCGATGGATCGGGAGCTCGTGTGCAATCTTTAAGATTTCAGGGTCCGGGGAAGGCGCATCGATGTCGCCTGATGCCGCTTGGTCGAGGGCGCCGGGCAGAAACACGGGGTCCAAGGTCGGCGGAGGCAGGTCTTGCACCAAGGCGCGATTGACGGCTGCCCAGTCGTTTACGAACGTCGTCAGTGTTTGCGCGTCTGCGAGTGGGTGGGACGACTTGACCGCGATCACGACGCCGCCGCACTTGAAGGTCGTCACTTGCACAATCAGGCAGGGCAGCCCGGCGAAGTCTCCGCTACTGTGCGACGCGAGGTCGGGGCTGCTGGGGAGGAATGCCACGGCGACGAGAGACGAAGCGTCGAAGACTCCCAGACCAGATGTGCGTTGCTCCAGCGAGGGAAATACGACCTCAAGAGCTGCGTCGCTGCTCGCCACGACGAATTCCACCCCCGGATCCGTGGGTGCGCCGTAGACCACCTCGAGGCGCCGGGATCGCGAGGTATGTGTTCCTGCAGCGTCATATTTCGTGTACTGAAGCTGCCCGGCCCATTGCGGATATGCGTTTAGAGTCCTAGCGAGGGACAGCTTCAAGTGGTCTGGCGCAAGCGCAGACACTCCCTGCTCCGAGACGGGCGCATCGAAGGCCCATGCCGCCGCTGCTGCAGAGAAATTGCCGACACTCGCATCCAAAATGGAGAGGGGAACTCGGAGGAGATTGTGGGATGGATGTTCGGGGAAAAGGCGGGCGGAGGTGATCGCAGTTATCTGAG
This sequence comes from Mycena filopes, assembly GCA_029281495.1. Taxonomy (NCBI): domain Eukaryota; kingdom Fungi; phylum Basidiomycota; class Agaricomycetes; order Agaricales; family Mycenaceae; genus Mycena; species Mycena filopes. The sequence goes on along the minus strand of JARIHR010000088.1, from coordinate 132,225 downwards.
ACATTTGCGGCGCTCTTGCTTAGGTTCGTGGTTCATCGTTCCTTCTTCTTAAGTAGGTCTTGAAGAATGACTCTATGCGCAGATAGCAATAACGGCCATCGGGTTACCGGGTCCGACGGACTCCGACCCGGTCGCGTAGGCGGGACAGCTTTCCCACCATCGTTTCTCCCGCTCTCCGACGCAGTGACGGTCAGTCTCTCATCGCACTGCGAGGCTTCTTCACGACGAGGTACGCACGCCGCAGCGAGGTGCGACTGTTTTTTTAAACGAAATTTTGAAGCACACATCTGGAAAACGCCCCCTCACTATCACCGCCAAATGACGGACACGTCGCCGCCAGCTGAATCCGCTCAAGTGAACACATGTCGGCAGCGGCTGGTCGCCAGCTGGTTCCAGCTGGATTCCAGGTGAATTCCGAATAGCCCCACAGTGGAGCCACCTCGACCTAGAATCCAGCTGACCAGGCGGCTGGCCATCGGTTCGAAATCGGAAAATGCAGCTTTGATCTCACACATGCGGGAACATTGTGGGGAGTATTTCATTCGCGGCATAGAAACTACTGTACAACGAAGGATGGAATTGGTACTGAACGAGCATAGGCAGGCAATGGCGTCCTATGAGTCTGCGATATGGCGCGCGGGGGTCGTCTATGAAGCTGCGAAATGGCGCGCGGGGGTCGTCTTCGACTCGTCGTACGCGTCAAATGAGACGCGGTAGCGGTTTCGCGGGTCGGGACTTGGTGGTGCTCGTCGTCGTGGGCGCACTGCGGGTTATTAGTTGTGACAACACAGACGAACAGGGCACGCACGGCGCAATTTAGGTGCTTCACACGTGTGACGTTAGCTTCTGCTCCTGTGGTCGGTCCTCGCTGTTGCTCGGCGGGCTGCATCGCGGTTGTGGTTCCCTGAGATTGGAGCGCGAAGTCTTGAGACTGTGTTTTGAGCAATTGCGACCACTAGACTTGATGATTGAGAATTGCGCGCCAGGGCAAGGACATCTTGAGGAGATCTCTTGATGGGAGCATGCGGGCGCCTTTGCGTGATACAGGGTCTTGCAAAAGTTGCTGGTTTGACAGGTTCACCGGACTCATTGACGGTTAGAAACTTGACGACTTGATCCCAAGGGCAAGGGGCGCGACTCAGGCCAGGTTTGCGCTTTGACGTGCTGCTGCTGGCGGCTTGTCGTGCGACGTTGAGGGGCACCAGTACGGCGAGTATGTAGTTGGCGGTGGCCTAGTGCCAGCGGTGAGCGCCGAAGCGGCGGCGAAGCAGGGCGATGGAGGGAGGAAGGAAGAGGCGACGACATCAACATGCACGTGATCGTCCACACGACCAAACACATCACGGACGCAGAAACGGTGAACTCTCGCAACGGTTCAGGAAATATTCCTGAAGACTTTGCTACTCATTGAAACGACCTGCTTGGAGTCCTCCGAGCCCGGCGCTTCTTGATTCGTCAAGTTGGATCCTTGGCCACATTTTACCAGCTGAGCATCGACGACCGGCGCCCGAGGTCCACTGGGGGTGCTCGCCAGATAGAAAATTTTACTGGATAGGCCATTCGGCATTCAAAGAGGTATGTCTCATTACTTTGGTCCCTATCTCCCCCGTAAAGGTCCTACACCATGGAAAAACATATGGATTCGACTGCAGCTGGTGGCCAGCTGGGACCAGGTGGTGACCACAGTTCGCGAAAACTAGTCCCCAGCCAAACCGGTCATGTGGCTGCTCTGTGCGGGCACTTTGGCGGTGTAGGTAGCTCTGGATAGGCTTGAGTAGGGCACTAGGCCCGTAGTCACCCCCCCCCCTTCTATCACGTTCCATATAGACAGCCATGTCTATGGTAGAGTGCGTAGTGCGGTAGAATTAAAGACTTATCGTCGCCCATAGGCCCCCATAGAGCCGGGCCAGCTTGAATCGCCGGCCATCTTTGATCTTGGAGACTCGTCCCATTTGGGCCACCCAGCGTAAATTCAGCAAAAAGATATATATTCATTCAGCAAATCTACGGCTTCTCCGGCTACAGGGCGAACATCGCGTCCATGGAGAAGAGGTCTCGAGCCCGCCCCCCCTCCCCCTCCGTGTCGTCCTCGGGCTTGCGCGAAACGGCTCTGGAATGAGGAGTCAGATGGGAATGAAGACGCGGCGCGCACGTACCTGGCATTGCGGAGGAGCCGTTCTTGCGCGGCGATGGTCGCGTTGGTGAATGTACGCCCCTCGGCCACGCGCTTCTCCGAGTACGCCATCCATTTGTTGAGGCCCGCCAGCGTGCGCTTGTAGACTTCGAAGTAAGTCTTGTGTGAGAATTTCTTGTTTTCCCAGCGCCCGGTTGACCATTCCTCGATGCCGCAAAAGATCTGGGCCGAAATATTCAGCAGGAGATGGAGATTCAAGTATAGGACTTACCGCCACAACAACGATTGGCAAGTAGAAGTTCAAGGTCCAAGGAAGAAACTCCTGTTAGAGCGGGGAATCCCTAATACCGTTCGGTTTGGAGTGAGTCTCCTCCGCTGTCCCCAGTTCTTGTCCAATCGCCGCAGGTCTCGATATCGCGATCACATGGGCTGCCACGCTAATTAGCGCGCGTGAATAAAGATCTCGCGTCCAGCAATGACTCAGAGACGGACCCGCGAATACATATAAAGGAAAGGCTCCAAGTCTCCCGCACGATAATACCATGACCGAATCCCCAGCGCATATCGAGTACCGCGGCAACTGCCACTGCGGCGCCTTCAAGTTCACGTTCAAGGCGCCGGAACTTAAAACGGCTCATGATTGTACCTGCAGTTTCTGTTCCAAGGTGCGTCTATCTATTTAGGCTCCAGATGGAGCAGCACCAGCGCTGACCATAGCTCGCAGAACGGATATTTGTGGGGCTTCCCAGCGGCGGATTTCACTGTGGTGAAGGGCGACGAGGATACGACGCTGAAGACATACCAGTTCGGAAAGCGTACGATGGCGCACAAGGTAGGTCTCGATGTTACGGAGGGTCTGCTTGCACACTAAGTACTGGCCGGTTTTGTCCAAATTGCGGGACGACCGTTTTGGCGCGCCTCCCCAGCGCCGACGGCTCAACCAAGGTTGGAATCAACGTGAGTTTTCCAATGTCATGGAACGAAAATATCGTGAACGAACGCATTTGCCGCAGATTCGCGCTCTTCAAGACGTGGATCTCAGAGCCCTCGAAGTGGTGACCAGCACCAAAGGCGCTTCCACCGAACCACCCTACAAGATTCCTGAGGCGGTTGCTACAGGCCCCGTGCCCGAAGGTTCCACCGTATACAACGGAAGCTGCCACTGCGGCGCCGTGCGGTTCGCGCTATTAAACCCGGAGAAGATAACCACCGTGTGCGATTGCAACTGCAGCATCTGTTCCAGAGTGCGTCAAGTACTACTTCCTCCCCGGAATACCATCCTTACCTGAGTGCCGTTTGACACAGGACGCAGCGCTGTGGATTTACCCCGCGACGGCCTCGATTACATTTGCCGGTCTCGAGGAGTCAGCGGCTGAGTATGGGTTCGGGGAGAAGAAGGTGTACCACGGCTTCTGCAAGATCTGTGGGGTGGCGCTCTTTGAACGGTTCGTCGACGAGGAGGATCAGACGACAGCGCTGAATGTGCGCGCTATCGATGGGGTGGATTTGGCTACGTTGGAGTTTGAGTTTGACGACGGCAAGGCTCGGCCACCCTTTTATGAGGTTTGAGAAAACTTTTGGAACGATTCCTCGATAGCTCGTGCGTAATTATGAACATTTCAGCCTTGATTTCAGAACGCAGCTGCAAGGAAAAAAGCCGACCGGCGGGCGGGGAACTAGTAAACCACGACCTGGGATTGGTTGACGGTAAACGCGCCCACGTGAACTATAATTGATTCGCGGCCCCGCTCATTAATCAGCTCAACTTCTGACTCAGATAAGACCGATTCCGTAGGCCTCTTCCATTCATCTTCTTTTCACCTCCCACCATGTCTCTCGTCGAATATCGCGGAAACTGCCACTGCGGCGCCTTCAAGTTCACATTCAAGGCTCCCGAGTTGAAGCAAGGCCACGCGTGTACCTGCAGTTTCTGTTTCAAGGTACGCAAGTTCCAATCCGAGTCGGGTTTGAGCCATCCTGATCACTTGCAGAACGGATATCTGTGGTGTAACCCAACGGCCGACTTCACCGTCGTAAAGGGCGACGAGGAGACTACGCTGAAGACGTACGAGTTTGGACAACGCACCATGGTGCACAAGGTCAATGGCGAACGCCTTCCCTATCCTCGGCCTTCTATTAATTACAGTAATCCTCGCGCAGTTCTGTCCCACCTGTGGAACGACAGTGTTAGCGCGCCTCCACAACGCCGATGGTTCGTCGAAAATGGGAATTAACGTGAGCAGAACAGCGCCCATAAAGCAAACTTCTTCAACTTTCCTATTCAGATCCGAGCTCTCCGAGACGTGGACCTCGAGGCGCTCGAAGTCGTCACCAGCACCAAGGGTGCTGCGAAGGAGCCATTGTATCAGGCTCCCGAGCCAGTTGGTACGGGTCCCGTCGCCGAAGGGGACACGGTCTACCAGGGAAGCTGCCACTGCGGTGCAGTACGCTACGCGCTCGTGAACGCGGAGAAGATCACCACAGGCAGGGCGTGCAATTGCAGCCATTGCTCACGCGTACGACCAACTCTTGTTATTTTTTTTTTCAAATTGCTCACGAACAATGAAATAGGATGGATCGGTCTGGGTTTACCCCCAGACGACCTCAGTGACGTTTGCTGGTAAAGACGAGGCGGCGACTGAATATCAGTTCGGTACCAACAAGGCCTTCCATGGGTTCGTACACTCTCCCACTCGAAATAATCATCCTGGGATCTTGAACACCACCGCCAGGTTCTGCAAGATCTGTGGCGTCCCGGTCTATACCCGCTTCGTCGGGATGAATCCCGAATACGACGCAAAAACCTCGTTGAACATCCGCACGATCAATAGGTTGGATTTGAATGCGGTGGAAATTACGGTGGCGGACGGAAAGTCGTACCCGGGGGTGTATGATCCATAGGATAATATTCGTAAAATAGGATTTCGGCCCAACTGAACCACTGACGTAGCCTGCATCGAAAAGACCTGACCGAGCCCACCACCAAAAGTCCTGACTGAGCCCGGATTTCAACCACTGACCGAACCCGCTTTTGGTTATTTTCAACCACTGACCTGACCCGGATATTCCCCAGGTAAGTTCTTCAAGGTCAACTGGTACCTCGTACAGCCATGGCCAGTCTCGGGCCATGAGTCTGAAATTGCCCTGGGTGCATGGGATTGTATACTGAGCGACGGTTGCATGTCTATCGTCTCGCACACTTGTTCGTTATAATAATTTGCCGATACACAAGTAAAGAAAATTGAAAACACGACCGGTGACCTCGCTTCCTCCTTTCTATGAAGTCGTCGACGCGCCAAAGTGAATGAACCAAGAAACAGGATGAATCCTGTGAAGTCACGCCACGAATAGACGGTTGCATTGAGCACAGTAGCCACATTGGTATATAAATGCAGGTTAGATCAGTGGTGGAAAATAATGAAATCCGGGTCAGGTCAGTGGTTAAAAATAATCAAAAGTGGGTTCGGTCAGTGGTTGGAATGCGGGTTCGGTCAGGACCTGTCGGTGTAGGCTCCGTCAGTGGTCGATTTGGGGCGAAAACATATTTTGGATAATATTCACACAGCAGACAAAGCGCTGTCAGGTCGCGTTCCGCCCAAGTTCCGAGTTGGATTACCGCATCGTGTCGATTCTCGCTCTTGTGGAGGTAAATCCAGAGGCGTATTGACGCGCGAATGGGTATCTGCGTTATCCTAAGTTAGCACGGCTCTCTGCAAATTTTCTCGGCCTATATAAACAAAAATGAGTACAAGTGAACGCGATCACGGGGGAATGAGGACTATGTATACGTGTCGATGCCTATCACCCCATGAGGCTATAAAGGGGCCTTCAATACAGACAGACTGAGACAGGCGTTGCCCCCTCCAAATTGTGAACCTCCACCACAATGTCGGAAACACCAAACCTCGTCGAATATCGCGGAAACTGCCACTGCGGCGCCTTCAAGTTCACATTCAAGGCTCCCGAGTTGAAGCAGGGGCATGCCTGTACCTGCAGCTTTTGTTCCAAGGTCTGTCTGTCGCCCCTTTATCCCTCGCACGACTCCGACACCCAAGGCAGAATGGGTATCTGTGGGCGTTCCCGGGGACGAGTTATAATGTGGTGAAGGGAGATGAAGAGACGACGTTGAAGACGTACCAGTTTGGGAAGCGCACGATGGCGCACAAGGTCGGTCTTACTGTGCTCGAGAAGCCCCTATCGTAGTCTGAACCCCGGACTCAGTTCTGTCCGAATTGCGGCACGAGCGTCTTGGCCCGCGTCCTCAGCACGGACGGTTCTTCACAGGTTGGGATCAATGTGAGTACGGCGCCACTCTACACTCGCAGCACAGTGAACGAGAAAAAAAACCAGATCCGCGCTCTCCAAGACGTGGATTTCGATGCCATCGAGGTGCTGACGAACACCAAGGGCGCTTCCATCGAGCCGCTGTACCAGGTCCCAAAGCCCGTCGCGGCTGGCACCGTCCCCGACGGATCGACGGTATACAACGGAAGCTGCCACTGCGGCGCGGTGCGCTACGCGCTCGCGAACCCCACCGAGCTCGTTGCCGCGCGGGGATGCAATTGCAGTATCTGCTGGCGGGTATGTGCTGCCTTTGCGCCATACGCGTTGTTCTCACACGGACACTGTTTCCATTAGGACGGTGCGCTGTGGATCTACCCCCTCAGCACCTCGGTGACGTTCGCCGGCCGGGAGGACGCGAGCGAGTATACGTTCGGGGTGAAGAACACGTACCACGGGTTCGTCTCCGGCGCCTTCCCCGCATTCAAGTCGTTCAGTTCTGATCCAGTTTTCTCAGGTTCTGCAAGACGTGCGGCATCTCACTCTTTGAGCGTTTTGTGAACGAGGATCGCGAGCTGACAGCGCTGAATGTGCGCACGATAAACGGGCTCGACCTTGCGGCGTTGAAGCTTACGATGCTCGACAATAAGTTGTTGCCGCCGCTCTACGAAGTCTAGGAAGTCTATCTGTAAAGTCTTTTAGACGAAACGACGTGTAAACTCAGAGATGAATTGGACTACCAATGTGAATCTTAGTACCTCGAGTAGTCGAGCTGTCTATTACGATCGCTCATTTCCCCTCCGGCTTCGGTACTGAAATCATCGTTAGTATTCCATTGGCGCCACCAAAAGCAAAAGAAAGGACTCACAGCTCCACTGTACGCTCAAGATCAAGTTGTCGTATCCCTTGCCATGCACCTTCTCCATCGCCTTCTGCGCCACCGCCCTCTCCTCAAAGCTCACAAACGCGAACCCCTTGCCCGCGCCCGTCTCGCGGTCCCGCCCGACGAACACCCGCGCCACGCGCCCGAAGATGCCGAACAGCTCGCGCAGGTCGTTCTCCTGCGTGTCCTCGGAGAGATTCGTGACGCGCAGAGTGGGGAGCTCGTCCCGGCTGCCCGCGGAGGGCCCTGAAGGCCGCGCGCCGGGGTTACGGAGGAAGATGGGCACGTATTTGCCTGTGCCGGAGCCCGAGGCGGCGGCGGGTATGGGCGCGTCGGCCGAGGGGGTCTCGTCGTCGCCTGCACCGGCGTCTGGGGTGGGGCGTTCGTTAGCTCGGCGTCAATGCAATGGAGGAGGTGAAATATATAACACACCCTCGAGCCCCGCGAGCGCTTCTTTGTGCGGGCACTTGGCAGTGAAATGCTCGCCCTTGCACAGCCGACACATGACTTTGCCTGCGCCCGCCTTTGCGAGCTTCGTCTTTGTGCTCTCCTCTTCTACCTTCTCCGGCTCGGCCCCGTGCTGGAAGAAAAAAAAAAACTCGTCAATAACTCCACTTTGAGGAAAACGAAATCTCAATAGAGCGCACCTTATTCCCCGCGCTGATCTTGAGCGTAACGTTCTCGCCCACTGTCGTGGTTGCACGATCCGGGCCTTGTGGCTTGCCCTTCTCCTGCCCAAATTTCGACCATTTCAGCCGTCCGGCTACTGCGTGGTCGACGACTTGCAGTGTGCGCTTCGTCCGCCGGGTGATCTACCCCAGATCGCATTAGATATTGCGGGGCCGCAGAAGGAGCTTTCACAATCCACCTTGACTCTCTTCCCCTCCTCGTTCACGGTGTATTCGATTGTTGTCCGGATTCCGTTCGCGTCGACAAAGTCGGAGTTTTCTGCGCAGAGTCAGTAAGCAATTCGTCATACGAAAGCCACCAGTAGTGGTCTTCGAGCTCTGAAGGGTCCCCTGGGACAAACTCGACCATAGGAGAGCCAGAGTTGTCCCAGCAAGCCCACATCCTTTGGCGGAACGGAACCAGATGATCGCAAAAAATTGGCCGACTGACCCTGACCAACTGCATCCAGTTCGTCGGCCCATGAGGTTTTTGGTACTCTGGAGTGAAGGATGAGTGTCTGGACGCCAGAAAAGACATTCCACGAACGCGACAGCCATTTGGGATGGTGGTACGAAATAAACTGACTCTCGCGGTTCCGTTTGTTTGTTTCGGAAGGCCTCGCCTTGCGAACGGTTGCAACTGTTTGCTTCTCACGCCGTTGCCTCGTGAAGTGTACCGTGAACCCCTATGACCTACCCTCGCCGCTCGGAATGAGCAACGAGCCCGGATCTCCAGACTCACTCTCGCATGCTTCGGATGACCTACACTATCAATTCTGGAAGAAAATATCGTATCTTACGGCTCGTACTCGGACGAACGACGGATGGATAGGCAGCCCTGAAGTCAAAGCGTGGAATGCTCAAAATATGCAGGTATGAACTTTGAAAGCGCTACAATCACCCCTGGGACGCCAACTGATCAACGAACATATTTAGGCCTGCATAAAATGCGCCTCAAGCCGGACGCCAAAGCAATGCATAATCGACGACGACCAGGCCAGCTGCCAGGCGTGTCGCGCCGGCAAGTCAGCGTGCAACAGGAAGATGGACTTCCTGTTCGCCGCCACTAAGGATGACTTTTTCCCGACTATGGCTGAATTCCACGAGGTCTTTAAAGCCAGAAGCACGAGCTCGAAGCTGAGAACGCTGCAGAAAACGGCAAACAAGAGGAGAAAATCCGAGGTTCCCTATGGTTGGTATAATTAGCAGCGACGATCTGTCCAAAGCGGCGACTGCGTACTCATGAAGCGACCACAGCCAAGAAGACGACACCGCGGGTTGTGCTAGACTATGGTCCGGCAATTTCGGCGTCGAGCTACGCGAGCCTTTCGAGCGCACCCCCACCACCAATCCCGTATTCAACCAGGCCGTCATACCCAACCTGGGCTCAGTCATCCACAGTCCCAGTCGAGGACATGCGGCGGAACGAAGAGTTCAGGAATGAAGGCCGTGATATTGAACAAGAAGTACGGGCTCTGAGGGCGGAGCTCCAATCCCTGCAACTCCGGGTGGCTCAACTGGAGAGCATCATTCACTCGTGGTCGACTGGGTGGGTCCATAAGCAGTCAACTATCGATAACGACCAACTACTCATCATCCGATTCAGCGACGTCCGAGGTCGCGCAAAACATGACCACGACTATCACATCCAGCATGCATCGTCTTGTCGTTGACGCCCTGCGCTCACCCTGGAGGACCCTGAGCGCTGAGCAGCGGCTCGTGACAAGACGAGGCTGCGATGGACATGGACGATCGATTCCGCCGCGTGGAGGCCCGACTCTGGTGGTGGTGGAGGAGCGAATATCAGTGAGCACCGAAGCCTCCGAATCTTCGATGCTCATTGTCGCTATCTATCCGAAATCGAGAACAATCCCCCAGGACGGCGCGGGAGTCGTTCCAGGCGACTGCCTCCTCAGGCTCGATATATTTTATTATTATGTTTATTGCATCCTCTGGGAAAATTGGCAGAGTCTGACCAAATGGGATTCGGCCCTCGGCCTCCGTAGCGGCGGCCTCGATATACGATGAGCCCTCGTACACTTGTATCTTTCGAATAAAACGACAATACATGTTTTGTTTGGACTTGTGACCTTTGCAGGCCATCCTCCTCCAGCCACCCATTTGGTTATCTCAGTCTCTGTGCTGTTCTCGAGCCACAATCTAGGGCTGTTGACGTCTTATGCAACGTTATAAGCTGCTATAGCGTCTATTTGACTCACCTCCGCCCCCTACACCGCACCATGAGGTTTTCGGCTGCCCTCGTCCTCGTTGGAGCTGTATCCGCCGGCGTCGACGCGTCCCAGTGGCCGGTCAGCGTCACCGACCGACCGCCGACGCTCTCGCAGCCTTCCCGCCCGCTAGAATGGGGGGACATCAACATAATAGCCACCACCGACACGCACGGGTGGTGAGTGCTCGTTTGGTGGCTCCTGAACTCGAATACATATGAAGCTTGCTGCTGTGTAGGCTCCTTGGCCACGAGCACAAGTCGTTTCCTGAGCCCAATTACAGGTTCGTGCGCGTTTTGGGGGTAATTGAGTGAGGATCGATTGACTGCGTTAGTGGTACTTGGGGAGACTATTCGGCGTTCGTGAGCCATATGAAGGAACTGGCTGTGGTGAGTTCAAGTCGATGAGAGGATTTCAATCGTTTCGTTGACGCGTCAAACATAGGAAAAGGATGTCGATCTGCTGCTCGTGGACTCGGGCGACTTGCACGATGGTTGGTGCCGAGACTCGATTTCGACGCAGTGATTGACCCCGAGGACAGGAACGGGGCTGTCGGATGGGTTCCCTGCTGGTGGTGTAGATGGCCAGGATGTGCGTCCATCCGCTCCTGACCATATGCCTCGTTCCATAATGCCCTATCTAGTCCAACGAGTTCTTCAAGCAGATGCCCTACGACGTCCTTGCTATCGGAAAGTGGGTACCTCCGCCACCGACTCGCTTTCCGCGCTCTCATGTCACCTCAGCCACGAACTATACATCTACGCGAACGCATACGACATGTCCGTCTGCCCCCCTTCTCTAATTCGCAAAAAGTAATAAACCCTGTAGGCATATGAACTTCGCGCAACACTACCAGGACCGCTACCTCTCCTCCAACGTTAATATTACGGTGTTCGACGCCAATAATCGAAGCGTTAGCGTACCCATTGGCCGTCCGTGCTCCTTCCTTCCTTGCATGATGTCGTACTGACGAATACTGCAGGCCGATTCCGCAAATTCAAGACCCGAAAGTACGTACTATTATGCATGGCACCAGTCCATCGCTGACTCGGGGCGCAAAGGGGCCGCAGCGTCACCGCCTTTGGTGTCCTCTTCAACTTTGAGACGAACGACGTCAATACGACGGTGCAGCGCGTGGAGGATATGATTCAGGAGCAGTGGGTTCGCACTGTCCCGAGTCTCTCGATGATGCCTCTCGCTAATTTCACTTTGTATCAGTTTCTCGACGCTATCGTCGAGGAACCGGACGTCTTCCTCTTGGTGGGGTACGCTCAAGCTTCCTACTACTATTGAGGGCGACTCTGATACACACGCTGGCAGACACATGTCCATCGCGCGGGATCGATGTGTGTACTCTCTCGCTCCTATGATCGTGTATTCATGATCTGAGTAGGGCCTCTCGTCTTCAACGCCATCCGCGATGTGCACCCCACGACACCAATTCTCATTTTCGGGGGTCACTTACACATCCGGGATTGCTGTACGTTTAGTTTGCATCCCCCGGCTGGCGGGTAAATATACTCACGATGTTCCTCCCAGTGCAGCTCGACCCGCGCTCAGTGTCGCTTGCGAGTGGGCGGTATATGGAGACACTGGGTCGGTGCATTTTCTTCCAGAGGAGACAGGAAAGGAATTAACCCGTACTCAAGGCTGGATGAGCGTCAATCTCGATTCACAAGGCAATAGCCAGCCTCTGAACTTTAGCCGAAGATACCTCGACGCCAATCTCGCTACTTACCAGGTACTGCGACCCTTCCCCCGCCTTGGCTGCCGCTGACGAAATATAGTATCACACTAACCGCACCGACCTGACCTTCGGCACTGACGAAGGGCGTAATATCACCGCAGGTTTGCGCGCGCTCGAGGAACGGTTTGGGTTGACGGAAACGTACGGGATCGCGCCGAGGGACTATAGCATGACGCGGTTTGTGCCCGTCTGCCACCGAAAGGACTCCGATTGACGTCGGCATGGAACAGAGCGCCGTATCCGTCCAACGACTCGATACTCACGCTGACCGTCGAGGAGGTGAGCCACCTCTCCACCCGCTCTATTCGATCTAGCAGACTGAGCTGTGATACAACTCAGGCTGTGCCCACTGTACTTGCGCTCAACGCTACCCGCGCCGCGGCGGGCATCCCGTTCCTCCTCGTCATCAGTTCCGGTTCGCAGCGGTTCGACATCTTCAAGGGCCCGTTTACGCGCAATGACGAGCTCACGGTGTCGCCGTTTGTGAACCAGTATATATTCATCCCGGACGTGCCGTTCGAGGTGGCAGTGAGAGTTCTGCCGGCGCTGAACGGCAAGGGGGCGGAGAGGCTTTGGCCGGACGAGGAGGAGGAGGGTGATGGATCACGGCAGATGCGCGTGTGGAGGGAGGAGCGGGAGGTGGAACGGGAGTATACCGACTGGGTGCAGGATATGCATCGCCTATATCATACGTCGGAGCGTTCAGCAGTCGCGCAGGGCGAGCTGACGCTTGGATATGTCACCGCAGATGTACGCTCCCCCATCTCCTTTCACATCTACGCCTCACCTAGCACCTCTACAGGCTTGCCCCGGCGTCGGCGACGATGTCCCGCATCTCCCCCTCCCGGCATACCGCATTCCGGACTTTATCGCCTCGCGCACGCCGGAACCCGTCGACGGAAAGGTCGACCTCGTCTTTGTCGACTTCATCCAAGGGCAGCTCATCCGGACGCTGAATGAGCTGCAGACGGCGCGCGTGTATACGCGGGCGGACGCGAGCGTGTACGCGCCGGTCTGGTCGAATCAGGTGTTTGGGAGGTATGCGAAGGTCGCGTGGAATTAGATTGCTGCGTAATCTCACAGAGTAGTTCGTTAGACTTGTGGTTAGAGTTAGGTAGGTAGGTAGAATTACACGGCCGGTCCCGCTCATTAGGATTCGCGATTGTGGATAGTCACACAACTGCAAGAGAGACTGACGGCAGATGCCGGTCCATCAAAATTTCTTTCTTCCTCCACTACTATGTCGGTAAACGCGAATCTGCGTACTCGAATCGCGGAGGCCGACACATCGATTGCGGGGCTCAACCGCGAGATCGACGCGGCCCTTGGGGGACTCAAGTTACGCTTGAAAGGCGTCCAAGATGTCCGGCGGCGTCTTCAGTTCGAGCTGGATGCCATCGTGTATCGAGTGGAGAATCTTCCACACGAGCTTACTGCCGAAATCTTTCTTCAATGCCTTCCCTCGCCCTCAGAACTGAGCCACCCACATAAACATCACCCCACCAAATCCACCGCTCCCCTGGTTTTTCTCGAAGTCTGTAGGGCGTGGAGAAACGTTGCGCTAGCGACTCCTCGTTTATGGGCAGATCTCCAATTAGATCTCGACGAATTTCCCGAAGGAACGGACGAAGACGAATTGGAGGTGCTTGCGGCGGAATGGTTTGGTCGGGCTGGTACCTGCCCACGGATATTGACGAAAATGTCGACAACAATCGCGACTTCCTGTCGTTCCTCGCCCATTCCTGTGCCTCATTGCGGTGCTTTTCCACCACAGGCAAACTTGCGATGCTCTCGGCTGACTGGTTCACCACCGTCATGCCGAACCTCACCACCCTCGAGGTCGCGCAAGAGAGTCGCGGGTTTTCGGTCAACTTTTTTGAAAGGTTGGATCGCACTCGAAATCCTACATTCCTGCCCCATCTGCAGTCCCTTACCTTCCGGGATTCCGAATCTCCGGTCTTCATGACTCCGACGATGCTCAGCGCCCTCTCCTCTAGAGCCATCGCGGGCGAAGACACATCTATACTTGGTTCGTTCCAGCAGATTTGGCCAAAGGGGGTGTACTATTCCTTTGACGACTTGACGGCTGCTGGGTACCGGGCCCTCGTTAAACAGGGCATGTCAGTTCACGTTGGCACGGAAAGGAGAAATAGGGTTTAGGTTCTACTTTGTTCAGTTCAAGCTCGAGTTAATTTGTACCGTACCTACACCTAACTTTTCTTGGTCACATAAACTTGTCAAGTCTTTAATCGGAGGGTCCATTTCCTCTTCTATAACACAGATACCTATTCGCGCGTCAATGCACAATTTCGCAACCGCGAGAACCCGGCACAATGGGCATTTTTCAATGTAACGACCCCTTGAACTGACAAGCTAGCACTTTGTCTGTGTGCCTAGGGATCATACACTCCTGGGTACGACTTTCCGTCCGCCACCGTAATTTCCACCGCATTCAAATCCAACCCGTTCATCGTGCGAAGGTTCAACGACGTTTTGCTGTCGTACTCGGGACTCAGACCGACGACGCGTCCATACAACGGGACACCGCAGATCTTGCAGAACCTGGCGTCGGAATTCAGAAGCTAAGTATTGCCGCTCGGTAGATTCAAAATTTAAATCTCACCCATGGAAGGCTGTCTTCGCACCGAACTGATACTCGGTCGCCGCCTCGTCTTTACCAGCAAACGTCACCGAGGTCGTCTCTGGGTAGACCCAAACTGAACCATCCTATTTTATTAATTGTTCGTGAGCAGCCCCCCCCCCAAAAAAAAAAATGACAAGAGGTGGACCCACTCGAGAGCAATGGCTGCAATTGCACGCCAGGCCTGTAGTAATCTTCTCCGAGCTCAGCAACGCGTAGCGCACCGCGCCGCAGTGACAGCTGCCGTGGTAAACGGTGGTCCCTTCAGTGACAGGACCTGTACCCACTGGCTCTGGGGCTTGATACAATGGCTCGATTGCGGCGCCCTTGGTGCTGGTCACCACCTCGAGCACCTCAACGTCCACGTCCCGGAGAACTCGGATCTGGATTCAGTGAAAGGTTGGTTGGTTTATCAAGCTTCGGTGTTTCTAAGTTCGTTTCGAGTCTGCTCACGTTGATCCCCACTCTCGGTGAGCCCTCGCCGCTAGGGAGGCGAGCCAAAACCGTGGAACCACAGGTGGGACAGAACTGATGGACATCGAACGAGCAACAAGTTGAAAAAAATGTTTCCCGCTGACCTTGTGCACCATC
This sequence comes from Mycena filopes, assembly GCA_029281495.1. NCBI lineage: Eukaryota > Fungi > Basidiomycota > Agaricomycetes > Agaricales > Mycenaceae > Mycena > Mycena filopes. The sequence continues at coordinate 117,052 of JARIHR010000088.1, read as the reverse complement.
GTCCGCTTTCCGAACTCGTACGTCCTCAGCGTGGTCTCCTCGTCGCCTTTCACGACAGTGAAGTCGGTCGTCGGGAATCCCCATAGATATCCGTTCTGGAGTTTTTCCGATGTCATTAGTGCTCACCTCCTTCGCAACTTCATCGCGGCGCACCTTGGAACAGAAGCTGCAGGTACACGCATGTCCTTGCTTCAACTCGGGAGCCTTGAACGTGAACTTGAATGCTCCGCAGTGGCAGTTTCCGCGATACTCGGACATGGCGGGGTTGAAGAAGATGAGAACGAGGCCCACGGAATCGGTCTTATCTGAGTCACAAGTTGAGCTGATTAATGAGGAGTTAACGTTGGGGATTCAGACATGATCTTCGCCGCGATGTCAGCGCCTGAGCTCCTTTCTTTCGGCTACGCTTGAGTCATCAGTGTTGTGATCGTGGCGCGCCCATGTGACCGCGATTTCAAGTGTGGTTCATTTAAACTACGAAAAGGTTCGCTCGTGCGCAGCTCTCGACACCGGGGGTCGTGTTCCTTCATTACTCGACATCTCCCTCGGGCGTGCAAATTAATTAACTTGGTTTGGATTGAGATACATTCTTGCAGCCAACAAATGAAACAGCAGTACAAATACATTGAGTTCAAGACGAGTGTGTGTGTGTGTGGATGATTCTCAAGCACCAGCCGAGATGTACGGCGAAGGGACAGAACGACATCGAACAGACAGCTCGGGCACGGGAGGCTTTATTTAGCGTGCCAGTGGGGAGCTGCAAAATTACCGAGTCAGTCCAGACGACTCGGCACAATATAAGCCAGAGAGAATGACTGGTACGAGCGGTGTTGGGGTTGTAGAACAAGCAGGAGGAGGAGTGGCTGCCTCGCCAGCCGCAGTGACAGCATTGGGGTCCGTCGCGGTGGCCCGGGAGCGGTGGGATCCGGACAATGGTGTGGCTCTGGCGGTGTGCGGTGCAGCGTCTCGTGGTGGATGGGGTGCACATGTTGAGAGTAGTAGTAGTAGTAGTATTGAAGTGCACAGGACGGCGGGAGGGAGAGTGAATCTGGGGAGAGTGTATGTTCAATCTCACCTTTATAAATTTTGGCGACATGGGTTTCCAGGATGGTTTGGTACCTGTTATGGCGATTCGACGATCTTCACCGATTGCGTTGGTCTATGAATTGCTGCAGGGTCCAAAGCGGAGAAGATGCCCGGTTGACTTCTCTCGGCCTTTCGTAGGTTGACCGCTATTCAATCCATTTCGCAGGTTGACCGACCGCTATTTCAAGTTTCAACACTCACCGAATTCAAACGTACGGTACTATGACATTGATCGAATATGCTGCGTTGTGTACCGTGGTCGCGTTCCGACAATAAATGGCATAGCGATAACCTATGTTGAAGAATGTATGCGGGGCACTGGAATAGAGCGGCCAGATTTAGAACAGAGAGAAGGATTCTGGCAAAGCATCCAGAATTGAAGACTGAACAAAGGACGGTACTCCGACGCATGGGTTAGCTATAGCCGCTGCAGGGTAGGCAGAAACCTCGTAAGCTGTCGATAACGAGAACGGACTCTCCATTATTTCGGCATGAGACCCCCAGGATTATCATCTGCCAGTGAATGCGCTATCTGGAGATAAGGTAGCAGGGAGACTGCGCTTTAAATGCGAAGTAGTCTGTATGTAATGGTTTGAACAGTGGTTTGAAAGAAAACCTGGAAATTCCCGCACCTTGAGTAAGTAATGACATGGTTACTTCAGCACCCGAGAGTATTCACTGAACTTCTTTGCTTCAGTTTGCCTTGTTGGGCTATTTGTGGGTGCAGACCTCTTAGGCTCTTACTTCCAACCAAATGGGTGATGGCCAATCAAATGTTGCAATCATTCAACCATTCCCACGGTTGAAATCTCCAAAGTATTTTCCGTTCGGGGGGGATATGCGGCCTGGTCAAGTATCCACGTCTAGGAAATGGCTCGCATATATTCAAATTCTCGCGATAAGTAGTATTACAGTGGTGTTGCAATAAGCTGACTCAATTGTGAACCCGCGCAGTGATGCACTTCGACCAAGTTCCATCCAGATTGTCGGAGGACCTGAACAAATCCATCAAGCGTACGCTCGACACCTCCGAGCAATACATGCATCTGACAGAATCGGTGATTCACTGTCAATGAGGTGAAGGTGTTAACTTACAATGAGATCATTCAGATATGAATTGGCGCTTGCAACACCCCAGTTTGGCAATAGAGGAGCTTCTGCGCTAGGGCGAGAGGCACCTGGTATGTCCCCAGCGGAGCCACTGTGTGCTGCTGAACGGAGTATCTGCTCCACAATGACTAGGCGAGTGGTCGGAAGGGCTGCCGCGCGGAGATGACCCAATATGACGGAGCACTTCTCATCGGGCCAGTCATGGAGAATATATCTCAGCAAGAAGACCGAGGCGTCTGTCACAGCCTGGGGCGAGAAGAAGTCGTGAACTATGTAACTTAATGCACGGGCTACTGGATCATATGATGATTGCGCACCCTGAAACTCGACCATTTGCTTGTTGATGTGTTCCGGGAAGTTTTCTCTCCAGTACTGTGAACATGGTCGACCAGAAGTGAATAACGACCACGACCCGAACTGACCCCCTTCGAGAGTTTGATGGCCTCTCCAAGATCCTGAACGGTTACCCGCAAGTGGGGATATTGTTTTGCGATGCTGAGGGACGATCTTCCAAGTCCTCCTCCAACATCAGTGATTTTGCTCCCGTGCTGAGGCAGCGAACCCCAATCAAACCCTGCTCGCAATCAGGAGAGAGTTCGCCCAAATAAGAATACCTGACCTTGAAATATCATCTCGAGCGGCTCTGCTGTCGCGGTGATCCCGAGGGTAAAACGAGAAACGTTATACCGATTCTGTGGCCATTGCATCCAGCTCCAGAGTGATTCCGTTGTATTGTAGACAATATTGAAGGGGATCTGCGGCTTCCCGTTCGCGGTGTTCACCATCGACTCAACCAGGTAACCCCCACTCTTTCCACCAATGTCTGCTCTGTTAATAAAGTGAATCAGGGTTGTCCGTCGTGGACCTGAACGATTTCTTCACGTACGTGTGTTCTACAAAGGCTGCAATTCCATGCGCCCCAATCAGCCTTTCCTCTCGTTTATTGAATCTATGAATATTCGGTATCAGGGTAGGTGAATGGCGGATACCAGACGTACAGGACAGAGCTTGGCTTCCCTTTATTTAGGGTCGAGGAAACCCTGTTGTTCAAGAAGACCCCGGGTGAAACTTCACGAAATATATGATGTGTCGCAAGAAGTCGAAGCATTCGAGCTTAAAGGATAGTTAGGACGAGCGACAACCCCGGATGAGCACTGACACATTAATCCTGGGTCGGTATTGCTTAGTGCTGCTATTTCGGTAGCATCAGCGCCCTGGAAAGTAGGATGAACATGGATTGCTTCAATAGCCTGGTGGGACGTTCCCTAGGACCAGCTTCACAGAGAATTTCAACGACATTGAACTCGGAAGCCGCGAGGAGACAGGAAGAAAGGAGAAACTGGGAAGATGCCAGAGCAGTTGTTAGTGAATCATCACGGCGACAACTGAAATGAACCCACCGCGTGAGCAGTATTTACCGCGAACCTGCTTGGATCACATAAAGTTGCGCTAATTTGCGCTGCTGCAGCGATGATGTTCTTGATTGCATCCGCAACCTCCCCTTGCTCTCGGAGAGTTTCGGCAGGGTCATTCTCGTCGAACGGGCGATCAAGGGACGGGAGGGGCATCTGTGCTGATGTATAGACATCCTCTATCGTGTTCACTGCGTCGGTGATGATGTTGGCAAGCCGCCGGAGAGTTGAAATGGAGTCCATGGTGTGGGGGAAATAGCTAGAGAAACCTGGGAACGCAACTCATCTTAAGAAAGTTATTACAGACGCCGGCAGTTTGGCGCGGCACATTCGGAGCGCCAATTGACCTAGACTTGGTTTCAATCTCTCTGCCTTCCTTTAGTGGGAAATTCGATTGCACGGAGTTCCGACTTACTTTGAAAACACCAAGAAGAACCTCCGGCCGAGCTCTATCTGGCAGATAAAGGTCGTCGCTGGAGTCCGAGTTGTAGCCCGGCTTATGAGTTGGGAGTGGTGAACCCACGAGGGCTACAGCCGATTACAGTTACCTCGGAATATTCTTTGTTGGACTTACCCGCTCCTTCCCTTTCCCCGATGGTAAATGCAAGCCCACGCGAACCAGCCTCCATCATCGTTACATCCGACAGAACGACGACACTCACAGTTAATTGGTTTGATATCCCGAATATGCCCTATTCCAAGGGTAAGAGGTGGCCGTCCCTTCAACCTTAGCACTGGGGCAGTTTGAGAAATCCCAGTGTAACGAACCAACTCACAGTATTTCCCCTTCCCTGATAGTTATCGACGCGGGTTCGCTCACCAGGGTAGTGGAACGCACATACGGTTTCGTCGGAATTACATTGTCGAGGCTTCTAGGCCATGATTTGAATAAAGACGTCTGTCAGGAACATGCCAAGTATACAGAAACCTGATAACATGGTCATCTAAAGTCCCCATATTTAGCAGTTCTTTCACCTACCCATAAGCCTTCCCATAAAATTGGCGCACCCATTGTCAACGTTCGCTCCGGCCGTCTACTGTAACAGCATGAGTCCTCCCGCCAACCTGAACCGCCTTCGTCAACTGAACAGCATAATCACCACGGCCATCGAAACCATGGAGGGCGTATACGCGCGCGCAGGGATGCCCCTGCCGTTTCTGGACGCGCCGATGAACCCCGGCGATCCTGCAGAGGCCCTGCAGCAAGACCCGGTCGTTGCGGCGGCCACGCTGGACATCATCGCCGCCACATCACAGCTCTCTGCGACAGTGTGCAGTCCGGTGGTGTCAATTTTGAACGCAGCACAAGCGGTCAGTGCTCACCTATGTACTTGGCGCGGCGGCTGCTTGAAATTGGATTCTCCAGTTCCATATCTCGTCGTGCCTTCGCGCCGCAGCGGAATTAAATGTCGCAGAGGTACTGCGAGAAGCCGGGCCCGCGGTGAGGCTGTTCATTTTCTCGCCCTCCCGTGGGTGGTTGGGCTGAAAAGTTTAACAGGGTCTACACGCTAAAGACATCGCCGCAGCGAGTAAAACGGATCCGGTTTTGTTAGGTGAGATAATGCCGATAGGATGTATGCCTGTGGGTGCTCATAAAATAGCATGCATTTTGCGCCTGCTCGCAACGCACAACATATTCCAGGAGGTTAGGCCGAACGTCTTCGCCAACAACCGCATATCGAGCGCCCTCGACAAAGGAAAGCCTAGCAAGGTGTTGTTTGAGAGGTGAGTAGGCGTCTAAATTTCGTCGTTAATGGCGACTAACAAGATTAACAGACCCAAGGATCGACTCAAAGGCAGTTCTGGGATAGCGGCTCTCGCAGAATATTGGTGCGCGTCATTTCTGTGGTACAGTTTGGTCCAGTGAAGGTATATGTCAGTGCGGACGACATCTACAAGAGCTCGGCGCTACTCGCCGAGACAATGCTGGAACCCAAAGAGAAACGTCTCCCGTTCAGTCGCGCCTTCGACACCGACACGGGATTCTACTATTGGCTGCAGCGGCCGGAGAACGCGTATAAGCTGCAGCGTTTCGGCTTGAGCATGCAGGGAACGACGACGATGGATCCAGTGGACGCGATTTATACCGGTGCGCGAAAGAGTTCAGTGCTCGATACTGGTTGCTTAGTACCAACGGAAAGGGTTTGACTGGGGCGCTCTTCCACCCGGAAGCGTGATTGTCGACGTGGGCGGTGGAATCGGGCACTCGGCTTTGATGATTGCACAGAGGTTCCCCGAACTCCGATTCGTAAACCAAGATCTCGAGCAGCAAATCAAGGACGCAAAGCTGGCAAGTTCGGTTCTGTGGCACCCAGTTTCACTAATTATTTGCAGCACTGGCAAGCAAATCTTCCCTCGCATGTCGAGCGCCAAATGGTTGAGTTCCAAGGTACGGTTGCGGATGCCTGCATGTCTTCCGGAGCCTCATTCATATTGTAGTGCATGATTTCTTTGATCCCCAGCCAGTCAAAAACCCCACCATCTTCATGCTCCGGCATATCGTCCACAATTGGCCAGACGATCGGGTCGTGGATATCCTGCGGCACCTGCGCGACGCGGCTGAATCTTCGACACGCTTGGTGATTATTGAGAAGATATTGGCCGTCGCCGCACCAGCCGACACATGCGAGGACGACATCCAAGGCGCGGCACGGCCGACTGCCAAGCCACCCCTGCTTCCAAACTGGGGCGTCGGAACGGCCGGATTCTATTATTTCGACCTTACGGTAGGTTTAGCAACTGAATGCAAGGAAAACTTCTGTTGAGCGCAACTCACCAGATGCACATCATGGTTGGTGGAGAGGACCGTACGCTGGATGGCTTCTCGAATGTCTTGAATCGGGCCGGTTGGAAAATCGCCCAGGTGCACCATTGCGTGGGCGCGATGAGCCACATCGTCGGGGTTCCGGTTTGAACTATTGAACGCGATGGACAGACAACTTGAATATATCCAGGGAACTTCATGTTCTTTGAAGACCAAAGGAGATTAACGCGCTGACCCTCAGATTTTTCTATGTGACTTTGGTTGAGGCTTGATGATACCCGCATTTAAGTCCTCCCGCGAGGCAATCTGGCTTCGTGAGATTTCTTTCGTGTTGAGAAGCTGCGCCTGCCAGTACCAGTGGCAGAGGCCGAGAAGTCTGCGCGAGTCTGTGATCCACACAAAATCGACCTTGACGCTTCTGAGTCCGGATTTCCGTGCAGTAAGTACTCATAGCAGAGACACGGCGTTGCCTGCGTAATTCGGGCATACGGAGCGCAAAGAGCCAGAAGTGGATGAGGTTGGATTGAGCGACTTGAAAGTTGTGGAGCTGGCGAGCCGTCGGCTGCAATCGGCCGAAGCAACATAAAAATCAGGAATCGTCAATTTGGAATATAAAATACAGAAAATAGATGGGTACAAGGTGTAGGTAGGAGACTCCGTGCGTCCACGAAGTCCCAAATACAAGTATGCTACCGATCACACTAAGATTGCGCGCCGATTCGCGGCCCCAGTCGAGTCAGAAGAGAAATATGGGAGGCGCGTCTGTTGGCGCCGCATTCAGAAACTTTTGGGCCGAGTCGCGCACTGAGTAGCGACAGCAGCGGCGGTCTGCAGACATCTGGGTGGGACGGTAAGCAAAAGAAGGGGAAGAGAAAGGGAGATGACATACCATGAATTAAATTCACACTCTTTTTCACAAACAGGATATCGGAAGGCACGCCCATGGCGAATTCGTCATACGAGGGTAGGTCGTCGTCGTTCGGAGGCCAGCTCCTCGTGGCGGTCTGCGTCTCGTCCTTCTCGTCGGGTATCTTCATCTCCTCCTCTCCCTCCAGCCCAGAAACGGCATCAAAGAACGTCTCCTCCTCCTCCTCGTCGCCGCCGGCGTAATTCTTCTTCGGCTCTCCAGAACCTGGCATCGCGTCCACGTAGGTGGCGTCCGTGCCCTGGTCGACGTTTTCGCCATGCTTCTCGACCGCAACGTACTGGTCATTCTTGACGTCCTCCTCCGTGTCCTCGATCTGGTGCGACTGCTGCTCGGCCGCAACATCACGCTCGTTCTCGAGCTCTTCGTTTTGCTCCCCAACAACTTGATTATCGTCCTCTTCATCCTTGTCGAGCTGGATTTGATTCTCGTCCTTGTCCTCGTAGGCAGACTTCACCCGCTCGTTCTCGTCCCCCCGGTTCTCATCCTCCTCCTCCTCCTCCTCCTCCTCCTCGATCTCCACAACGGTCGCATAACACACCTCCTCCTCGACCTGGAATTGACATTTCCGCAGAAGCGCAGCGGCGGCGAGGTGCTGCAAAAAGCTTGCGCGCGATGGGCGTCGTTCTGCCTTGTCCTCGTGTTCAGCTATCTGCCCCTCCTCCTGTATGCTTCTGGGCTTGCACTCTTCGTTATTGATTGGAAACCTGAGACGACCGCGGAAGACTCGCCCTTCGAATCTATAACTTTTGACTGCCAGGTTCCGGAAGACACGGATGAATGTGGGAAGGCCATCGGGGATGCAGACGTCGACTGGATGTGATTTGGTGGTGGGGACGAGAGCGAGTGCAGCGGGGTCGGGGTGCTCGAGGAGGGGAATCGTCGTCTTTGGAGAAGCGGTGAATAGTGGCCGATAGAGTATTTTGAAGGTCCCGAGAATCGCAAGGCGCACAAACAGCTTGAGGACGGCGGGGATCGGGAGCGTTGGGGGAAGGAGGAACAGCGAGTCGTGGCGAGGTATATCGAGTCCGTCGACGCTGTGAGCCGTCTGACAACGCTGAGCGATCTTGGGGCTCCGAGTCAAATAACGATAGCCGACGACGAAGGCGAGGTTGTTGGCGGTGATGGCCAAGAGGACGACAGCCACGAGGGTCTTGAACGAGTAACCGACGTGGACCACCACGACCTTTTCGACGATCTGAGCCGGGGAGGACAGCCGCGCGCAAAAGGCGTTGAAGACTTGTCCCAAGATGAACGTAAAGAAGCACAGGACGAGAGCAAGGGAGGGCGAGGAGGTTTTGCTGGTGGACATGGTGGTGGTGGTTCAGGAAGAGAAGCGGTATGGTGGCTGAAGGTGGCTGACGGTAATGAATGCAGGTAGTTTCCCCAACGATTGGCTGGTATTTTTGGCCGGTCCACCAAGAGGACATGGCGGATATTCCAGCGGTAGCTCCAGTAAATCTCAGCCCAGTCATGCTTGAGGAGGGAGGAGGAGAACTGAGGTCGCGGTTCGTGTCCAAGTTAGGAGGAGTGTTTGCCCTTGTGTCGGTTGGATCCCGTTGCCTTCCCATCTCCTCCTATCTCCTCGTCGTCCGACTCCATCTCAAGGCTTCATACAGTGAAGACCAAGCTTGGGATGAACCGGCAATCCAAAAAATCAGGCAGATTATTTACCTTTGAATTGCCCTGTTGAAATACGGGACATTGCCTCATGTCCTTACCCTGGATGTGGTATGTACCAGGATTCGTCGCGCAGAAATGTGGTATGTGCCGACCAGACTTTGACAAAGTCATATCCCTGAAACTGCCAATAGCCCGAATTCCTTGAACCCAATTTGCCTCCTCTACTGACACTGTTGGATGATATCGCGCATGCTGCCAAAGAGACCTTCTTCGACTTTGAAGACCTCTTCGATCGTCTGGGGACAGTCACGGGCGCCCCCAAAGGCCCCCACCCCAACCTCGACGCCCTCTACGCCGCTTCCGCCGCCCTCTTTCACACCATGGAAGAATTGGTCAACGTATCCCAGGATTACTTCAATCTTGTTCGCCGCACATTGGATCCAACGTTCCCCTCAGCTGCGCCTTATCCCGCCTTCCGCTACTCACCTACGGCTGATTTCGCCGACTTCCGCCACGTCTCCGCCCAAGTGCAGGCGAGCATAGTCGAGCTGGATCAGTGCTGGAAGCACGTCGAGTCGGCGTTGTGGTACCAACTTGGATCCGAGCTTCCCGCTTGGGCCGTGCTTCGAGCGGAGGCGTTTACATCGACGTTTCCATTTCTCCGCTCATCCCAGTGCACGCAACTCCGCGACGACCTCAAGCACATCGTGAAGCACGCACGGTGGCATCTCACAAACCTCCGCACTCTCTACGAGTCGTTTGAGGGTGCTGTGGACGGCATCGAGGCTGTGCGCGTAGGCAGCACCGGTGAGGTGGAAGTGGTTAGGGAAACGTGCCACACCGTCACCTTCGCTCTGAAGATGGCTGCTCCCCTGCGTATGCTGTTTCAAGCTCATAGAGGCCATCTCGGGAACAACAGCTATCTCTTCCGAGCTCCGAGTATCAATGCTCCCAAAACACTTCCTTCCTAATTATCCATGTATTTTCTTCGTCCTCAATGATATTGCTCTCATCTCGCCTTGGGCGTCCAAAGTCGATGTCATATTGTACATTGCGGACAGGGTTCATAGCAACAACAGAGCAGTGGTGTGGTGTCCGTGGATATGTAGTAGTAATTAATGGCGTGCCAATAGTGAGATGAGTTAAATCAAGAAAGAAAACAGCGTATGTGTGTGTGTTGTCCGAGCGAAATGAATACATGATCCAAATAATCCAGGGAAGGCGGGAACGCAAGGACTCTACGACGTTGCACTCGAAGCGCGCGCATCAGGCCCAGCGCCGGACCCGTTGTTCGTCCGGAAGGAGCCCCGCGTCGGCGTGGGGCTGGACGCAGTAGACAGCTGCTGCGAGCGCGCGGGCGACGCCTGCGGCTTGCGAATCACGACAAACGAGCGCCCTGCAGGCACGTCCGCCGTCGCCGCCGCCGCCTGCTCCGCATCCTGCGGGGGGTATGATGAAGGCGGCGGCGTCCCCTCGCTATGCGGCCGATGGCGCCGAATGTGGTACCACGGCTTCTTCCGCCGCTGCCCAACCTCTGACTCGTCGTCCCCGTCGTCCTCCACCGACGAATGCTGGAGTACCCTCGCGCTCGACGGCGGCCGCGACCCAAGCATCGGCGCATCCTCAATGATCGCCGTCTGCGACTTGGTGCGCATATGCGGCAACATCGCGCCCGGCGGCACCCCACTCGGACCCGCGGTAACCGCAGGCACGGGGTCAGGACTCTGCCGCCGCACCACCGTCGACACCGGCGGTGCCTCCTCCTCCGCCTGCGCAGCGTCCATCGCGGGCCATTCCAGCGTCGGCGTCGACTCCCCCGGCGCAATCGCGGCATAGGGCGCGTCGATGTGCGCGCGGCCGCCGCCTACGCGCGAGAATCCGGACGACGGCGCAGGAGCGGCGGGTGGCGGCGACGGGTCGTTCACGGGTACGTACCCGGGCCGCGGGAACGGCTGCCAGGCGCCCATGATGTACCCGCTCTCGTCGTCGCTGTCCTCACGGTACGGCCGCAGCGCGTGCTCGGGGCGCAGCACGGACGGGGGCTGCTGCGAGTGAATGGAGCCCTTCTTCGAGTCCATACTAGCGAGCGCGGGTGGCGGAGCATATGTCGACGAAGAATCCGAAGCGCGGTTTTGAGGAGTATAGCCGCGCGCGCGTGCTTGGCGAGGGCCAGCGCGCTGACGGGGCACTCGGCGTTTCCGCGAGCCGCAGCAGCCGAGGAGTCCGCAGGCACCAAGGAGTCCACTGTCAACGCTGTGGTTGCTACGATCGAAGCCGACACGGCCGACGATGCGAACGGCGGCCTCAATGATTTTGATGAGCAGCATAAGCACGAGAGCGAGGTAAACTAGGGCGAGGATGACGAGAATCCCGTACGCCACCCATGCCCCCGATCCGTCTCCGATGGATATCTAACGGTACAAATGAGCCTCGAGCATGAAAATAAAACGGATAGACTCACCGCCGGTGTAAGAATGACCAACAGCACCGCGACGACGATACGCGCGACGCAGAAGAGGAAGCTAATGAGGCCCATACTCGCCCCGCTCCCCCACGGCAACCAGATGCTGGTCACCAGCGCCGCCGCCACCTCCACCACAAGTATCACCACCGCCTGCGCAGTCCCGCTCTTCTGCCCCACCCCAATAACCACCCCAAACACCAAATTCGTCGCAAACAACAGACTCGCAAAGAGCTGACTTCCGTGCCGGTAGTGATTATACAGCGGCCCAAGCGCAAGCAGCGTGCGCGTCTCGTCGTACAGCTTGTTCGTCGTTGTCATCGTCACGCGCACGACGAGGATTACAGGTATAAGCACGCTGAGGACGGCAAACGACAGCGCTGCGAGCGCCCTCGCACGCACGGACGCAATCGCCGAGGGCTGCGTCATCTCGTACGCGGCGAAGATCGTGAGCGGGAGGTGGAACAGCACGAGGATGCGCACGAGGTTCCCCTGGAGTACGCTCCCGTGGAACGAGCTCATCTCCGTCCGGATGCGATACCATGGCTTGCGCGGCGTGGGCGTGTTTGAGGGGATACCCAGGCCGCCGGCGGAGAGCGTCAGGCGCGACGCGGGGCGGAACATCGCGGCCTTGCTCTCGTCGGTGCTCGCGGCGGCGGTCTCGAGCTCCTTGGGGCCCGGGCTGCGTGCACGGCGGCCGGGATGGTGCAGGGTTGCGCCGCTGACGAGTCCGCCGATGAGGTCGATGAACCAGACGATGAAGGAGATGACGATGGTCGCGGCGACGATGGCGAGGAAGAGGATGATGCAGATCTGGAAGAGGTCTTGCGGACGGACGCCGATGGTGTATGCGAACATCGACATTCCAGAGGTTGCGTTGGATGGAAGCGTGAAAAGCAGGTTTGGGACATTGGGGTTGATGTATATCGGCGACGTTGGATCTGCGAGTTGGTCGCTAAAGTCCGAGGGGGGGTTGAAGGGCAGGGTCGACAGCGAATTCCAGTGCACGTTGTTTGTCAGCGTGATATCTTGGACGACATCAGTACAAGAGAGGATACAAGAAGAAACGACTGACTGTAACTCAGAGTAGCCCAGGCAGTCTGCGCGAGCAGGGGATCTGTCACGAGTGAGTCGACACGAATATGACAATAAACCTGGACCCACAAGCGAAAGCCGGCCATTGGACCGCGACCATGGCGAGTGAAGCGCACCACTGGGTATGAAACAAGACATCCCGGAGACAGGGGGTGCTGAAACGCATCAGGGCTGGCGAGGTCGCAAACCGCTCGCCACTGATGGCACTCGCAACGATGAAGCCAGCGCTCTGGCCGCGCGCCCACAGTGAGCGTCCGGGGCGACTGATGCCCCGGCCCCACGCAGACACGACGCGGGCGATGCCTATGACGAGCCAGTAGAGCATCGCAAGTGCGACGGTGGCCCAGAAGATGGCGCCCGCAACGCCGTACGGCGAGTGCTCGGACGGATTGAGGGGGGTGGTGTTGACCGTGAGACAGAGTAACTCCTTGCTGAATGGATCCACGGCGCGGATACGGGTGTTGAGAGTCGTTAGAGGGCGGCTGGTGCCCCATGGGATGGCAGACGAGAGGGCGAATGGGCCTGCTTCGATTGGGCAAAAGTAGTTGGTGTTGTTGGCGGGGAGGGCGGGCAGAGGCGAGGGGGGTCGCAGGGAGGTGCAGAGATACGAGCTGTTTGTCCATACGTTCAGGGTTAACACCGAGGTCGTCGTGAAGAGTGTGGCTGTTGAGTACAAGTCAGAAAAATGTCCCAGTGTGGCCACAAAATTTGAAAGAAGTTTCAAGGAAGGATGTCGTCGTTCCCGAGTACCCGAGACGGGCGTCTCAGGCGCTTGCCCGTAAGTGCGACGGTGCAGCCCAAGGATTCCAAAATAGTGCTAGCACTCGCGTGCCGCCGTAACCTCTGCCCCAGTTTCAAACAGCGTGGGGACCTCTCCCCTGCTGGTCCCCAGCACTCCACAGAGGGCCCCAGCAGACGCAGAGACAGCCCAAACCCCTGGTGAAAAAAAAAGAGTCCCGTGTGCATTACTCACCAAGGCTTGAGCTTGAGTCTGTGAACCCAAAAATCTCCTGCGCACTGTTGCCTATCACGGTGAGGTTGAGGTAGGTCCCCAGCTCCGCGCTCGTCAGGACTTGGCCGTATACTTGGTCAACGGTGAGTTTTGTGGATACATTTCCGGTGAAACAGTCCTCAAAGGGGAGGGTCGCTGGGTCGGCTCGCACGGGGCGAAAGAGGAGGAGGGAGAGGAGGGCGAGGCCCATGGGCGCCGGGGAGCGGCCCAAGAGGCTCATCGTTGTCGGCGGCGGCGACGAGAGAGGTGGAAAACGTGGTAGGGAGCAAGCGCTATAACTCGACGTCACGCGAGGATGACGGTTCGGGAATCAACAAAACGCTAACCGACTCCAACTTTTTGGAAATCTTCCACTGCCAGCGTCGACAAGGGTACGTACAGGAGATCTACGCTGGTGACGAGGAAGGTTAGGGGATTTTTTTTCTAAGTCGAATCACATTTTTATACACAGTGGCTAATTTTTCTCTCTGCACGAGGATTGTGCGTGTTTTTTTAGTTAAGGCAGGAGTGGGAAAGAAAAGAAGGAGGAGGAGGAGGGGGCTGAAGTTTGAGGATTTTGTTAGACTCGAGCCAGTCCCAAAGGTGTGACAAAGACACTCGTTTGATCACACCGGAGGGACTGGAAGATAATCACCGTCGGCTTGCAGACACGGAGTTTGCCGGAATAATATTGAGGACTTCGCCAAAATTTGGCCGAGGTCCAGGAAAAAGTTTTTTTTTTCGAGATTCTGAAGAGGCAGTCCTTTAGAGATGTAAATTCTAAGACTCGTGATGTTTTTGGATTTTTATTAGCCTGCCAATGGACCTCACTACACCGAATTTTCGAGCCGCTTTCGTCGACCTTCTGGGGTTAGGATAAGCATGTGAGTGATGCCACTGATGGACTGCTCTTGACGCTGCTTGGCGCGGGTAAGATTAATTCAGCAGGAAGGCAGTTCTTACAGGAATAAAAATCCAAGAACATAGAGAGTCTTAGAATATACCATTTAAAAAGACTGTCTCTTCAGATTCTCCACCAAAAAAACTTTTTCCCGGACTTACACAAAATTCCTTCGGCAACTTCCGTGTCTGCAAGCCGACGGTGATTATCTTCCAGTCGTTATCTTGCTACCCTATTGATCGACCGTCATCAATACTGCGATAACGACGGGTTCGAGTCTAGGATTTTGTAGGGGGGACGACGACGAGGAAATGTATTTGAATTTGGATCGATCGGTGGAAATTAGCGCGGCCGCTGCCACCCGTACTGGTCAAAGCCATGGAGAATGAGGACGACGGTCGAAAGAGACCGGTGATAGAGCGAATGCTCGGTCGTCCGCCGGCGTTCCGAGCCCGTTTGTGTGAGAAGAGAAGAGGCATAGAAATAAACGGTGCTATCGCTGTACGTCTTGAGTGGGGAGAAACGTTCACTTGAATTCTACTTGATTTAGATGGACCGCGGTGTATAGTTGGCTATGTTGGTCGAGGTGGGTCGCGTCGCTGTGGTAGCCGTCAATGCGGACGGCGATTCGTACCCGCCATTCTGACATACATAGTCGCAGGGATTGTGACAGCGATATGCCGTGGATGAAAAGACAAGGCAGCAAGTGGATGGAAAGTCAAGAGAAGCACCGACAGGATAGCAGCTTCGCGATATTCGAGACGGGATGTTTTCAAATGTATCACATCCCCGAGGGCATCCGATTGAGGGTCCAGACTCCAGATTCTATATGCTGAGAGAGGGACATCACGATATCGTCCTCGAGAGGCAATATATTGAGCGAGGCAATGTTTGAGGTCGCGAAGGTCCATGCGATGGGAGAAGCGCGGCGAGGGCAAAGCCGGACGACGGAGCCAATGAGCCTTGAGGCGGAACGATCCTAAGCAGCAAGCTTGTACCACAAGCTGGACGCTACTTTTCCCCGGCCATGTCCGGCGTACCCGGAACGGGCGAGATAGTCGCAGTAGGATGCTCGTCGGATCGATTTAACGGCGACAACACGTTGTTGCTATGAACCCTTCCGCGATGTGCAGTATGTCATCGACCCGTCGGTGTGAAATGAGGAGAAGTGAGTGGCAAGGTCGGACTGTCTCGGCATGTAAGTGCAGAACTATCCTTCAGGCGGAAGAGCATACTGTCGAGAAAGATGTATTTTGAGAGCATTGGGAGTCGGAAATACTCTGGGATATGTAGAACCTCCGAGTTGGCCTGCAAAACATTGGAACATCGAACGGAGGGGCGACGCCAGCGTGAGAGCGAAGGTGACGATGCGGAACGTTTCCCTAACCACTTCCCCTGCACAAAGACTGCGTACCCGCACACCCTCTATGCGGTCAACAGCGGCCTCGAACGACTCGTGAAGAGTGCGGAAGTTGGTGAGGTGCCATCGGGCCTGCTGGACGATGGCCTTCAAGTCGGTGCGAAGTTGCGCGCACTGGGATGAGCGCATGGAGGGGAACGTGGACATAAAAGCCTCCGCTCGAAGTACTGCCCACGTCGGAAGTTCGGCACCAAGTTGATACCGCAACACCGATTCGACGTTTTTCCAGCAGTCATCCAGCTCGACGATGTGCGCATGTACTTGGGCTGAGACGTGGCGGAAGTCGGTGAAATCGGTCGTGGGTGAGTAGCAGAAGTCCGTGAGTTGAGGCGGATTGACGGGGTAGGCCGTTGGATCCAAGGTGCGGCGAACAAGGAAGGAGTAATCCTGTAATACGTTGACCAGTTCTTCCATGGCGTGAAAGAGGGCGGCGGAAGCGGCGTAGAGGGTGTCGAGGTTGGGGTGTGGACCTCTGACACCCGTCGCTTTCGCGTGACGCTCAAAGAGCTCTTCAAAGGCGAGGAAGGTCTCGTTGGCAGCATACGCGATATCGTCCAACAGTGCGATCAGAGGAGGCAGATTGGGTTCGAGGAACTCGGGCTATGTGTAGTGTTAGAGAGCCGACTTTGCCCAGTCTGGTAGACGTACCACTCTTTCGCGCGACGAGTCCTGGTAACACGTCCAGGGAAGGGACATTAAATCAGGGTTTGACCGGGACAGTGTCGACACAATAATCTGCCGTGCTTTCAAAAGGCTAATTCAAAGGTAAATAATCTGGCTGATTTTGTGGATTGCCGGTTCATCCGAAGCTTGGTCTGAGATTTTATTTTCACTGTATGCCTTGAGACGACGAGGAGATAGGAGGAGATGGGAAGGCAATGGGATGCAACAGACACAAGGACAAATACCCTTCCTAACCGGAACACGAACCGCGACCTCTGGGTTCTCCTCCTCCTCCTCGTGCACGACTGGGCTGAGATCTACTGGAGCCACCGCTGGAATATCCGCCATGTCTTGTTGGTGGCTGACTGGCCAAAAATACCAACCAATCGTTGGGGAAACTACATGCATTCATTACCGTCAGCCACCTTCAGCGCTTCAGCCACCATACCGCTTCTCTTCCTAAACCACCACCACCATGTCCACCAGCAAAACCTCCTCGCCCTCCCTCGTCCTCATCTTGTGCTTCTTTGCGTTCATCTTGGGACAAGTCTTCAACGCCTTTTGCGCGCGGCTGTCCTCCCCGGCTCAGATCGTCGAAAAGGTCGTGGTGGTCCACGTCGGTTACTCGTTCAAGACGCTCGTGGCTGTCGTCCTCCTGGCCATCATCACCAACAACCTCGCCTTCGTCGTCGGCTATCGTTATTTGACTAGGAGCCCCAAGATTGCTCAGCGTTGTCAGACGGCTCACAGCGTCGACAGACTCGATATACCTCGTCACGACTCGCTGTTCCTCCTCCCCCGAGCGATACCGATCCCCGGAGTCTTCAAGCTGTTTGTGCGCCTTGCGATGCTCGGGACCTTCAAAATACTTTATTGGCCACTATTCACGGCTTATCCAAAGACGACGATTCCCCTCCTCAATCATCCCGACCCCGCCGCGCTTGCGCTCGTCCTCACCACCAAATTACATACATTCGCCGTCTGTATCCCCGACGGCCTTCCCACATTCATCCGCGTATTCCGACACCTGGCGGTCAAGAGCTACAGATTCGAAGGGCGAGTCTTCCGCGGTCGCATCAGGTTTCCAATCAATATCCAGGAGGTTAAGGAGCGTACGCTCAAAAGCATAAATGAGGAGGGGTATCAAGAGGACAAGGTCGAGCGACGCCCATCGCGCGCCAGCTTCCTGCAGCACCTCGCCGCCGCTGCGCTTCTGCGGAAATGTCAATTCCAGGTCGAGGAGGAGGCCTGTTACGCGACCGTTGTGGAAATCGATGAGGAGGAGGATGACAAGAGATTGCATGAGGAGGAGCAGGTCGAGCCTGCCGACGAAGACAAGGACCTCAGGGACGAGCACCTCAAGCTCGACAAGAACCACAAGGATGATGAGCTAGTCATCGAGGAGAACAACGAACAGCTCAAGAACGAGCGGGAGATCGCGGATGCGGAGGCGGGCGTCAAGAACGATCAGCACGTCAAGGTCGACAAAGACATGGACAGGGTCACTGCTACGGACGCCACATATGTGGACGCGATGGCAAGCTCGGCAGAGGAAGAGATCGACCAGGAGGAGGAGGAGACGTTCTTTGACGCTGTTTCCGGGCTGGAGGGGGGGGAGGAGATGAAGATACCCGACGAGAAGGACGAGACGTACGCCGCCACGAGGAGCTGGTCTCCGAACGACGACGACCTACCCTCGTACGAGGAATTCGCCATGGGCGTGCCTTCCGATATCCTGTTTGTGAAGAAGAACGTGGATCTAATTCACGGTATGTCATCTCCCTTTCTCTTTCCCTTCTGTCGCTTACCGTCCCACCCAGATGTATGTAGACCGCCGCTACTGTCGCTGCTCAGTGCACGACTCGGCCCGAAAGTTTCTGAACGCGGCGGCCACGCACGCCCCTCACATATATCGCTCTTGACTCGACTGGGGCCGCGAATCGGCGTGTAAATTTCCTTATGATGCGATTGGTAGCGTACTTGTATTGGGGCTTCGTGGACGCACGGAGTCTCATACCTGCACCTACCTTGATCTATCCCAGTATTGCCTGTATCTTTCCCAGTTTTTACGATTTCGGATTATTCCTGTTCGGCCGAATGCAGCCGATGGCTCAGAACAACGTTCAGCACAAACGCTCAATCACTAAATCCAACTTCATCCACTGCTGGCTCTTTGTGCTCTAATTTCTGGGGCGCGCTGTAGTACATACTTGGGAGGCCCGGGCGCGCAGGCGCTTTAGCCGGAGGTTCCGGACACAACAGACCCACGGGCCACGGCAGCTTAAGTGGTATCCAGCACCACTCGAGTACTCGAGCGAGTCCAGTCTGACCACTCCACCTTGGTGATTGGAGTACCATTCGGATCCTAACTAGCCACGTAGCAAGCTATCCGAGGACGAAATCGAGACACTGGGCTAGTCGTCTGGATGCACTCGCACGCTCCGACAGGGAATCGCTCGTGGAATGCGGGAAAGAGAAGAATCAATGACTAAGCTACTGCTACTGTGGACCAAAGCGGCCGAATCCGGCGCCAAAGCTCTACCGCCAACTACCGCATCTACCCCCCTCCTCCAGGCAACGTCCTCGTTGCCTGTGCGGCCAACCTCCTCGCTCTCACCCTCTGCCCGATGGACACGCCCGCGTCTTCCTCGGCCTCTTCATCGTCAATCCGATCGTCTTCCTCGTCTCCGGTCGTCCTCTGCCTTCTCGCCTCCGCCTCTTGCTCCGCAGCTCCCTCCTCGCGACTGGGCTCGGGCTCTTCCAGCGCTATGGGCCCCGTCGCTGCCAATGCCTCCTCGTTTGTCGCGCCGTTCTTCCTCGCCGCCTCGTATGCTTCTAGGGATGATCCTTCGGGAGCCTTTAGTGGTCGCAACCGACGCGAGTTATACTCGCCCGCTAGCTCCTGTCCATAAATAGTCTCAATGATATAAGAATTCAAGAGACGCTCCTTGACCCTGAACGCCCCCGACCATTCCGGAAGGATTTTCTTCGAGGTGAGAAATGTCTTCTTGAATTTCGGGTCGAGGACCTGGACCAAGTCCCCGGGCGCGAAAATAACCTCCCCCGCACTGGATTCCAGGACGCGTCGATCGAACGCCGCCTTCCGTGACGCGCCATGCTTCACCGCGCGCGCGAAGCCATCGAAGCGCTGCTGGGCTGTGTATGCCTCCTGCACCTCGATGTCGTCCATTGATATCTCGGCTGACGCCGCCTCCACCCCGGTCTCGGTGGTGTTGATCACCATCCCGAAGAAGAGTTCGTTCGGAGTATGATCCAGCGCCCTAAGAATGCGATTGTTCAGCAGGAAAATTGCGTTGTCAAAATGATCTGGCCAGTTTGCGGGTAAGTGCTCCCATTTCTCGATCTTCTTCCAGCCTTCCTCCCCCAAATCCGGCGCGCACAACCTCTTCAATATTCCCAGCAATATTCTGTTAGTCCCCTCGACGAGCCCGTTTACCCACGGCGAGTATTTGGCAACCACATGCGTCTTCACGCCGAAGCGGCGGCAGAACTCGCGCACCTCCTCGTTATCGAAATGGCTTCCCCCGTCGGTTTGGAACGTCTCCCACGGCGCGTAGGCGTTGAACATGATGTTGAGGGCTGCTTTCGTCGTCACCGCCGACCCGTGAGTTTTATACTTGAACCCAAACACCCGTTGTGACGCCGTGTCCAGGTAAAGCCCGACCTCCTTGTAGCCACCCTTGCCCTTCGGCATTGCCAGGTAGTCACCGACTAGGAGCTCAAACGGGTGGCGACGGGTGATAGGCTGCAGTAGCGCGTGCAGGTGGGCTGACCCGAAGTTCAGACATTCCCCACAGTTCTGGATCGCCTCCATGATGAGCTTGTCGACGGCCGGCGTCTTGAACCTGTCGTTCAGCTTGAGCTTCATGGAGTCGCGACCCAAATGGCCCCCTTCGCGATGCTCGCGCTCCGCCTCCGCGCGCATCTCCGCCGGTGCCAGACATTCCACACGCGCGCGTGCTCTCCGCGACTTGCCCCCTCCGACATGCCATAACTTCCCCCCTTCCACCATGTACTCCCTCGCCTTATGCTTCGCACGTCGTACGGAGTTCTCGCTCCCTCCTTTCGCAATTGTTTCGAGGGCTTCGATGGCCTGCAGGAAGACCGGCACATCAGCAAAACGAACTTTCAGGGCTGGAATGTCCCCCGCGTCCGCAACCGTATAAAGGTCAAACACCAGGCCACTCTCTGCAAACCAGTCACACTCCACCGACCATCCGCTGCCGTCCTCCTCCGTGCGCGCGACATTGGTGTACTTGCGACTGAGCGCATCCCCGACGAAGTTGACCGCACCGGGGAGGTGACGGATCTGGCGGATGTCGTGGCCCATTACCGCCTCCAACCACCTGGCGTGCGTCGTCGACAGGCTACTACTCATCACTGTGTCGCGCAGCGCCTGGCAATCGGTCTCGATCTCGATCGGAAACCCGTAGGTGGTGTCAGCAAATTTATCGAGCGAGTACTTGAGCGCAGCAAACTCAAGCAGATACGGCTTGTATTAGTCTCTCCCGACAAACCAACACTCGTAACCTCGCTACCTGGTCTGTTAGTTACCGCGTCCGATAAGCGGCGTCCAGGTTTATTAGATAATATCAATCATTGATGTGACATGCACGACCAAACAAGTCATTAATCTTGACGCGTTCCACCACACTCGACGCGTATTCCGACGGTCTGACGCGGCAAAATGGATGGGGAAGACATCCTCAAGACTACCCTTCCCCCGGAGAGCTTCTATACCACTCCCAGGCGGCTCCCCCGGGCTGAATTTAGCTATGTGCGCACGGCCATCGATCTGGCTTCAACACCTGCTATGGCCGGCATTTCGTGGACACCAGGCACCACAAGTAGCCCTGCAGCATACTGTAAGTCCTACCACCAGGAAAGCGCAGTAATTACAACCCCTTCGGCAGTACCTTCCGCCCAAAAGCCGAGAAAATTGGTCCTGCCTCCGGCCCCTGCCAACACTCCTTCGACGCAGCCCAGGCTCCGCTACAGGAAGCGAGACACCTGGGAGAAGATCGATAGCGTCTTGCTCACAATCGGCAAGGAGTTTGACTCGCTCGGCCATTTCCTGGAGGTGATGTTCTACAATCGCATCTCCGGAGTGTTCGATCCGCGCACGCCTCGCCACGTCCGAGCAGTAACCGCGTTCTTGGGCGGAGAATCAAATGTCACGATGGCGACACTAATAAACCTCCTCTACAATCACCCCCAGAGCCGCCCGTCCAGAGACTCACCGGATTTTTCACTGCACTTTGCGCCGCCCGACATTTCATCTCCCCGTGATATCAATGCCGCTCGCCCAGCACTCTCGACTTGGGCTCTCCAGATAGTTGGACCAGAGCTCCGACGCCAGACCTGGGACCTCACCCAGAATGATCCAACCGATCCTGCGGACACGACACAGCTCCGGGCGAGCACCAATGGTCGCGCAAAAAGCATACGGCTCGCAACTTGGGACGCGTTTGATCGGGTGAGTATTCCCCGGATCGCGTCCACGTACAAACGTCGCGCCCGTGGCCTCTGGTACGTTACCGAGTGCTGTGGTGCTCCGACGATGAACGGGGCCACGGTGCTGAGAAAGCGGCGACCCCACAATGCGGTATTTCACGTCATTTCGAGTCAATGTTTATCCTCAATGTTTATCAGGTGCAAGTCGGAGCGATAAGCTGCCTTACTCTTTCCCGCAATCGGTACGCCAGCGGCTACCTTGCACTTCCCTTGGCCGTCTGGCAGTTTGCGTGCAAGACCCACGTCGATGAAAAGCGGATCTTTAGTCGCTTCGGTTTCACCGTACACGACACGACGGCGCGCGCCTGCTTAGATTCTTTGACAGAATCAAGCATGGCTAAATTGCGCGAGTCCGTTGCCGAGGGAATCGCAAACGGGACCATGTACTGGCAGGTGGTGCTCGACAACGTCCAGGAATACTGCCGCCAGCGCGATCATCGGCTGGGACGCGAGGACGTTCTCAAGGTCGGATGCGCCGCAACTGCACTTCTCCTCGAGGATTGCGCACCAGGCGCATTCAACTTGCAAGATCATATTGACCGCGTCATGCTGCAGGAGCGGCGTAACTTGACCGTTCAATCCCTCTGGGCAGATATTGACTGGAAGTACATCCACGAGCTCACCGCAATAATCTGGGTCCGGATCCTGGTTCACTTTATTCCTCGACTTGCCCACCTCCGCGCCGAAGTGGCGGCGTTGCTTCGGTCGGCCGGGATGACTAAACGACGCCTGCCCAAGGACCGCGTTACTGTCATGCAGCCCATTGGAACCAACGCTGAACATTCCACGGAAACACACGGCATGATGCGGGCCTTGCTCGACTTCTTTGCGCAACTTGGACTGGATGAGAAGGCATTTGAAAACTTGATTTTCATGCCTCGCGGCGACGGCGCTTCCATCGCCGCGATTTGGCGGATTAAGAAATTCCTAGCTGCGCACACCGACCACTTCAAAGCCTTTCGCAACATCGTTCCCCCTGGCCCCGAGATCTTCCACACGCGATGGACAAGCCTGAACTCTATCTCTGCCAATTCGTACGGACCTGCCTCTTCCGCGGATGCTTCGGGCCTTTCCAAGAGTGCGACGGCGGCGGGGTCGAAGCGTCCCACAAACCTCAAGAAGGTTGAGTTCTTTCCAACGTCACGGAGTATGAAGCTGTTCTTTGAGGCCCGAGTATTGGATTGCTGGCGGTACGTGATGAGCGTTTGATTCGCTTCAACCTCTAATTTACTCTGCAGGATTTCTTTCGGCGCAGACGACATTATTGAACACTTTGCGCAGCCAATGCCCAACCCCCCCGATCTCCAGGCCCTGCTGGCAACGGCGCGGAAGCTGGTGCGTTGCTATGCGTCACAACAAGCGTATTCGCAGGCGCTGGACGAGGACTGGGTGAACTCGGCCCCGGTAGATATGAAACTACCGACAGGTTCGCCGTGGGTCCCCCCGGTGGATCACTCACGGGCGAGAGCGGGTGGCGATGAACCGGAGGAGGACGAGCCTGAGGCGCCTATCATGGACGAGGGTGGCGAAGAAGCGGAAATTCCGTCGGAGCCGGAGGATGGGGGTGCTAAAAAGAGCAAGAAAACTCGCCCGTCGGTGCACGTTGAGGCCGAGGGTTTCACCAGTGATCGTGTCATGGCCAACGAGATTCTCTTCCTTCAAGACATGAGCTGGTGGGTCATTGCGTCTGACGCGGTCCCCGACGGCGAGATTGGACGGGTCTGGGAAGTATTGAAGGTGTGTGGTTCATTTTTGGTTACGCACATTCAAATTGAACTTTCTGCAGATTTGGATATTCTGTTTCGCCGGGTCCGGAAATCACAACTACACCAACTACCTCCTCGAGACGTACTGCCTCCATCGCTACGAAGCTTCGAAGGACTTCTCTGACGCCATGTTCAATAACTGGCTCATCAATTTACGGGGACACCAATACATCGAATGTGACTGGGTCCAGGAGGACTTCAACAAGTGGCTTGAAGAACTGGTGGGCCACAAGGGCGGCGATTTTGACGACCACTTCTACAGGCATACATTGGCCCCCAACGTCATGCGCTTCCTCCGAATGAAGGAGAAGATGGAGACGGCGTTCGAACTCAAACCTCGCAGTAAAACTCACGGCGCACCCCACTTGCGTAATGAGTTTCAACAGTTATTGCGGATGTACAAGGAGGACGAACTACACCTGTTTAGACCCGGCAGGACCATGGGCCACGCTGCCGTGAATTTCTACGCGCGCGGGTACGAGAAGCTCGAAGACAGTCGGATCGCGAAGTTTATTCAAGACAGCACGGCATACAGTGATGTCACCAAGGACGTGCTGGATGGGAAGGAGTACGACAACTGGGACGAGGATATGCAGCTCCGGTTTGACGAGATGCTAAATGTCGCCGACGAGGATCCGGATTCGGGCGCTGAGAGCGAGACCGAGTCCATGCGCGGGGATGGTTCAGGTGATCCTGGACTTCACGGGCTGGATTATTCGGACAACGAGTCTGAACCTGACAACGGTGGATTCTATGGACCCGAAGACGACTCTGGCTCGGAGGATGGGAACGAGGAAGACGAGGTGCGTTCTGAGATTGAGGAAGAAGGGATGGACACGTATGTACCTGTCGTCGAGGAGCCCGCAGATGCGGTGGAGACGTGAACATATTTATTCAACTCTACTACTCGTTTTCAACATTACCACCACGATTGCGCGGCTTGTACCTGGGCCCATAAGTTTCAATGATCGCGTTCATGCTCTTGGGTGGCTCGCGCGTAGCCCGAGGACGCTTCGGCGAGGGTGGTGTGTTGGTTGTATCCTCCAGAACACGCCGTTTGCGTGTTGGTAGTTGTGGTTGAACTACCACCACCGGTGCATCAGCGCCCTCATCCCCACTCTCGCTACTCATGTTGACATCCCCATCCCCGTCTTCATCCGACGTTGCCTCCGCATCAGCCCTCCCGCGCCGCTTCCCTCGCGCCTTCTGGTTTGCCTTCCTGTTCTTCTCCAGTCGCGCCGCCTCGAATATTGCGGCAAATTCGAACTGAAACCCCGAGATCAGACGCCAAAGCGACTGGCCGTGACGTTCGTGGTGCGCCCAGAGGGGAATTTTGGTCACTAAAACATCCTGCGCCCAAATTATGAGTAGATTGTCGAGGAGGGAGGTGATCACGGGGTTGGAGAGGTAAGACGAGGCGGGGGTGCATCCATAGATGTCGTATGGGCGCTCGGCCTTCTGCACCTGTAGCCGGAACTTGCGTAGTGCTGCATCTGCCGTGGCGCGCATCTTACGGGTGAGTTTTGTGTTTTTGGGTCGATAGGGTGTTGCGGTCGTGGGTTTGGACGGCGTTGTCTGGGTGAGGGGACGAAGGCGGAGTGGGCTCGGTGGAAGGGGAGAGGGTTCGTATTTGATGGAGCCGGTGAACCGCGGGAGGCAGTTAGAGCACGGCAGGCGGCGTGGGCGCGCGATGCAATCCAAAAGTGCGCCCGGAGTGTTGTTACCGAATAACTTGTTAAAAAATACGTTGAAGCAGCCCTTGATCGTGAGCATCAAGGCCTTCTCGTTGTTCATGGTTGCTAAACTCTTGCTGGCCTTCGCCGGTGCGCGCAAACGAGGATCACCTATTTTTATGAATTGATGAAGTTAATAGTATGTTGAGGACGTACCGCGTGCGAGGTATTTCTCAGCGGACTTGAGAGCGGAGGCCTGTACTAAAACGACAGCTCGGCCGATAGTCTCTGAGTTCCGCCCGACGCGTCCGGCCTGCTGGAGCGTCTGCGGAACAGTCTTGGCGACGCCGAGCTGAATACTGTCCAGGAGGGTTCTGACGTTGATACCCTGCCCGAACGCGACTGTGGAGACGATGATTTGACACTCCGGGTCGTCGCGCATCATCGCCACGGTCTTCTCGTTCTCCTCTGGCCAGCACATCGCGTGGTACAGGCGAATGCGGGTCAGGCGGCGCGGTCCGGGGGGAAGGAGACGGAGGAGAAAGACGTAGACACGCCAGCAAAGCTCGATGGTAGCGCAGTAGATTATGGTTTTGCGCATGCTGGCAAGATACTTGAGGAGGTCTGGGAACGAATCACCGCCCAAGGTGTGCGTGAGGGTGTGGAGAAGAAATTGAACATTCTCCCGCTCGTTCGAACGCCGGTGGAGGTGGAACATCCCAGTCTGGAAGCCGAGGCTTTTGCAGACAGTTTTGGTGGCGGCCCCGGGGATGAGTGTCGCCGTTAGGGCAGACAGAGAGACGTGCGGGGGAAGGCGGCCTCTCACGAAGTTCCCGATGTGTCGGAATGATGGACGAAATTCACCCCCCCATTCGTCAATGAGGTGGCACTCGTCCACGCTCGTAAAGGAGATATTGTCCCGAAAGTCCTGGCAGTTGGTGATGAACTCCCACTGCTTGTCCATAAGGTGCTCCGGATCAACACAAACGATGGACCAGCGGCACGACGCGATCTCGGCGGCGATGTTACGACCAGTCTTGCGCGCGTCTGTCAGGGCCTCGCGAGTACACGCAAGAGCAGCAATGCCGAGGGCCTCGAGTTCGAATATCTGCAGCCACGTATGTTCAGTCAAGGGGCGTATTCATACCCAAAGAATCACGCACTATGTTGGCGGCAAGGCCTTTTGTGGGCGCAATCACCAATCCGACAGGTTTGTTCCTTTTCTGATCCCCAAAGCCCGGGTACAGTCCTGGGTTCTTTGCAACCTCGAGAAGGACAAGTATAGGAACTGCAAAGAGCGCTGATTTCCCGTCGCCAGTCGCGGTTACGCAGAGAACATCTTCCCCGTCGAGGATCCATGCGACGACGAGGACTTGCCATTCGCGAAGCCCGCCGGTCCATTGAGGTATCTTCTCAACCACGACACGTCGGATGTTGATGTGCCCCGCTTCGCTCTGCCATTTGCGGCCTCGGGAGGGAGCCATAGGCGGATGTGCTGGTGGTCGTGGCTGAAGCTGTTGATCACTGTTGACGTGTTTGATGGTCCCACCGGTGCCCCAATAGGACGCTTATATAATAACCCTCGTCGCCTGCTGTGACACCGCGGTAACCACAGGACTAGGCTTGTATCGCTCCTCCGCAAGCGACGTCCGTTTGGATGCAAAGCCTATGGGGTGCAGCCTGCTGACTATTCTGCCGTCGGGCAGCGTTGTGTCGAAGCGCTGGCACAACATGCCGCCAAAGCCCTCCTTCGAGCCGTCCGT
This sequence comes from Mycena filopes, assembly GCA_029281495.1. Taxonomy (NCBI): domain Eukaryota; kingdom Fungi; phylum Basidiomycota; class Agaricomycetes; order Agaricales; family Mycenaceae; genus Mycena; species Mycena filopes. The sequence continues at coordinate 89,864 of JARIHR010000088.1, read as the reverse complement.
CGTCACGATGAATGCACGCCCGTCGAAGATGGGACCCTTCAGCACCGGCTCCGACGTCAACGCCGCCTTGAGCTGCACAAATGCAGCCTGCTCCTTTGCGCCCCACTGCCGTCTCAGTTCCACCGCCCGCATGCGCCTCCTCCATTCCCCTTTCGACCCTGCTCCCCCCACCTTTGCCAGCCGCTCGAGGTCGGTTAAAGGTTGCGCAATGCGCGCGTAATTCTTGATCAAACCTCGAAAGTGTCCGCAGAGACCCAAGAACGACTTCAAATTGAGCAGATCATGCGGCGTGTCCCAGTCCACGATGGCGGTGAGCTTCGTCAAGTCGGGCTTGATACCGTCGGGTCCGACGCGATTGCCAGCAAACGTGGCCTCCGTCATGAAGAATTGCATCTTCGTCGCCGACAGCGAGAGCTTGTGCTCGCGGATTCGTAGAAACACTGTGCGCAGGTCTGCCATTTTTTCCTCGAAGTTGTCTCCTGACATGCCCCCATCGTCGACAAACAGCTGAATCTTCGTGCCCACCATGTCGCCCAGCGCGGCCCCCGTCGCTTTGCTGAACGTCGAGGGTGCTCCCGTCAATCCCATAGGCATCTTGCAGTAGGTGAAGAAGCCACGACCTTCGACGTAAAAGCACAGGTATGGGCGGATCTCCTTCGAGGTCGCGCAGGCGTAGAAGCCTTTGGCAAAATCGAAGACCGACACCCATCGATGACCCGAGAGGAGGCCCTGCTTGCGCTGTATGTCCCCCTGCGGCATCGGCGCAACTTTGGTCTTGGAGTTTAGCTCTCGATAATCGTGACAAACTCGCCATGACGGGTTTGCCGGATTCTCGACCTCCGCTGCCATCGCTGGCCGCTCGGGGAGCTCAAAGCTGGGTGGTAATCCAGCGGCGATGCACTGGTCGTTAATTTGGTGCTGTAACTCGAGGATCGTCCGAGTCTTGCCATTTTGATGTGCCTTTTGCGCGAGTGTTGTCGGCGAAACACACTTGACGTCTTTAGGGTCCATCGGGGTGATTATGCCGGCGGCGAGCATTTCGTCAATCACGCCGTTGTACCATTGCTTCTGGGCGGGAGTCGTTGGCCTCTGATGGACTTTGGTGTTAAAAGTGGTGTCGGCAGGAATATTCATGGTGTGCTCGGCTCCCGGTATCGGTACGACCTCTTTCATGGACAGCGCGTAGCAATCGGCAAATTCTGCGATGAACCCCTTCACAGTACCCCGCTGCTCGTCGGTCAAGTCAGTGCCAACCGTGACGGCCTTGAGAACCGCGGCAACCCGTGCAGGATTAAACGGCTCTGTTAACCTCGTGAAGATTGAGCCGTCCTCGTCGAGTCGAATCTCTGGCTGCTCAAACCCGTCCTCATCCGATTCCTGTGAGACCTGCACCAAGTACTGAGCGAACTCCATGGGGGAGCTGGTGCGCAACTCCTCCCAGGTGCGACTTTCCTGCGCAGCACGAATCAAATGCTCGGCCATCTCCTCCACCGTGTAGATTTGCTCTGGGATGTCGGGGTCAGCCAAGCCTTCAATCGTATCATGCACAGGATCAGGTACTTCCCTCGTGGGGGACTGCGCGCTGTCCCCCTCTGAGGTTGTTCGCGCTGGCCGTTTAGGCCGAACCACCTTCCCGTGCACTCGAAGGTCAAACTTCAAGGTGCACGGCGGCGTCCAGTAGCACCACCTCGGGTCTTCCTCCTCATCCACCTCCATCTCCGGTACCTCCGCCCTCTGATGACGTCTCAACTTCCGCCGCGCCTTCATCCGCCGCTCATTCTCGCTCCTCGTGTATCGTAGACGTGTGCGCCAGATCCCTTTGGGGAGATATATCACTGGTGATTTGTTGTCAGTGGCGAGGGCTTTCTCGAGAACCGTATCCGGGGCGGGTACTTCCCTCGGCGGGGATTTCGAATCCCCGCTAAGTGTCCCGCGCGTACTCGTCTTGCTGTCAACGCCCCCGTACTGCGCTGCGAGCACGAGCATGCCCCAGATCATGAAAAGGCTTGCCATCCGCAAGGCCTGCACTACCACCGACGCTGGAATTGACCTCGACAACAAGTCAGTACCGCTAGTCGACTGGAAAGTGTGATTGGTTTCTGGTACGTCCCTCAACGGGGATTGCGAAAAATCCCCTGGTACGTACACCCGTGTGTATTCGCTGTCCTCCCCTGTGCGCGCCGCCTTGTTCTGCTCCGGGTCCCTCAAGTCCTGTCCTGTAAAAGAAATCACGTCAGTATCGCTATCGCTCGTCTCGTCTCCGCCGCTGTGTACGTCCCTCGAGGGGGATGGCAAATCCCCCGTCAAGTTCCCTTGTGCCTCTTGATGCATTCTCGCCACGCGCTCCTCTTCGTGAATCGTTGACTGAACCTGGTTCTCGTGCGGGTCAACGTTCTTCGTGGCGCTATCATCAAGAAAATGGACTCGCCTAACAGGAGGTGCGCTACTCCCTCCTGCTGACGTTGCGCGCGATTTGGGGTCCAAGAACACGGCGTTCACGCTGCCCCGTGCCTCGTCCCACAGGCGTAACTGCCCTATTTTATTTGCAACGACCACGGACCCGGGTTGGCGAGGCATGGTTATTGTGTCCGTTGTGTAGTCGTGCACCGCTCCGAAGCTCTCCAGCAGTGGCTTCCCAAACAGGAACGACCACGAGCCGCCGCTGGGGAAGACCTCAAACGTCCCCTGCACTCTCGCTCCGCCGAACCGGATGTATCCCTGCCAGTACCCCATCGAAGGCACCAGCATCCCATTCGCCATGCGCAGCGTTTTCCCCGAGTGCTGCAGTTCTCCTATGCGGTGCTGGATCATCTTGTACAGCGCCGCGCACATCGCGTTCACCATTGCTCCCCCATCCTCTAACGCCCTGACGCGTTCTAGCTCTCCCCGTGGTCCCTCCACCTCAATCCCGCATATAAATGGCACACTCGCCCGCTTGGGCTCGTGCTCCTCAATCCCCACCGCATAAAGATCAACGATATGTGATTCAGAAGCAGGGTACATGGGGGTCAACGTATCACTACGGACTTGGGGGCCGAACGACGCGTCCTCGGGCGGTGGCTCATCGCGCCGGAGGACCGACTCCGCCTGCCTTTGCTCTTCTGGGGCTGTCCGAGCATCTCTTTGGACAGCCCCTAGGCATTTCCCTGTTCCTCCACTTCCTCAAAACGCTCCTCGTCGGCTCCGTAAGGACGGCCGTAGTCATCGACGTCCCACGACGGGAACCCTACCGCTCGCACCGCCGCAGCGGGCTCTTTCAGCGCCGCTGTTGCAATCCTCCGCCACCGCTGCTCCTTTGGATTGAGGGCTTGCTCCCGTAACGCCGTGCATCGCTGCTGGAAGTTGGTGTGGCCCTGGTGCCCGCAGCGGAAACACTCGCCGGAGTTCGCAGGTGCGCACCCGGGGCGCAGGGGGTATGGGGTGTCCACCGTCGGATCGACGTTCCCGTGAACGCGGACCCAATCCTGCTGCTGAGCGCTGTGTGCGCGTCGTCCCGTTTCGGTGTCGGGGTGGTGTGTGATGCGCGCGATGGCCTCGATGAATATGCGGCGGTGCTCACCCTCCAGCGGCTGCTGCGGCTGGAAGGAAGCGCCCGCCGGCGGTGGGGCCTGGTACTGCGTGCGCGGCGGCGGTGGCTGGTACTGCGCACGCGGCGGTTGGGGCTGATACTGCGCGCGTGGTGCTGGAGCTTGATATTGGGCGCGCGGGACTGCAAACAAGTTGCCTTGGCCTCCGCTGCCTTGGAATGGGTTCGCGCCCGCCGCCTGCGGCCAGCGCGCTTGATTCGGCACCGGCGCGCCGATTCTCGCGTTGGTGAGCTGCGCCCGGATGCCTGCCGTCGGCGAGGCCTGCGCTCCCGTCCTCTGCTCCACCAATCTTGCCAACTTGTTGCGCTCCTCCTTCTCCTCCCTCTTCTCCTTCATCTCCTGCTCCAGCTCCCCCGTGTCGACGTCCCGGATGGCCTTTGCGAATGCGGCCCAGTTGGCGTGCACCTTCCCGAGCTTCGTGCGCAACGGCGCCGGCAGCTCGCGGCGGACCTGCTCGATGTACGTCGTCGTGGCCGCAACTCCAGCTTTTGTCGCGAGGCGCAGAGTCTTGTTCGCCCACGCGTGATGCGCCCAGACGTCGTGGTCGGCGAGCTTGACCTTCGTACCGAGCTCCTCCATCGTGAGTCGAGCCATGAGGAGGTCCGTGGCGTATTCCGCCTGCGTGGGCTGCACGGTCGCCTCCGACGGGTACTGCGCGTCGAGCGCAATGTCGATCAGGTCCATGTCCGCGCGCGTTGGCGCGGGGAGCGCCGCAAACCAGTCGTCCACCTCGCTGCCCGGCACGAGGTACATCTTGAAGGCTTTGGCCTTATCTGCGCTGCTCGTCGTCACTTTGACGTCCCGGTGGAATGCCCGCAAAAAACTCTGCGCGGACATCTTCTCCGTATCCCCGTCCCAAGCGTCTATGGGCATCTCGTCGGTCTCGTAGCCGGGGGTGGTGCTGAGGAAGGTAGTGGTGGTAGTGGGTGGCGAAGGTGCGCGCTGTAAGCCCGATGGTTCCTCGAAGGTCGGTAAGTCGTCGTCGCTCGATAGGCTCGGCGTCAAGGACGATGGGGTGCTTAGGGGCGTATCCTCCGGTGTCTGGTTCGATGGAGTCCGTACTGCGTTGGGGTCGACTGTTTCTTGCGCTGTATTCTCGTCTCGGTGTTGGCTCGCAAATCTCCCGCTCGCGTCTCTCGTTGGTTTCAGTCTCGGTGCCAGCGTAGTCGTTGCTGGGTTCGAATCGCGCTCTGATCACCAGATGGGCTAGTCGTCTGGATGCACTCGCACGCTCCGACAGGGAATCGCTCGTGGAATGCGGGAAAGAGAAGAATCAATGACTAAGCTACTGCTACTGTGGACCAAAGCGGCCGAATCCGGCGCCAAAGCTCTACCGCCAACTACCGCAACACACGCGCAAGGCAGATTTTCGGCTCATTTCCGAGCACCCCCGGCTCAGGCTGACCGGCAGCGTAGAACCCCAAACCGCAGACGAGGTACCCGCATACGCAAGTACCCCACCTCGCGATTCATCCCCCACTCCCTCCAGCGGATAGTGTAGTTATGATATATCAAAGGGGTGTGGCGAGAGCCGCGCCTTAATGTATTAATGCTTGTAGTTAGAAAGGTGGTTGATATATCAATGCGGAGGTGTTTCCTTACCTGGACATAGCTCCGGCTTAGCGCTCGACGCGCTCCGCGGCGGCGCTGCTCTGGCGGGTGGCGGTGAAGTGGGCGCGTTCGCCCCTTTTGGTCATTTCACTGCTTCATGGATCCAGGTGGTAGCCGGTGCGAGTGGGTTGAATGGGAGTAGGGGAGTGCGTACACCTAGTGTAGCATGCATGGGGTGACGCGGTTCGTGTTGGAGAGGGGTCGCTTGCTGGGTGGATTTGGCAGGAGCGCTTGTGTTTGCTCCTGTTAGCATCACCTTCCCTTCCTTCCACCACCACCCGCCCTTCGCTGCTCCGCCCCCTCCGCGGCCCCTGGCGCTTATCGGCGCGCAGGGGTCCTTCTATACTCCTCTGCCTTCCTCATGGCACTCTTCGATTGGTGCTGCGTGCCCTGCTCGTCCCGCCATTCACAAATACCGCCCGCCGCCCGCCCTCGGTACCCCGCCCCTTCCGCGGCCTATTGCGCTTATCGGGGCGCGTGGGTAACCAATAGATGCTCTACACTCGTCCAGGTGCCCTCAAATTGCCCCTGCGCGCCCTGCTTGTCCCGCCGTTTACGAAATACCGCCCGCCGCCCGCCCTCGGTACCCCCGGCCCTTCCGCGCCCTTTCGCGCGTATTGGGGCACGCGGATAACGAATAGATTCTCTACACTCATCCAGGTGCCCTCCAATTGGCCCTGCGCGCCCTGCTCGTCCCGCCGCTTACGAAATATTCCCCCGCCGCCCGCCCTCGGTACCCCCGGCCCTTCCGCGGCCTTTCGCGCTTATTGGGGCACGCGGATAACGAATAGATTCTCTACACTCATACAGGTGCCCTCGAATTGGCCCTGCGCGCCCTGCTCGTCCCGCCGCTTACGAAATATTCCCCCGCCGCCCGCCCTCGGTACCCTCGGCCCTTCCGCGGCCTATTGCGCTTATTCCCGCGCAGGGCAGGCTTGAAAACTTCTCTCCAGTCCTCCCACCGCCTTCCCATTTGCCCTGCGCGCCTCCTCATCGCCTCGTTACCGAAATACCCCCCACAAAGCTTCCCTCCTTCCGCTGCGACCTTCTATGCGCTTTAGTTATACACTCTGCACCCTATGTAATGTTTTTCACCCACTTGCCCATTCTCCCCGGCAGTCGTTTTACTCGAATAAATTGTTTTTGTTTTTTTTTATCAGGAGGTGCAAAGGGTACGGCCTGTCATGGTACTCAATATCTACCACCACCCCAAGCGTTTCCTGTCGATCGGTAAGGTATACTCCTTCTTCCTTTCTGCGAATCCAATAGGTCTGAGTTCGATTCCGCTTGTACTCTCTTTTTTCTTTTTTACTCTTACTTAAAGACCTGAAATTCTTCCAAGTCCACGCTCAGCACTTAAGCATGTCGCATCCGCTTCTTCTAAGATTTTCTACATGCCACGCTCTGTATGTACCACAATGTAAGTAAAACCGGTCCGCAACGTGAGTAAAAGTCCATCGACATATTTTTCAAGCCTATTTCCTCGTCCTATTGTGGGTGAGCGGAGTGCCTCCAAAAAAAAGAACGAACTAGACACACCTTTTAGCCGGCGGCGCTGGGACCGCGTTCTCCGACGTCTTGCGTTTTGCCCCCGCCGCTACCTTCGCGCCGTTCTTCGCCGACGTCCCGCGACCGCCGCTGTTGGCCAACGCCGCCAAAATCGCCTTGTCCTTCTTGATCTGCTCGAGGTCCTTATCGGACACATCCGCTCCATCGAGCCGGTACCTCTTGGGCGCGACGATCTCCCGCCGGGGACGTCCCTGGAGCGGAGGTACACACACCAACGGATAGTTGCCGTCGGGGTTGTGCATCCGCATATTGGCGGCGTACTCTGCCGCCGCGGCCTTGTCTGCTTCGCGCTTCTTTGCCTCCTCCTCCCTCAACCTCTTTGCGTTGTTGTTGGTCGAGGTCGTGATCAAGACCGGCCCTGCATCGCGACTCGATGCAGAACTCGCCGCCGCGACTGTGACCGAGGCGCTCTTCTTCGCCTTCGGCCCCTTCCCCTTCCCCTTCTTCGACACACTCTTGGCCTGTCTCACCGCGGCCATCTTCTTCCCCATCGCCGCCCCCGTCAACAGTAATTTCACCCGGCGCATTTTTGGCGCATTAGCTAGCGGGCGCGACTGGGGGTAAACGGGGGGCAGGTTTTGCAACGGCTCGGGCGGTGGAGATGGGCGCGGGGGCGGGGGAGGAGGTGCTGGGGCGGGTGGGCGGTTGCGCTGGCGCGGCGCGACTGCCGCTGCGGGTGCGGGTGCAGGTGCGGGTGCAGGTGCAGGTGTAGGTGCAGGTGCAGGTGCAGGTGCAGGTGCGGTGGGTGCTGCAGCTACCGGTGTGCCCGCGGCCGCGGCGATTATGCGTGTCCCGGTTATGCGTGTCCCGGCTGGGCGTGTAGGAGGTGGGCGGACGGGGGACGAGCTTTGCGCGGGCGACGAGGATGGGCGCGTGGGGGATGGACGTCCTTCTCCTGAGCGCAAACGAGGTGGTAGGGATGCTGGCGGTGTTTTGGGTCGTGAGCTTGCGTTTTGCGGCCGAGGGTGCGTTGATGGATGCACCTGAGCCAGAGGAGACGGTTGGTGGGGTGTTGATACCGCCCATGGGGAGCGCTGGGGTGCCGCTGGCGTTCCAGCTGGCGTCACAGGCGGTGGGGTTCCCGATCCGACCGAAGAACCGTCCCAAACACTTCTAAACCGAGGCACCTTTCCAAACAATTCACCAGACGGCGTTGCTGACAGCGGACGGGGCATAGGTCGCTCGGGCGCAGACTTCGCCAACGCCGACGATGACGATGACTCCATCCCCGAGCCCAAGCCAAACAAAGACGCCCCCCCAATTCCTCCCATTCCCAAGTCCATTGTGAACGAGGCCGACGTCCCCATGCCGGAGGAGGACGACGACAGGGAGCCGAACCTGTACATTGATGCCCCCGTCGTCCCCATCCCCGAGCCCGAGTAGCCCCCACCGAAAAACGGGTCGTCGCGTTGCCATGTCTTCGCAGCGGCGGTGTACGCGTCTCCAAACGAGCCGACATAATCGGAGTGGTTCTGCGAAGGGAATGGCGCGCTAATAAGCGGCACATCTGCGAGGCCGAGGCTGAGGGCGATGCTGTCAATCCCCGGTGGGAACATATCGTCGTCGTCGGCGCACTCTGGCAGGTGAAGACCGCTACCGTCCGACGAGTAAGCCGTCTTGTCCCAGTAGCTGACGTTGAGCACGTCGTTGTTCGCGATGTCGTCGGCCTGCAGGGTGCTGTTCTCGTAGTCCTGGTACGACGGCGTCGGGGCCTCCACAGGTGTGAGCGTCAAATCAGGAGTTGGGGCGCGTGAGAGCACGGGTGACTGGTGCGGGGCGGCAGGCGCTGTAGTGGGTTGCGGTGCGGCAGGCGCTGTAGTGGGTGCGGGCGGAAGAGCAGCTGGGACACGCGTGTTTCCACGAGGGCGGCGAGGAGGCTTTACCGTTACGCGCGCAGTCTTGGGCTTTGCCTTGGTCTTGTCTTTGCTCTTCCCCGATTTTTCTGGGGGAGTGTCAGCGTCCTCGTCGTCCTTCTGCGGCGTCAAGATCGAGCGCGCTATGCGAGTCTGGCGGGCTGTAGGCAGAGTCAGCCTCTGTCGTGCCACAGGACGAAACGGTACGTACGAATAGCTTTGCGAGCAAACTGGCACAGCGGGTTAGTGACACCCTTCTTCCAGTTATCGTGGTAATGCTGGAAATCGAGGCCGTTGGGCGTGACGCCAAAGGAGCAGCTGATGGTTAGTGAGCAAAGTCCATAACGGCCACAAAAGGCAATCACCTCTTTAACCCCAACGCTCCTGACTGATTGGGCACTGGGCCCGCATACACCAACGTCCCAACAAAGCCGGTCATCCTTCCAAACTCTGCGCAAAACACCTCCGCCACGGACAATGACTCGTCGATCGACCTCAAAATCAATCCGTTAATTAAATCGTGAACACGAGAATATCAAGCAACTCACATCTGGTACTCCTCGGGCGTTCTCTCGGGAAAGTTGCCGTCCTCATCCGCGACAACAGCCGTTGGCGCAGGCGCTACTACCTCGTTCTTGGCCTTGTAGCGTATCCTCTCCTTCTCCTCCTCTTCCAATTCCTCCCACATCTCCTCCACCACACGCCGCCGTATCGCCTGGCGCTCGCGGCATGCCTGGTTTATGCGCTTCGTGCGCGCGTCATCGTCCGCGTCGTCAACCCACTGGCCTTCTTCGTCGCGACACCTCGCGGCCTCGTTCAAGGCGCAATAATCCGTCGTCGTCGCAAGCCTGGACGTGATTTCCTCCTTGAACTCAATCTGGAAAACCTCCAACACCTGGTGGCGGCGCTTGCGTTTCGGGATTGCTCGAAACAAGGAGGCGGCCAACGACCTAGCGTTGCCACTGGCGCCACGCTTCTTTCCCTGGTGGTAGTTGTTGAAGACATGGTGCAGTTGCTGGAAAAGGTACACGTCATTTAACGCGTTGTGAAATCCCAAGAAATGAACTCACTTTCGTTCGCGCCTGTATCGCAGCGCCGAGCACGTCCCTCTCGGCCTTTGTCAAGGGCCGCTGTGGTACGGCGTGCGGATCCTCGTCGAGCTTTTGTATAGGTAGGTGAAGGGCTATTTCCATTGGAAACTCGTCGAAAAACGCGGTGCACATCTTGGGCCAGAAGTCTGTCTCCAATTGCTTGGACGCCTGCTTTGCATCGAAGAACGGTCGCCAGTCGTGGATGAACGCTTTCTGTTCAGGGGTTTGCCAGCCGTTGGGTGACATTTCGAGGGGGAGTAGCGCGTTTAACAATCGAGGAGCTTTACAGGTGAGTGTTCGTCAACAAAGTCGCGTCGCTATATTTTGATCTGTTGGCAGCCATGCGGTCCCCCTTGGTTTTCCTGCTCCCCCCTTGCCTTCCCAATTCGGTGCGTCCCAATGCAGACCCTGCACCGTGTGTTTCACAGCTCTGATTTCACACTCAATCAGATCGTCTTCCGTCGCGTATCCACCTCTACCACACACCACCATGTCCCACTCCCCACCGAGTGTTTGTGTGCCCGACGCCGCCCTTCCTGTGCCCCCGACGAGAACTCCTGACATGGCGACGCTCATTAGGGCCCTCCAAGCCATCGCTCGCAACACCGCCATCGCTCAAGGTATCTTTTCTACCCTTTGGCATCTCTACTGTCGCTCATTTATTCACAGCGAGCCTGTCTGTGATTCTCGGTGAACGTATGTCATGAATTAAACGACGACTGCTGCCCCTACTCACCCTCTTTTAAGCCGTTAGCCAGCCCGTCTTCGTGGAACACGTGGCGGTGACTCCCGACCAACTTGAAGCGGCCTTCGATGGCCAGCACGAATCCCAGAACTATTGGGTCGTTCTCCGTGGACGCGAACCCGGACTGTACCGCACGGTGTGCGTTCATCCCTTTCTAATGCTCTCCATCATCTTACATATTTCTAGTCTTGCTGCCGACGCCCAGACCAACGGCGTCCCGAACGAGTTCCAGCGTCGCCGGACTGGGCTTGCCAACGCCCTCGCCTTCTACCGCGACAATCACCCCTTGAATGTCAAGAAGTTGGTGGAGGAGGGATCTTGGGAATCGGTCTGGGATGTCGTCGAGGCCGAGGCGCCGGCGGCGTAGTCACTTTTTGGTATCGCATGCATTCGCATCCAATAACATCTGTCCTCCCTCCCTTTCCGTCCCATTCTCGACTGAAAAGAATAAGAATAAATTACGTTGATTCAAATGAGCGTGCAACAAAACATATATAAGGAGTACACTATATAGTACGCAACGACCTTTTCTTGCCCATCAACTAAGCAATGTCGCTTCCCAACGCTTCCCCCCTCTTTCCCAAAGACACGGATTTCGACCGGTCAGTGAACCGCCGCCCCCACATCAACCCACACCTACTCAACATCTTTTCCTCCCAGCGGCCTGAGAACCTTGATTGCTGCCCGCCATCGCGTGCTTTTCGAGAGCGAGAAGCACAAGAAAATGTTGCGCGCGCTGATCTCGGCGTTCCGCATCATTGCATTCTGGAGGTATCTTTTCCTCAGGCTCCCCTTGTGATTCTTCACGATCCTCATTGCCTGTGCAGGGAGGTCTACAAGAACACCCGCGACTACGTCGGAATGCCCCGCAACTTTCGCGGCGTGGACGATTGGATTTAGAGGGATAGAGGGCTCGTCGGCTCTCATCGCGCGTTGTTTCGGATGTATTGGATTCATTGACATCGCCTAAGTACTTTGTGATAAGGGGATATTGCACCCACAACTAAGCGAACAATTACTATTAGTGTGGAAAGAAGTTGGACAGGATCTGTTCACGCACGAGTTTACTGACGCTCCCCATTAGGACCGGCGTCCCCCTTCCATCCAAAACCAGCTCGTGCCCAGGTGGAGGCGGGCGTCGGCGATCCCCAGCCGCCCTGGCGACCCGCAACATATCGTGCCGGTGGACTGTACGATGCACGCGGCAGTGAACGCACGGAGGGCGTGTCCGGAGATATCGGAGAAGACGATGGAAGCGGGCTGTTGGCGTTGCCCTGCGGTGTAGTCGGTGTCGCCACGAATGTGGGCTGGTTCCTGGACTTGTAAACAGTCAATTAGAGTGTGGACCCAAAAATGTTGCGCACCAAGACTGAGAAAATCTCGGCGGCCATTGAGCCTTCGAATTCAATTCCTCGTGCAACCTCCTCCTCGACCCTCCTCCTCCTCGCCCTCCTCCTCGTCCTCCTCCATCGCATCCCCGTTGTTCGAATGCTCCTCCTCCTCGACTCTGGCTCTGGCTCGGCCATTTTTCTGCGCCCCTTCTCCGCTGGCGTTGGGCGGGTCCCAGCGACGTTTCGCCTGCTTTTGCGCCGCCCTATCAATTTTTGAGTTAGCTATTCGAAGAGGGGACAAATTTATAACTTGCCGTCTTTCCCTCATCACGAGCCTCCTCTTCTCGCGCTCCTCCGGGTGACTGACCGTCGTGTCAACCATTGGGAACCAAAAACGAAGGGCATTCAGCCGTACACACCTGTGATAATACTTGACATATGCAGACCGCCCTCGTTCGCGTTTCTCCTTCACACGCCGTCGATGAGCATTGAGTCTGGTTCCGGTTACTAATATTCAAACTATCCAGAATATCTCATAGACACACCCAGAAGTTATGATTTGCGTATAGGAAGTCGCCTGGGTATTTACTTTGGCCCCCTGGACGCGTGAGCCTCGCAGCGAAGGTGGTGAGTGTTTGACTTAGAGCGGAAATAGGCTGTACATCACGCTGTCACCGCTGTGACTCTCTTGGACTCTACCACCACATTCTTTTTCTTCCACCTCGACAACGCCTCCGGAAACTGAAATAAACGGTACGTGGGCTTTTAGAGCACATGGCACGCTTGCCTGACGTGTTATGAGGTCGTGGTGCCATACGCTAAACCTAACCAAAGCGTTTTATGGTGGCACCGCGCCTCATAACGCGTCAAGCAAGCGCGTCGAGCCCTCCCTCACCGATTCACGGCAACACTAACAAGTGCTCATTCTAGTTCATTCACCCCGCGGGCCCCAGTCCCGGCATGCAGCGCTCCACGCGGTCGGGACGGGTCTTCGCGGCCTATTTATTTGACGCGGCCACGTCTATGGACACTACACCTCCCGAGGTGATACAAACCGACATTGACATCTCACCATTTCTCTGCGCGGCCATGGATGCCGACGACCGCCGCGCATCGACGGACGACGACGAATGGGAGGACATTGATCCTGTGCAGTCGCGACCCTTGTCGCCTCTTTCTGACCTCTCTGACCTCGACCTCTCTGACGACGACGCTCTACCTGTCCTTCCTGTCCTTCCCGACCGCTCCCCCATGTATGTACCTCCCGTACCTTAGCCCAAACCACGCGCTGATGTTACACTAGCCCTTCCTCGTCGAAAGGACCTCTTCGTGACCTCGACCTGTCGGACCTCGAGCAGTCTGATGCTCCGCTGCCTATTCGTGACCCTCCTCCCATGTAAGTACCTCACGCACCTCACCACAAACACCTGCTCATGTTGTGCTCAGGTCATCATCGTCGTCCAGGACCTCCAAAAACAAGCCTGTCCCGGGTAGCGTGGAACGGCGCCGGCGGCGTCTGCACCAGTACAAAACACGCCGCGAGCGGCGCGCTGAGGCAGCTGAAACCAGCCCCCCCACCCCGTATGCACGACGCATGCATGCAAAGCACACCCAGAACTGGAGGGAGGAGAGTCCTGTGGCAACGGACTTTGACCCTACGCCTGCGTACAAGTCCGATGCCGGGGCGTGGGCTGGCTTTAGCCCAGAGTCGCCGAAGACGACGCGTCGCCGCGAGACTCTCGAGGGACTGCTGCGCAACGGTGCCCGCCATATCCGATGGAAGGGACGGTGAGCACCTCCCACTGCATCACTATTTGCGCCCAGGCTAACGAGACGTCAGGGCCCCCAAACTCATCCTCGATGTCCATGGTCGGATCATTGCCATCCTACTCGGACGCCCCGAGGATCCCGACTGGGATGCTGTTATTCAAGAGGTTTGCAAGGTCTTCGAACACGTCCGACGCGCCGGCCGACGCGGAAGTTGGTTTCGCCCGAGGGATACACGTCACCGGCGAGGACGTTATGCAGTTCTCACTGCGGGGGTTTCCTTTGGCGGGGGACAGAAGGTGAGTTGTTGTTGTCGTCGGAGAATCACCATCTGACCTCACACATTCAGCGTCCTGGCAATCTTGTCAATGGACCGCGTCAAAAACTCGTCAATTATATTCTTCGAAACAAAAGTGTCCGCCGACTTGCTGGCTTCCAATCAAGTGAGTGGCCTTTCGCTAGCTGCGCTGACCGTGAACTCACATTGATATCTAGGTGGCATGGCTCGATATGCCCCCAAACTCTGGCGTTATTACGTCGACATACTGCAGAAGCTGTTCGATCACGACAAGAACCTCCAGCACCTCTTCATGAACTCCCTGTTCCCCGCCGCGAGCTTCAATTTGGGCCCCAACGTCGTCACCGACGGACATATCGACACTCAGAACTTTGTTCCCGGACTCTGCGGCATAACCTCCGGCGGTAATTTTGATCACACCGTCGGCGGCCAGATCTACCTCAAGCAGCTCAACCTCGTCATCGATTTCCCATCGGGCTCGACGATACTCATTCCCTCCGGCTTCATCGAACATGGCAACACCCCGACGCAGCCTGGAGAGCGCCGCATCTCCTTCACCCAATATGCTGCTGGCGGGCTCTTTCGCTGGGTTCATTACGGATTTCGCACTGCGAAAAGCCTGTTGGCCACGGGCGGCGATGCCCTTATCGCGTCTTTTGATGGACCGCCGGGGTCGCGGTGGCGATGGGCTTTGAATCTCTTTTCGAACGTTCCGAGTTGGATGCAGATCGGCAGACTGCACTTGGCACTCTCTGTATCTGAATTTTACGCCTTCCTTAGTCGCATGTATATTCCCATATAGATACGTCGTAATACACAATCGTTTCTTGTCTTTTGCTCTTGTCAAGCTCTCAAATGGAACCCGGAAATAAGAAGTACATGGCCATCGGGCCTGTCATGTTAGCTGCGAACGCAGATACAAGAGCAGCACAAAAAGAGCGTAAAAACAAGAGTAAGTAAATGGCACTGTGTATCACTTCATAAGAAACTCAGAGATCATAGGGCACCTGAGCGCTCTCGAGGAGCTGCAGGCACTCAGAGATGCCCCGAAGCGCCCGCCGGTCAAGACTCCAAACAACTACAGCTTCCCCTTCCCCACCTCCCCACCCAACCCGCCTCCTGCCGCCACGCCGGCTGCCGCCACTCCCCGCTTGAGAACCCACCGGCGCCGCCCGCTCTTCGATTGCAGGCGCTGTGATCGCGAGATCTACCCCATCACCCTTTGCACCTGTGGAAAGCCCCGAGACCGCGGCGCCGCCTGGAAACTTGCCGACAATCAATGGTTCAGCGAGGATCCGCAAGGCTGGATGGACTTCAATGCGCCGCCACGTCTGATCGTTCCGACACTGGCTCAGATTGACGCGCAATACGAGGCGGGTGTCGCGGAGGACGCGCAGAGGCGGGGCGAGGAGGCGGAGAGGGCGCGTGCTCCTGTGAGGATCGCCATTGCGGAGGCTGTCGCAATCGCGAAGGAGCGCATGATTGCGGCCGAAGAGAAGCGGTTGCGCAATGGGGAGATGATGGCGGCGCGCGCACCCATATCCCTTGTTGTGATGGACTTGGCGCCCGAATTCGGCTCAGGGGCGCTCGCGGGATTTTGCCGCCAGCGGAAGATGGGTTCCATTACATCCAGGAAGGGGGAGCGATCTGGTTGGCGTTGAACGAGGGCACAGAGAGCGCCATGTATGTTGGGGACGCGGACGAGTGGACCGTCACCCGTGCAATCTAGACACAACCCTAAATTAGCTGCGCAGCCCCAAGTGCAGGCATTTCTTACCGAATGCGATATCAGGTGCGCGAGGAAGCGCAAGCGCGGGCGCAGTAACCGTGGGCAACCCAGATCTGGGTGAGCAAGGGGGGGGGGCGAAAATCTTCGATGGAGATAGTAAACCTGTAATTGATATATCAATATCCTGGAGCGAAAAATGTGAAGCCATACGTTGTCTGTATCGCATAACCGTTCCACCCATCTTTGGACACGACCCTCATCACCAGCCCATGCAAGACATCCTGCAAGCAGACGCCGACCTCATCGTCGACGACGGTATGGTCAAGTCTTGCAGCCCCGAGTGAGCAGGAGCTGAAGCACGGCACAGACACGTCCATGAACGCGGAGCACGACAACGTCCTGTTTGTGGACACGCCCACTGCGACCGCGGACGTGGGCGGACTGAAGATCTGGACGTCGGTCATTCCTGCTGCATTCCCTGGACGCGTCCCTGGAGCCGGCGAGAAGGCCATTCGCGAGAGATTGCGCGTGAAGGAATCCGAAGCAGCCGCTTTGAAAAGGCTGGAGGCTGCCTCCTCAGTGGCAGGTGACGCCGTATCCTGGTATTTGAAGCGAGGTTTGTTGATTCATTCCAAACAGTCGCGGATTTCACTCACATATAATCCAGAGACGCTGCGAACTGGAAAACCTGCGGAAGGTCTCGAGGTGTGGCTCGATCCGTCAATAATCCCCAAACCGCGCGCCGACAGACGCGCCCCTGGAGATGGCGAGAAGGCCGTGCGCCAGAGGTTGATGGTCAAGATGGCCGAGACTGAGAGGGCGCGTGCGGGGGTGGAGGCGTTGATGAAGATGAGGGCGAAGAGTACCATCCCGCAGGCGTATCTAGCGCTCCATCGCCACCGGGAGAAGTCGTATGTGTTGCAGACAAAGAGCGAGGAGGAAGAGGAGAAGGAGCGCATGGCAAAGGAGAAGGTGAAGGCGGCGGAACTGGAGCGCCAAAAAATGGAGTTGTTCCGTCGGGTGGTGAAGGTGTCGAGGGCGGCGATAGCCCGCCAGGCGGGCCGCGAGCGAGCGTAGAATAATTTTGTGCCTTCTGGTTCGTGGAATTGAGAGAGTTCTGCTTTTGTGGAATTGAGAGAGTTCGCTGAGATTTCCTTTTTGGGTCTGTGGGCGCACCATCACCTCTTTATTCCGCTCTTCCATGTCCTCCAAGTTCCGCTGCCCCGTTCCTTTCTACCCCGACCCCGGTCAACCGCAAACGCCCAGCAAGAGAGACAAGTTCTATCTCGTCGTCGGCAAGAATGTGATTCGCCCCGGAGCGTACAATTCTTGGTATTTTCAAAATTTGTCAAGAATTGAGGCGCAGCTGAGACGGACTGTTCTAGGTCCAGCGCCGACGCGCAATACAACAAGGTCTCGGGTGCCACTGCCAAGGGCTACGCCAACTGGAGTGTCCTGGAGAGCGCCTGGTTTGCTGGATGCGACCGCGGAGAGCACGATCATCCGGCGCGTCCGCTTCAATCCACCACATCGCCAACCTCGATGTCTTCACATCGCCAACCTCGATGTCTTCACATCGCCAACCTCGATGTCTTCACATCCTTCCACTAGCCCACGTCGCAGTAGGTCAAAATGCGTATTGGTGTCTGCATTTTGTAATTAAATCGACTTTCAGGGTCGTCTGTGGTTCATGTGCCTCCTATGTCGCCCCTCAAATTTCCTCCATCCTCGCCCACACCCACCTCTCCTCCAGCGTCTCCTGCAGCTTCCCCTCCATCCTCACCTCCGTCCTCACCTGCGCCGGCGCCCGTCAACATTGCGCGCAGCCGTGTGGCCTCGGCTTCCCCCTCTGCGACCAGGTCTTTGTCGCCATCGCCGTCGCCTGCGCCCGGCAAGACCGCGTCACGACGTCTTCCCTCGGCCTCCTTCACGACCGGTACTCCTTCGCCGTTGCCTGCGCCTCCCCCCGCGAGGCGTGTCTACAACACCCATGCACCGGCGCCCGCGGAAACCTCTTACCCACACCGTTCACCCACACGCGTACCCCTGCCCGGAAAGATGGCGTATGCTGTGGGCAGCAACGGGCAGGGTGTTGTGTTTGACGACCTGGGGAACGCCCGCTCCCTCTACCACTCGCTACAGGCGCAGGGCCGTCCCGTGGCGCTCTCCACGGGTCCATCACTCACCGACGGTGTTTCGTTCCTCGAGGGTTTCCCAGACGATCCCTCCTCGCTCGAGGGTCTTCGTCGTCGCCGGTGGATTCTGGAGGAGCAGGCGGCGCGTGCGCAGTTATTGGGCGAGGGATGGGAGGAGGATTTGAGCAGCGAGTCGTCGCTGCTCTGGGACGAGTGGGATGGTGAATACTGACTGGTCGCGCTTCGGGTTAATCGTACTTGGGCATGTGCTTTTTTTTTTATTTCATCCGAGCCGTACTAATCAAAGATCGTAGCCTTCTCCTTCGCTTGAATCGCAACGCCCATGTGGTGTAGTGGTAACATGGTCTTCAATCGTCTTTGAAACGTTGTTGGTAGCTCCTCGTTCGAACCGGGGCATGGGCCAAGCAACGAGACTTCTGCTCCCTGCAGAACTTCCGCTCCCAGTGGACTGGAAGTTCTGGCAGGGAGCAGCGGTCTCGGCGCTTCATTTTTTGTGCGCGTCGTTTTGCCCGTCGTTTTAGCTTTGTATCACTGTCCTCAATACAATTGCTTTCATTCACTTTATGTGTTTATTGTGTGCTCAAGATGTGCCTATGGTCTGTGTAATGAATATTTTCTAGAGACAACTGAAATCCATGTTGGTTGGCGGGAAGTACCGACGCTGACTAAGCTGGACACAGCCTCAGCGCAGTTGCCACCCGCCAACGACCTCGTCGAACCACTCGTGGTCCTGACGAGGTCCAGCGACAACCCCGTCGAACCACTCGTGGTCCTGACGAGGTCCAGTGACAACCCCCGGGAGCATGTGGAGTACGTTTTATATCTCACATCTCATTTAAAATTATTTATTTATTCTTCACCAGGAGCAACGACAGCGCGGAGTCGATGGTCTTCGTCGACATCTTGCGGCCCTGTCGCGTCGAGCCTGGTGGTCTTCGCCGGTTCGATGTTGGGATGTTGAGGAAACGGGTCAGGGTTTATTTATTCTTCACCAGCAGCAACGACAGCGCGGAGTCGATGGTCTTCGTCGACATCTTGCGGACCTGTCGCATCAGGCCTGGTGGTCTTCGCTGGTTTGACGTTGAGATGTTGAGGAAATGGGTTGTTTACTTGACGGTTGCCATCTTTTCCTTCCTCTTCCCTCCCTCTCTTACTCATTTATTTAGTTATTTATTCCCTCCGTCCAATGTCCAAACGCAAACAGACCGACACCACAATGTACTCGGGGGGAAGCTCCTCGGGCAGCTCTGCCGCCGACTCTTCTGACGGCTCCCCTGGGCCGGTTCACGACAGCGACGCCAACGGCTCTGAAGAAGTCCTCTACGAGACTGTGTCGAGGAACGCCGAGGGCCGCACGGTGTTCACGTCCTCCGTGGTCACCTTCAAGACTCCTGCGTCCCCCTCCCATCGCACCGTTCCCCCCAGCAATACAAATCGCGACGACGTCACGGGCTCTTGGATCTACGATTTCATGGATAACGATTGGACATTCACGCCTGACCAGGATGTCGCGGCTTCGGGGGAGGAAGGCCCCGAGTCGTCCTCAGACCCCGAGTCATCCTCAGACAGCGGTTCGTCAGACAGCGGTTCGGAGACGGAGGTGCCCGAGACAAAAAGGAAGCGGGAGCCGGTAAGTACCTTCCTTGTTTTCTGGGAAAAGTCGTTGAGGCTGACGTTTCTTGGTTTAGTATCGCCCAGTTAGGACCTGGAAGACGCATTATCGAGCCCAGTGGCTCGACGAGATTCTACGGAGCGATGGTCGCGGGGACCACGTCGCGCATCCCACATGTGTGTGCGGCCACCCACACTGTAGTTCTGGGGTTGCCGAGGTTCGCTGCCAGGACTGCGATGGGTGTGAACTCCTCGCGACGGAGTGTATGGTGCGCGAGCACGCAAGCAACCCTTTGCACCGGGTGGAGGTGCGTCTCATGGCTGCTGTATGAATCTCGCGTGCTTATTTGAGATGACAGAAATGGAATTGGGCTGAGGGGTGCTTCGAGCGCGTCTCGCTCAAGTCGCTCGGTCTTCGTTTCTATCTGGGGCGGGAGCTACACCAAGATCGTATTTGTCCCGCCCCGAAGCGCGCTGCCAACAAGAAGAAAAACTTTGTCGTTATCGACGACTATGGGCTCCACGAGGTAGACCTGTACTACTGCGCGTGTGGCAAGGGGCCATCGTATCCAGTACAGCTTTTGCGAATCAAGTGGCTGCCCTCGACTGGGAGGCGTCCGTGGACGGCCTCGACCTTCAGGGTCATGCGGCGGTATCACATCTTGTCCCTCGAGTCGAAATGCTCGATGGGCGAGTTCTACAACAGCTTGGCCCGGCACACGAACAACACGGGCACTCCGCCGCCGGTATGATTGACTTCTCATTCTAAATATGCCCTATCTGACTGAGAAATCGTAGACGCGGTACCAGGAGTTCATCAACATGACGCGCGAATGGCGCAACCTTGAGCTATTGAAGCGTCATGCTCGTGGCCACGAGACGGATGGGATCGCAACGAGCAAAGAGGGATGCTGCGCGCTTGAATGCCCAGCTTGTCCACACCCCGGGAAGAATCTGCCGCCAGCGTGGAAGGACGTAGCGCCCGAGAGGAAGTGAGTGACTGAAGCAATTTCAGTTATGCGCGACTGACCTTGGGCAGGTTTCTATACGGCCTGTTCCTCGCCCTCGACGCCAACTTCCGGATGCAAAGGAAAGACGTGTCGAGCGAGTCCGCAGACCCCGACCTTGGGAACGGGCTCGCGTTCTTCGGCGAGGTGACGTCGTATATGGCCCACCTCGAGAAGAATTGGGACCAGCCGCAGCCGGTACGCGTTTGGTGTTGCGCTACTCACCACAAATCCTGATTGGGTTTTACAGAAGAGTACCTGCGTCGCGCACGATGCAGTCAATACACCGGACAAGGAGGTGCGAGGGACGGCATCATCGGGCATTGCGACCGTGGATTGTGCTCGGCACAATATGAAACGGCCGCGGGGCGTTGGGGACCTCCAACAGGGGGAGCGGTATGTGGATCATCGATTGCGTGCTTCGTTAATCTTACTGATGAGCGCGCCCACAGATACCTTAATATCGACTACATGTTCTTCATGAGTCTGGCCGAGTCAGACCTACAGCAATTCTTTGTTTCGTACGACATCGCTTGTCAGTGGCACAAGAACATTTGGGACCGCATGCAGATCTACCCGCGAGAGCTCCAGGAGAAGAACGGCCGTCGGTGGTTCGTCTTCTTGGTTCCTAAATTCCATCTACCGGCGCACATCGAATCCTGCACCATTAACTTCTCGTTCCTCCTCACGCCATACGTCGGGCAGACGGATGGGGAAGCGCCAGAGCGCGGCTGGTCAAACATCAACCCGCTGGCGCTGAGCACGAGGGAGATGGGGCCGCACCTGCGGCGGGAGATTCTGGATGATCACTTCAATGACTGGAACTGGAAGAAGATACTGAGCATGGGTACGCACCCGTTACATTCTCTTGAAGCGACAATTACTAATAGTCCACAGGGAAATATTTCGCCGACCGTATCGCGCACTACGTGCCCGAGATGGTGAAAGCGAGGCGGGAGACCCTCCTGCAGGAGGGAACGCTGCCGCAGGCAACGTTGGCGGAGTGGAAGGCGACGTCTGTCGCCTGGGAGGCGAATACGATGCTGCCGAATCCGTTTGAGCGGAAGCGAGACCAGATCAGCATTGCGTCCGTTCGCTACCAGCTGGCAGAGGAGGGTGGGGGTGTCGTGCGGGGGGGGACGCATAGCGCGGAGATGCTGGCGATGGGGGTCCAACTCGAAGAGCAGCAGTGAGTCGACCGATGCTTTTTGTGGGATGTTATTGACATACCATATAGGCGTCAAGTGAAATTCGAC
This sequence comes from Mycena filopes, assembly GCA_029281495.1. NCBI lineage: Eukaryota > Fungi > Basidiomycota > Agaricomycetes > Agaricales > Mycenaceae > Mycena > Mycena filopes. The sequence continues at coordinate 68,253 of JARIHR010000088.1, read as the reverse complement.
CAGGCCGACACAGGTAACCATCCGACGCTCACACAGAAGCGCGTGATGCTCGAACGCTGCAGCAAGACACGCCGCAAGGTCTTTAGCTGGATGGAGACGCAGACACAGTTCATGCCCGAAGTCGCGGTCCTGAGAACGGCAGCAGCGGCGGCGCGCGAGGAGGAGGGTGGAACGCATCCAGTGCCAGGCGAGCTGGTGCAGGATCTCAGGCTGCTGTTACCGTCCGCGCTGGAGGCGGACACCCCGTGCATGCAAGAGCTGCGCGAGTTCGAGTTCCGTTTGCGGGAGGGCCAGGCGCACGAGGCCTTACACGACCTGCGTCACCAGCTCCTCGTGCGCACGCACGAGTACAAGTACAAGGACGCCAACGCCGGCGCCAGCAACCGCGACACGATGCGCTCAGTCACCCGGCTGGGGACGATTAACAACGAAATCAAGCAGGTGTCGGCTACATATCGCGTCGCGAGGCAAGCGCTAGAGGTGTTGGGTGAGCGGCTGGGGAAGAGGGGGTGGGAGAGGGTTTTGAAGGTGCTGCTGGAGGAGGATGTGCGCCAGATGCCGGAGGCATCGTTCCGGCGCCCGGGAAAGCGGAGGAAGGAGAGCGCATCGCAGAAGAAGAGGCGAAGGACAGAGGCGCAGCGGCCGATCTCGTGGATTTGGTTGGCGGATGGCTCCGCAGCCGACGCCGATAGAAATCCCGCCATGGCTGAAGGTGCGTTTCGTTGCGTGGATCTACAAGGTGCTGCCTAACACATATATCCAGCCCTCCGTATCGAATGGGCAAAGACGCGCGCGCTAGGACTGCGAAACACGGAGGAGGTTGACTTGCTTGAGGAGGAGATGCGACGGGTGCCTGTGTTCTTGAGGTGGCGAGCAGCAGAGTGGGATGCGAAGAAGGACCACAGCAACGCCCAGATGCGCCCGGAGCTGTTGGGTGATGCACGGCAGCGCGAGGGTCATGATGCGTATGCGACGCGGCAGGCACGCATGCTGCGTGCTATTGCGACGCGCTTTGAGGCAAAGTGGGCATCGGTGCCGGTCTTTGTCGCATCGGGGAGAGCAGATCTAGCGAAAGCGGAAGCAGCGGCGGCGAAAGCAGCAGCGGAGGCAGCAGCGGAGGAAGCAGCGGAGGCAGCAGCGGAGGATGGAGCGGGAGGGAGGAGTGAGGAAGACGCGGAAATGGCGGGTAACGAAGGCGATGATGAGAGCGAGCAGGGCGATGGCGAGGAGGACGAGGAGGACACGGAGGACGAGGGGGATGGCGAGGAGGACCAGGTTGACGCGGACGACGAGGAGGATAGTGCCGACACGGACACAGAGCGTTAGGTCGAGACGCGCCTCTATTACTTAGATCTCTTTGATTTTTCGTTCTCCTACCCCATTACCTAGTTAGGACATGCGCCGCTTATGAATCAAATCTATTTATTGTTCATCCCGCCCATCTCGAGCTCGACATCATCAACGACGACAAGACTACGCTGCACGACGCTCGTATTGCCCTGAGGTATGGTTACCCCAAATGGGTGGACCTCTAAGTTCATATATCAACCACGTCTCTGAATCACGCAGATTAATACATTAAGGCAGGTCTCCCATTACAGCCGTTGATATATCACTCCACCAAAATCTGGTGGTCGAGGGCAACAAGTCTTGCACACAATATGTGTTGGATCACTTCGAGGGCGAAGGCGAGACGTGTAAGTCTCTTTGTCGAGATTGAGTCCATCCCTCACCGTCATACTTAGGCCACCAATGCGGCCGCTCCAGCGGAATCGATCTCTGGACTGAATCTAGTTCGTCTTTCCCATCCTAAATTACGGCGCCGCCCTGATGTCAACGTGCGACCAGACTGGGAGATCCAGAACAACCTCAGGATAGAGTTTCTGCCCAACGCCATGAAATGGATGCCCATGAAAGGGCATCTGCGGACCAACGTGGAGGCGCCAGAGCTGGTTGACGTCCGCATGCCCGACCTGCTCCGTGATTTGTTTGACCCTGCTGCGACGCGGACGGCGGAGTTCGCGGCCTGGGAGGCGCGGGATAAAATATGCACCAAGTGCATTGCGAAGTTCGTGACGGAGCACCTGCATCTGTGGGTACTCCAGCGGAAACGTCAAGGTGAGGGATTTCTTCGTTTGTTCTGCGTGACATCTGAACGGCTGCTCCGTAGCCGGCGAATCCATCCCAGAAGATTGCTGGTATGCGTAGCAAGCTACCCTTGAAAGCCATCGCTCAAATTCTGACCAGGTACGGCTATGACTGCCGCACACAAGAGCACAACAGCGAGCATGCCAAAAAGTTCAATGTTCGTGTCTCAACTCGAGTTGAATTTCTTGTGACGCCTAACACGTTTGCATATTCAGCATCTCTGCGCGCCGACAAAATAAAACGCCTCGGTTTGTACTGGGCAGGATCTGTTCTTTAACCCTGGAGTCCGAGTCCGTTTGGACGAGAAGGTGACCTTTAAAAATGAGGAGTTAGGGAAATTCAATGATTGGTTCTCCAATGTGGTGTAACTTTCTTGTGTTCAAATTATCATAAGTAATTGAGTGCATATTGCGTCTGTACTTGGCAGAGATTGTTTTGAGGTCGAGCGCGGTATTCTACGCAGAGGTTGGATATTTTGTCACGCCGTGACCAGCAGATGGGTTGTCTCAGAACAGTCATCTCAAAAGCTATGAAGGCGCTCAACGTCCATCCTCTCAGCGACGATATCCTAGACCGTGTCCTGACACTTCTGTCTGACTTTGAATCCCTTCGAGCCACCATCCTCTCCTCAAAAGCAGCCTACGCCGTCTTCACTGCCCGCCCACAATCCATCATCCGCGCAGTGGCACAGAACCTGCTCGGCCCCGCCCTGCTCTCCGCCATCCACCTCATCCGAAACATCCCGCCCGGAGCAAGCTACGCGGAGCCATACAAGTACGTTCGGGCACGCGCCTCCGGAGCCGACGGAAACCGGGTTGATCACCGCAGAAGATGCGCGCAAGCTCTCTCGGAACGCCGTCGTCGTGAACATATTCCGCACATATACAGTCTTCAGTTCGTCAATATAATCAACCTCTTCCTCCTACCGCACTCTAATGTTGAACGTAGGCACAAGGACCGCAGCACAAAGTCCAACAAACTAACCGCGGTGGAATCGTTCCGCTTCATCCGCGCGCTGTACCGTATCATGCTCTTCGCGGACGTCTTCCTGGGAAGCTATACCCCCGGTCTTCACCACAACGTCGAGCCGGAGGATGTGACGACATACCACCTCGCACGAAGGACCTTTTTTACTGTCTTCCCGACACAGGATCTGTTGGAAATTGGCACCGTCGGTTTTTTCATCGGAGACCTTGGCCGCTGGTTGAAGCGCAAAGGGTTCAATACCAAGAACCCCAAAAGTGCGCACCCTCAGCGCGCGTGCTGCTGAGATTTAACTAAGCCAAGTACTTGCAGACCACCCTGGCCAGGGAAATGTCGTCCCACCCGCGTCGCTCCTGCCGTACCACAAACTGGATCCCCACTGGCAGATGATAGATGACTATTTCGCCACTGCTCATTTGTGGGCGGCGAACCCCTGGCGGTTGTTCGACAATTATATCCATGGGCCACTTGGGACGGTCTTACGGGACCGCGGTGAGCTCGATCCATGGGCCCATCCCCTTTGCAGTCCATATATCTTGGGTTATGTTGAAGGCCAAGACGACCTGTGTAAGCCTTCTTTCTTTCAAAAGACTGACAATTGACGTTCGGTTATAGGTCAACGATGCGGCGCGAATGCCGGAATTGAGCTCTGGACCGAATCTAGTTCGTTCAGCCTTCACCGCACGCATAATACAATATAACGTCTCCGCAGATTGGGAACTTCAAAACGACGCGAACCTTGCGTTCCGCCCCTTTGACTTGGAGCAACTCCGCATGCGGGGGTTTCTGAACAAGGATCCACGCGAGAGAGACGCCTGGCTGGTTCACATCAAAGCTATGTCGCTCCATGAATTATTCCATGATTTATTTGAAGTCAAGACAGCAGATTATGCGACCTTGAACCCGCAGGAAAAAACTTGCAAACCATGTCTGACCCGCTTCATTGACGTTCACACCCACCTCTGCCTGCTCCAGCGTAAACGTCGAGGTGCGCCGCACTCTATATTTTCAACCCTGCCAAGAGGATAATATGACCCACAGCTGGTGAATATATCCCTGAAGATTGCGGGTACATATCATCCCCTGGCCGATTCGTCCGAATGCTAACGCCTTAATTAAAGTCGTGGGTATCGGTGTCGTGAACAGTTTAGGAACCGTAATCACGCTGTCGAGTTCAATGTTTGTGTCCAGTTCCTTTAGATCAACTGTGTTCACATTTGACGATTATTAATCTCAGCACCTTTGCGCGCCGTCTTGAGGTTTAATTCCTCTGCCTTTTCGGAAATGTGGTCTACGGTAGATAGTCTTGATTCCGCCTTCTCCCTAACCCAGCCATTTGCTTCACTGAAAGAGATGTGATGTTCAAAATCCAAGTATGCCCTTCCGAGAGGGACTCACCATATTGAAACCCTGCCAGCTATCCGCGGCTGCGGACTGTTCGTGCAGCGTCAACTGCCCATACATGTCGGCCACCTGCTTCCACATCGTCGGGCTCGAGGAGGGAGGTGGGATCGGATCTGGGAAGATGTCGGCGACATAGCGCCTCCACGCCGTGAGCGCCGTCAGGCGGGGGACAAGTGCGGTAAGAAACGCTGTAATCGCCGCGACTTTGGTCGGCCCGATTCGCGAGTTGCCAAAGTCAAGCCGCCGGAGGTGGCGCCCATTTTGGAGTAGGGCGTCCAGGAGGGGCGGGGGAGGGAGGGCGAACTCTTCATCGGGGACGTTGTGCGTGGCGTCGACGACGATGCCGAGGTTCTGGAGCGCGCAGTGCTTGAACAAGGAGAGGAGCGCGCGCAGGGTGATGCGTGGAGGGAGGATCACCCCGTTTGAGGCGCTGAGGTTCAAGGCGGTGAGCCGCGGGAGGCTGCGCGCGATATGCTCCACGTCCTCGTTCCCGAGCGAGAGCCACGACAGTCCCAGATTCAGCTCGGTGAGGTTTGACAGCGAAATTAGCGGCTCGAAGGCATGCAGCGTTATCAACCCAGGCGGGAGACCACCGAGTATGACGTCCCACTTTGCGGTGACGACGACGCGCTTGAACGCGGCACGGGAGGGATGGGCCGCGAGAATCGCTGCAACGTCGAGGATACTGTGGGGTCTCGTATCGGTGATTTCCCACCACATCCACTCGAGCTGCGTTGATGAAATCTCCTTGAGTAAGGATCCCAGCAAAGTCGGTTCGGATGGACCGATAAGGAGCGCCGTTAGGCTCGGAAAGAGAGGTGCATTGGACTCAGACGCAGCAGAGGCAAACCTGCTGTCGTCTGGGGAGCTGAACGGGATACTGAGGCGATCCAACGCGGGGAGACGGGAGAGATGGGCGAGGGCGTCGGCGCGAATGTGGAGGTCGCAGTCGAATCGGGTGAGTCGGTCCATGCGAAGTATTGCGTTGGACAATGCATCGATATCTGGCACGGCGGTGGGCGTCCGGCGTCCGTTGAGGGCGAGAGAAGTCACCAGCGGCGCTTGGGCTTCGAGGAGCTCGGTAACCCCGGCCAAGGATACAGACGAATCGAGGCGAAGGTTCTGGAGCGTAGGGCACATGCATAGGTGAATGTCCCCCACGGTATTTCTCCAGTTGAGCGTCAAGAGCATTGGCAAAAGGTACCGGTCCGGACATTGTTCGTGCAGCTGGCGCAGGACCGTGTTCCCGGGGAACCTGGTCCAAGGTCTCCGTTTGTCGTACTCGGCTCGGAAAGGGTCCGAGTTATAGGTAAACTCCTTGACGCGTCGGGCGTGGACGAGGAACCGCGTCCAATCGGATGCCACCATTTCTCTGGTCATACAAGATGTCTGACGCAATTAGCAATTTTCGAGAATTTCAACTTGAACAAGAGACAAACTGACCTCAGGCTCAAATTCTCCCGGGGCCTCCAAGTCATCGCCGTGCCATAGATCAGACGGCAACAGATAAATTAGATTCGTCAGACCGTCAATTTCTTTCCAGACGGTGTCCAGGGCTGATTCAGAAAACGCCTTGCACGTCAAGGCAAGTCTGTACGCGTCGCCCTTCTGGCCCCGTTCAGCGATGTAGCGGAATATCTCGTCGACGAGGAGGCATTCGTGCATGAGGCGATGGTTTGCACGACGACGTGGCCGCCGACCCACCTTGAGTCCGGTGGTGGTTGAAGGGCTGATCCTATCGGTATGGATCCATCAAAGTTCAACTTCGTTTTCAACATGAGGGCATTATATTCTTTCGTCCCGGAGGCTGGCTCATTGCAACCGATATCGATTCCAAGAACTCGTTCACGACACATATCGTACATTTGGCTTCAAACTACGTGCACAGAAGGTCGAATTTACCGCTCGAGTGATTGAAAGAAAATTGTTCGAAAATAGAAATACTAGAGACCACCAGGAGACTCGGCGGAGAAAAGCTGTACCGATCCAATGTTAGCGTTGTCGAGAGCAATAATGCGCATCGAACGTACACGAAGATGGTCGATATGAGTTGTCATTGGGGTCGACGGGATGGACGAGGCGCGCTGGCGCGTGTGCGTCTGGGAGCCCCTGGTCGGCGTCATGCTGTCTTCCTCTGTGTCCGTGCTCGATTCGGAGGACGGGAAATCGACCATCGACGTCGAGGCAGGTGAGGGTATTTTTATCTCAAGGACACGCGAAAACATCCCGTCCAACGAATCGGAATCCGCGGACGTGTCTGACTGGTCGTCAGCGGAGTCTAATGAAACAAAGGCGTCGGCGCTCAGTTCAAAATAACAATAATGACTTTACACGCACCACTTTTTATGCCACTGAGCAAGACACCCCCGCCAATGACGCGCCAGGAGATGGGGAAGTACCCCTTGCGCGAATTTTCTTCTTTGGTCGACAGCGGCCGCGACGGGAGCCCTTGAGGCAGTTGTTTAATCGACGCTGGCGATGGAGCTGCGTCGAACCGCCCGGGGTCGGCGTGAATACTATACAAGGCAAACACGATGAGCAAGTGGAATGGGAAGAAGAGGGAGTGACGAACAAGGTACAAGCCACGCCGTTCGGACAGACGCTCCCGGGCTTGAAGTATCTGCAAGGCTTGGCTGTGTAGACAATAAAAAGACGATGAGTACAATTAAACAGGCGGGAGTAAAGCGACACGCACTCTTATAGCTGGCGAGCTTTTGGCGGTTGATGGGCGACTGTGGCGACTGGGGAAACACCTCCGTTGGGTAAAAGCCGGCCGATGGAGGCTGCGATTTAGGGCTGAAGATGTCGTATAAGGGAGCCGCCCCGTAGGGCGAGGTCACGACGCTGAGTGTGGGGGGCGGGGAGTAGGGGTTGACATTAATGAAGTGCTCGCCGTACCCCGGGCCCAGGTACGCGGCGATGCCGGGGCCCCGCGACTCATTCGAGCCCAAGGCGGAGGAGAGGCCTGAGTAATACTTGCTCGAATCCGCGGTTGGGGGGAGAGCAGGAGCGTCATCCGATGCGGAGCTTGTCGGCGACGAGGAGGACGAGGACGGCGTGCTGTCGTCGATCGATTCGATGGAGGGGGCGGGAGATGAGATTGCGGCCGATGAGAGTAGATGCGGCGGGGGAGTGAAGTCGAGCGGGGAACGGACTTCGTGCGGGTAAGCCCAGACTGTACATCCAGTGTATGCACCAGTAAAATAGGTCGGGCTCGGAATGTACACCGCAGGTGGGATTACTCCCGGTGCAGGCCGCGCTTGAACCGGGTGCGGACGAGCGCCGTATTCTGTGGGGCGTGGGTGAGTATGTGGAATGCGGCCCTCGCGAAAAAACAATTCTGACCTCGACTGGAAAGATGGTTGACATTCTGGTAATCTGAGAACGCGAGATGAATTCAATGCCATGGTTGGTCGGATTGGGGAGCTCACTGACCCTTGAGCAACGATACATCGTCCGAGCCCGGACTACTGTCTCCGTGCCGATACTGACACCAAATCCCATTCGTGCAATTGCCCTGCAGATAATATCTGCACTGCTTGGGAGGAGGTAGCGAGACCGCTGACTGGTCGCTGAATACGTGCGCAAAGTCGCAATCCTCTTGGACGGCGTGCGGGCAGCTCCCGGTCTGGAAGTACCTGCACGGTTTCGCTGTAAAGGACGTGAGATTCAGTGAGGGTAGCGAACGTATGAATGCACGCACTGTGTCGCTTTTTCTGGGGCGGTTTTCTGGGGGACTGGGGCGCTGGGTGGATCATGGTCGTGAAAAGTGGGTGGGTACCAACTTGCGACACAATAAACGAGTCCAAGGGTCGGGAACCGCCGAAGAGTTCGGCTGGAAAAGAAGCTCTTGGGCGTGGCTGAGAGCAATCACAGGGTGCTGTAGGCTTTATGTGGCTTTATGTTGCCGCTAAGACGACGGCGCCAGGTAGGGACAATGGATCTGAGACAACTCGATAAGGGAATGGCCCAGGGAGGAGGTCGTTGGCGGCGTTTCTCGCGCGAGGTCGGCAGGCGAGCACAATATATGTGTCTGGCCGTCCAAAAAGGGTGGCCCGATCGTGCCCACATAGACAATTACATGGCCGAAAGGATGTCAAATCGCCGTCGGTTCTTATTGTGTTTGGAATGAGAGATGGAAGACCTAGACAATTGACCAAATGGGCATACTTGGGATCTGAGTTTCTTATTGTTGAGCATTCAACCGACAGTATCAAGGTGTTTCCAGAGAGTCAGAGAGAGTCAGGCCAATGTCGTTCGTCGGGATGTTGCATTCGGCCCAAATTTGAGCGAAATCGCATAGCAGCGAGGCCCAAGCAGAAGCGAAGGGGACTCCGAGCAAGGGGGAACCGAAATCAGCGCCCAATAGCGACACGGCCGAAAAATCGTTGTTTTCTGAGGCTCCAATTGTTCGATCGAGGTGGTGAGGAACAACGGCCCGACGGACACGTGATGGGAATTCTTGGTCGGAGCTTGAACCTTTGTCGGACTTTGAATTGTCCAAGATATTCATTCCCTGGAAAAGAAAAGGCTCGGTGGGTGCAGTTCGCTCCTGAACATATCCGTGGCACTGGAAGATCCGCGGTCGAAGAGTTCTCTCCGCGATATCGCACAAAGGCTAAGTGTGTTGAATCTGAAATCAATCGAAAATCTCAACCAGATCCAGAAAGCTTCTTCCCTGGAACGGCTGCTGTGAACGCAGCGGGAAACACGAGTTCGGAGTTGGTTCGAGACCGACCTGTCAAGTAACATTTTTTGCACCACTTGGTGGGCTCAGCCACAGCTAGTCTCCAAATGGGCGGTAAAATTGAACAAACAGTTGGAGCTCTTCTGCAACGAGCGCGCCAGCCAAGGAGATACCCCCTTATGAGCTCCCAACAAATCGCTGTCGAGGCGGGACGGCGTAAGATTCATTCAACATTGTCGGAAAATTGAACACGACACCGGGGAACCAATGCACTCGAGGAGTTCGCACGGCTCGACTTTGGCAACCGGACAACGAAGGTCGCGCCCATCGCAGCCTTCCTCACGGCCGACGGCGTAGCACCCGCCCCTCACGAGCCCGGCGATGCGGGCATGTACGCACAGTCGACAGTGCAGCACGAACCGTCAGCCGCAACCACAGCTGGCAGGGAGGGTTGGATATGGTGAAACAGTCGGCAACGCTTAATTTCCGAACCTCACACCTCCTCCAGCGAAGCAGATGCATATTGCGGATTAGATGCCGACAAAATCAAGGCAAGACCACCTATCTACCATACACCATATAATCCAGAAGCGGGGATTTCGAACCAAAAGAAGGTCCAGGCGCGCAGAGGTGCTGCGAAGCGTCAAATGGGATTAGTCCGAGTCCGAGGAAGTAACTGGACACGAACATTAAACTCGACGGCGTGCTCGCGGTCGCTCAACATTGCGCGACACTGATACCCAGCACTTGCGATTAGGACGTTAGCGTTTTAACGAATTGGTCGGGAGACATGTTGAGTGGTATGTACGTACCTGCAATCTTCAGGTATGGATTCGCCAGCTACGTACGGGCCATGTTATTGCCATTGGCGCGGTCCAGAACATAAAGTGGCCGCACCTAACCGTTTCCGCCTTACCAACCACAGATATGTATGACTCTCCACCAGCAACATCAGACACTTAGTACAAGTCCTCCCCCGCGCGCTCAACGACACATAGTCCTTTGTCCTCAACTCGAATACCTCGTGCAGGAACGCCGCGAGGGACACGACATCATCCTTGATGTGTGCCGCCCAGGCGTCGCGCTCGCGCGGATTGTCGTTTAGCCGCCCCGGCAGGCGGAGGCGCTGGAGGTCGACGGGGCGGAACAGGAGCGTCACCTCGTTTTGGAGGTCCCAATCTGCGGATGGAGGCGTTAAATCATACTGTAGATGCGGGCGGTGAGATGCGGGACAGACGAACTGGATTCGGTCCAGAGCTCGATTCCGTCGTTCACGCCGCATCGTTGACCTATATAATCCACGAAAGCGTCAATTATCACAACTCGTCTTCCTGAAGTTAATAGCTGCTTACACAAGTCATCCTGCCCTTCGACATAATCCAGTACATACTTACTGTACACCGGCTTCCCCCAGGGCCGCGGCAGCTCCCCCCGCTCCCGCAGGACCGCGCAAAGTGGGCCGTGGATATAAGCGTCGAGCAGCTCGTTCGCCTCCCACAAGCGCACGCAATCAAAGTAGTCGTCTATAATCTGGGGGTCGAGTTCCCGGTACGCCTGCAGGAAGAGCGCGGGGGGGACGGCTTTTGCCTGGCCCGGGTGGTCTACATACTCATCAATTCAACACGATTCACCCAGATTCAGCATACGCGCGCGCGTGCGGACGCACTTTTAGACCGCTCAGGACTCCACACCTTGCGCTTCACCCACTCCCCAAGCCCTTCCATAAAATTACCGACCGTGCCGATTTCCAACAGATCCTGTGAAGGGAAGGGCGCGAAGAAGGCTCTTCGGGCGGCGTGCTGCGCGGCCTCGTCCTCCGGCTCCATGTTGCCGTCTAAATCGGGGGTGTGGCTGCCTGGGAAGACGTCCGCGAAGAGCATGATGCGGTACAGCGCGCGCGTGAAGCGGAGGGATTCGGCCGCGGTTAGTTTGTTGGATTTTGGGCAAGTGCGGTCTTTGTGTCTGGGTTATTCATTATAAAATCAACATGAGAATAAGGTAGGAACTTGAAGAAGAAGAAGAGGTCGAGAACCGAAAGCTGTATATGTCACGGAACGCGTGCACGACGCCGGCGTTCCGAGACAACTTGCGCGCATCTTCTGGCGTGATCAACCCGACCTCCGTCGGCTCCGGAGGCGGGTGTCCGTACGTATACGGATCCGCGTAGCTCGCTTCGGGCGGGACGTTTCGGATGAGGTGGATTGCAGACAGCATGGCGGGCCCGAGGAGGTTTTGTGCCACTGCGCGGATGATGGATTGTGGACGGGCTGTGAAGACGGTGTAGGCTGCTTTGGAGGAGAGGATGGTGGCTTGGAGGGATGAGAAGTCGGGGAGGAATGTTAGGACGCGGTCGAGGATGTCGTCGCCGAGAGGGTGGCCGCTGAGAGTCTTCATTGCAGATTCGAGATGACGGTTCAAGACAACCCGTGAGCGCGTGAGCCGCCGCAAATGCCGGTGACGGTGTGACTGCCAAATGTAACGACGCGACGCATCTTCCGTTCTCCGTTCTCCTCCCACCGCGCCTTTCCATTCAAGCCCTGGCCCTGGAACACCTAATCCGCCGAACGTAGTGCCCGAAATCAATCAACTCCTCGTCAATTCACGAAGATCCGTCTCGCGCAGCTATTTTGCGTCCCAAGAAAGAAATTCAACCCCAACTTGAACTTTGCCGCAACTTGAGCCGCAATTGCCAATTTACGCAGTAGCGGCGTCATGCGCGCCAACCCAAGTACACAGAAACCGCTCTGTTGACCTCAAAACAACCTCTGTCAAGACCAGACCTAACAGAGTATGCCCAAAATAATCAAACCAAATGGCAGGAAAATTTTGATTACACCGCATCGGAGAACCCATCCCAATTCAGACGCTGTCCAGAATAATCGCCCTCCCTCAGGCTCTGGCCGACCTGTCACACGACTCGAACGACAAGGATCCCAGTGTCCCTAACCGCAATCTGAACATCCCCCTCCGACGACGACTTCTTGGCTCAGGCAGACAGACAGACAGACAGACGACTTGACCTACTCCTGCTTATTGGTTCGTGGCCTCCTCTAAGTTGACTGCGCACTATTTTTCGCCCTAGCCATGTCGCCCAGCCTGATCACTGAAAGATAATAATTTGCTTTCGCCGCTGGTCCGACTGAACAACAACTATTCAGGTGGTCCAAGAGGAGGAGGAGGAGTCGACCTTCCAGAGGGATCGCATGATAAGTATTCCTTCCCCTCAGACAGGCAGGTTCTCCGTGAGTAACTTACGGTCCAAGCAACAGCTATCGAGCGGGAGTACTGGCGTCGTGTCGGACGTCCGTCGTTCAACATTAATATTTGTTTCTTTGCCCCAGTGAGCGGCGGACCCTTCAACACTGAATCGAAGTTGAATATACATGAACCTTGCTGCCATCGGGAGAGAGAAGTCGCACGGCACATCCAGTTCCATTCCTTCCGAATCGGCGTCAGCCTACCTGCCGGTCTAGTCTCTTATAAACAGACGCTACAACAGTAATCTCGTACCTCGTTTACTGCCGGTCTTCTCTGAATCGCCATCGACATTATTATAGCACTACACCAAAATCAATCCTTGGAAGTTGTAATTTGTACCTACAGGTAAGCTCTCCTCCCCCTTCCTCCTTCCACCTCCTTGAGAACGTTCGTCCCGACAAGTTACAGCATGTACTAACTTTCAAGTTGCAATTGCCATTGCAATTGGTTGAAATCGGGACTCGGGCCCGTCTGAATCATCGAGGTATTCGTTCCATGGACTACTTGCTTAGCAGGTGGAAGCCCACACCTCCGCCACCTGGTTGAGTCACCCCCAGTAACCCAAATTCACGAGTCGGACGCAGTTTTACATGTAAGAAGACCGACGAAGACAACTGTGTTCACTGCAGAGAAAAATCATTTACTACATAACTCATTCGTCACTGACATGACGCTGTGTTACGCAAAAAGCACGCGACGCGACGCGTTTGATGGTGCGTACTCCGTCTCGGCTGGGACGCCGCATCACTAGCGGAGTCTGAAAGTTCGAATTCCCGCCGGCAGTCCTGCTACGATGCTTGAGACATCTGGATGGGCGTTATACTGCGCCGGACATGGAGATATGTATGTGGCGTAGGCCTCACCAGCTGCGAATCCCCAGCCTTTTTTTTCCCGTTTTTTTTTCACGTTTTTGAGGGCACATCGAAGTGAAAATTAGGTGTGTATGAATTGGATGAATCGCGCAGGCTACATGTTCCGAAACCATGAATCCTCCGTCCGCCTCTAAGATACTTAAAAAATACAGCGCTTTAAACGCTCTCCTCCTCCTCGGCTCTACAGCCTCTACCTCGTCAACTTGGCCGAGAACCACTCCTCCGCCGCCACCAACTTCTCATACCCGCGCTCGCCCGTGAACCCACCAACGGTGAGGAGGAAATGCGCAAGGCAGACGGCGATGACGACGGCTGCGACGCTGGCGAGCGAGTACGTCCGCGGGGCCGCCTCCGCTTCCGCGTCAAAGACCACCTTCGACGGTTCCTTGGGGTCGAGGTTGATCTCCTTGAAGATGGCGCCAGTGAACTCGAACACGCGGGACGCCTCCTCCATCACGGCCGCTGCAACGCGGCGCGCACCATGTTAAGTAAAAATCCACGTAAAGAGGTAGGTAAAGAGGCAGGACGCACCTTTAACCTCCTGGTCCTCCCCCGCGCCCCTATTCATCCCCGCGCGGAACCACTCCTTGATGCGCTTCATCTCGCCCTGGCTCGCGGGTTTCGCGCTCGTGAGCTCCTTGAACGCGTAGAAGCTCAGCCCCGCGCCGCCAGGCGTGAGCCCGTACGCCTTCGCCAGCGCGCGCTGGATGGTCTGGCCCCCGCTCAAGTCGCCGAGGTAGCGCACGTACGCGTGCGCCAGCAGCGGGGAGGGGTCGGGCGAATCGGCGATGGCCTGGATGCGCGCGACGTAGCGCGCGAGGGCGGGCGGGGGGGACGCGGTGAGCTGGAGGTGGATGCGGTGGGATTTCCAGGTGGGTTCGGGGACGGCGAGGAGGTGGGCGATGTCGGCGGAGAGGGGGGGCGCGCGGGCGAGGAGGGTGGGGTTGTAGGTTGGTTCCAGCACCGGGTGGTTCTGGTGGCGCTCGAGCCCGCGCTCGAAGGTGCTGTGGCGGGGGGCGGTGTTGGTCAGCACGCAAGAAACGCGGGGTGGGATAGGGGAGGAGGGAAAGGATGGAAGGCGGAGGACTTACTCGTATACGTGCCAGAGCATCATGAGGAAGCGTGCGTACTCCTCCTTGTCGAGCTCACCGCGGAGCATGGCGGCTGCGGCGGGGCTGACCTCGACCTCCTCGTGCGCCTTCTTCGTCCCTTCGCGCAACACATCGGATAGCGGCTGGGAGAGGTCGACGACGGACATTGGAAAGCAAGGAGGAGAGCAAAGGACAAAGCAAGAGGGTTGCGTGTGCACTGTGAGCACGACTCGCTGCAACAGGCAACCGGATCAATATCACACTCTAGGCCCGCAGATGATCTGATTAGATTCCCGAACCTTATCTCGGGGTTTCTCCGAATTCAACAGTGTCCGCTCGCTCACGCTGCGAGATTCAGGGTATTTAAGGTGCGTATCTGCGTAGCTTCAATTCCTCAAGTCACAGAAAGTATCACTGGAAATTTAGCGCTTAGCGCTTAACATTTTACGATGATCTGGGCCCTGGCGCTTCCAAGTTGAACCAAAATCGCGAGCCGCAGTCAGCCGATGGGAACCGTCATTCGTAGAACAGACCACGTTTAGGCATTACGTCGGCGCGCCTGGACCAAAGGCATGGCGGTACACGCCCTACCGGATCTTCACACCTTTGTGCGAAAAACCTTACAGCCCCAGATCTACAGCCTTGTTCGCATCCCCAAAATGATAGCAGTAGTTGTAGTTGAACGAATGGTGGGAACAAGCGGGAGCCGGGTGTCATTAATGCGGAGGGGTTGTACTATGGTTGGTTCAGTACCGAGAGGAACTTGATTCGATTCCATTTCGGAGGGTGGACTGGTGATTGACAGCGGAGAACAAGACGACGAGATGACTCTCAACATGTCGAGCTCGGGTCGGTCTATGTACGTACGGGTCCTCGTAGACGTGGCTTGACTCTTCTATTGAGGGAGGAAGCAAATCGTTTGCTGTTCAGCCTGGACCTCACAGCGCATATAAATCGTGTTTTCGTCAATGCCGTCTGAAAGTTGACAATGCATGATCAAAACGCGCGACTTGCCACTTGGTTTTCCAGAGGCGGTCGAGTCCCAGCCGTGAATCTCGAGCGAGCGGCTTGCGGCGCAGCGTGACCGAGCGGGAGGACTCAGCACAGGCTTCAACCAGGTCCGTCGAATTCCCACGGTTCAATCTGGTTCCTGGAAATTCGCGGACGACTTACATGCCCACTGACTCAGTCGTAGCAATGGATGAATGAATGAACGCTCAGTTGTCAATGCGAGATGTAACAAAACGTATCCATTGGTGGTTCAAGTCATGGACTTGCAATAAATTGGCCTGCGCTCACTGTTCAACGAACCTTCCCAGTTAAGAAGTGACAGTCAACCTACCACTCTAGCCGTGTTCAACGGCGACCTTGAATCATGTAGTCAAGAATGAACTTGACTGCGGAGGAACGCGGATGTGCGGGATGTCGCGGGTTGCATGCATTACTGCGGATTGTTTCAGCCACGCTCCCGGCTCCACCAAAATGTAACTTTTTGCGCCGGTCTTGCGACCTTTGGCGCCGCGAGGTAGTCGTATCTACCTTTCCTCTCAGTCAGTGAGCGGTGTCCATCCTTGGCTCAATTATAGCTTGGCAGATGGCGGTACAAGATCATAACATACCAAGTCGATCGACATCCTCGCCTCGCCTCAACCGCCAGGCGTTCAACTCGTCCTCGACGCTGTTCATGTACTGGGTTTGCCAGCTCTTTTTCTGTGTTGTATTGACCGGATTTAAGATGAGCGCTCACAGTGACAGCGGTTGAAACTCTGGCGTGAAGGCGGGACGGTGGTTGCAGTTGTGATGTCGATTGCTATCGACCACAAAGGAGCGGCACGAAGCAGTGCCAGGCACAGCCTCCTAAGATATAGTGTTCCCGACCCCTCACCCTCGTTCCTTCTTCTTTCTCCTCACCATGTTTTTAAAATTACCAGTCTCCCTCCTCACCTTTGTCCACTTTTCATGCGCTCTACGACTCAGCTTTGAGGCCCGCCGCGTCCCCGCCGCCCGCCGCGGCCTGCACAGACGAGGCAGCCTCTCAGGCTCCTCCCCGCTCGACAACTCGGCCGACTTGGAGTACACTACGAACATCACCGTCGGGGGCGTCCCCTTCGAGGTCCTGATCGACACCGGAAGGTGAGTCCAGTACTCGGCTGCTTCTGCTGAAGTTATTTTACCTCACAACAACTTACTTACAAACGCCACCTAGCGCCGACCTGTGGGTGGCTGGTCAGGTCCCGTCCAGCACGAGTACTGGCAAGGCCGCGACGATAGCGTATGCCTCTGGTGGGGCCTCTGGGCCCGTCCAGCTTGCGCCCGTCGTGTTTAACGGATTTACGGTCCCGAATCAGGCGTTTGGTGCGTTCTTTTGTGGAGTGTCTCTCGTTCTCCTTTGACGATGACGCCACGACAGTCCTGGTACCGCCCGACAGCGCCCACCCAGCGGGCCAGGGACTGATTGGTCTTGGACCCAGCGATGGGTCCGTGATCTTCGAGGCATTCGCTGCTGCGGACGAGGGGAACACGGTTCTCGACAACATATTTACTCAAGACACATCTACGCCCAATTTTATTTCCTTCCTCCTAGGCCGTCTCAATGGTAAGCCTTCCCCCCATCCCTTCATTCTACTTCCGCCGTCCCTTCTAAATTAATTAATTTCCAGATCCCTCCGAGACCTTCCCGGGCGACCTCACCGTCGGCGAGGTCATGTCCAACTACACCAACATCACGAGCCAGCCCAAGCTCGCCGTCACGGAGGTCTCCGCCTCCAACAGCGCGAACCAGCACTTCCAGCTCCTCCTCGACGCGAACGGCTTCATCGGCCCCGACGGCAGCTCCATCCCTATCACCTCTGTCGTCGGCGCCACTTCGAACAAGAAGCAGGCGACGGTGGTTATTGATACGGGGTTCTCTTTGCCCCAGGTTCCTACGTGCGTCCCGCCGCCCGAGCGCTCATCTTGATCTGATCGTTTTTTTTGTTATTGCTGTTGTTGTTGTCGCCCATACATACAGGTCTGTCGCAAAGGCTATTTACAGCCAGTTCAGCGGCGCGCAGCTGGTTAGCGACCCCGATATTGGGTCGATCTGGTACGTCCCCTGCACGCAGGAGGTCAATGTGACCCTCAAGTTTGGGGGCAATGCGTACCCGGTGCACCCTCTTGATACTACGATGTGCGCCCCTTTTTTGTTGCCTTCGTGTGAAGGCGCGTTGCTGACGCTTTGGTATCAGCGACCCGGTGATCTTTGGTCTCAAGGCGCGCCAGACGGCTACTGGGGAGAATGCGTGCTTGGGATTGGTGCGTTTCCGCTCGGACTCGAATACTTACGATTTACTAACAATGCTCTCAGTTCCAGCCCACATCGTTCGACACGGGCTCATCCCCCACTTACGATATCATCTTTGGGATGGCGTTCCGTGAGTTGCTCATTTGTATGTGAGACAATAACGAGGTCTCATTTCGCTGTTGCTGCTGCAGTGCGTAACGTCTACACCCTGATCAACTTTGGCGATTTCGTGGCCGACGGGACGAGCAAGGCCGACCCGTACATCCAGTTCCTCTCCACCACCGACCCCGCAGACGGTGCGCTTCACCCCTAGTCCACCTTCCCTGTGCTAACAGCCGGCCCCTTATCTAGCGCACCAAGACTTTGTGAAACAGCGCCTCAACGGCGTCGACACCACCACCTCCGTGCTCACGCACTCCCCCAGCACCGACGACGACTCCGACCACAGCGGCGGCCTCTCCAGGACGACGTACTACATCATCGCCGGCTGCGTCGCGGGGGCCCTCCTCCTCCTCGTCCTCGCTGCGTTCATATTCAAGCGTAGTCGGTCGAGGGCGCGGGGCGTGTACCGCCCGCTGACCCTCCCTGGGGGCCCGCCGCCGATGTATCAACAGAATGCGAATGCGGGCGGGCCGGTGTATGCGCCGCAGCAGCCGTATGGTGCAGGCGGTCTGGGGGCGGCGGGGTATGGTGCGGGAGACCGGCCGTATGACCCGCCGCAGGAGAGGGTGCCGTATCATAACCCGTGGGAGGGGCGTCGGCAGTAGTTCTCCGTTCGTCTCTGTCCGTCTGTCTGTTTGTCTGTTTGGGGGCTAGGTTACTACTGACCGTCCCCCACATCTCACACTCCCGCCCCACACCCTGCACCACATCCTTCCCCATCCCATCTAGGCTGGCTGCCCTGCCTGCTATCGATATCGCACTCTTTTTTTCTCCCATGAGCAAGCATCCACGGACTTGATTATTATCTCATTGGTTCATTGCTACAGTACATAGGCTACATAGGCTACATACTCACCACCACCACACCAACGAACTCACTCGCATTGTTCATTGTTACTACTTTCAATTTGTGTCGATACGATACGATACTTACAACTGGTACTGGGTGTATCGTATATGTCTGTTAATGAATGCGCGATGTAAGTAATGGAAGGAACGAACGAGCGAGCGAGAGCAGGCTCCCGAGCGCTACAGCACCTTAGCTCAGTCTGGACTCTGGAATAGAGCAAAACTGGGGGCGGGTTTTTCAGTCTGCGATATACATAGACTGAAACTGCTAAAATGGGGGAGCTCAGTCCTAAATCTGGACGCCAGGAGAGATTTTGGGACGGGAATGGGCGGCGAACGTGGTTTTCGGCGACGCAAACTCGGGAAAATCGTTGGGCGCAAGAGCGGAACACGCCTGGCAAAAAAACCCAGCGTGAGGTGAATATTTCAGAAGCAAAAGTCGGTCGGGAGTAGAGTAAACTGGCCCAGAAACCTGACATTTCAGAGAATAAAACTGCGAAGTAGGTAGTGACCGGGGACCGGGGGCCTACGAGAGAGAGCTGTACCTGGGGTAAGATTCGCGAGCATTGCAAGATTGGGGTCGTAGTTACCCAAAAAGGAAATGGTATTGCCGAAAGCGTCATGCATCATGTGCAGCAGGCTTGTTCTCTTCCCACCACCAGTACCAGTGATCCGCTGGCATCGTGGCGTGGACGCTTGAAGCTTTGAATGGACTGGACCCAACGAACGCCAAACTTTGCACCGATACGACACCGGCTCACTGACTTCCGCGGAGTCTGATATCTTTTCTAGATGGACGCGGGCTCGCATCGCATCCATCTCTCCACGATACTGTAATCACAAGTGCTCCACAAGCTATGCGGGCTTCTGAGGTGTAAGTTGTGATGCTGGATCCAAACGGCGTTGTTGGCATGACACGACCCACCCGGTCCTGCGGCGTCCGCGTCCAAGTTTAGAGGACAGCAGGGCACCAGGTACATCACCGGCTTACCGTGAAGCCGCTCAACAAAAACTGTTTTGCTTTGCTTCACCCACCCACGTTTCTTTCTGTGCGCACCCCCTCCCTCGATGAGCTATCCGCCCCCCGGGAAAGAAGATCTAGAGCAGGACCAGCTTCGACCTAGCACGAGCGTGGGCGCAGAATCGCGCGAGGGACCGTCGAGGATGTCGGAAAGGACCAAGGAGGAGCTGATCGGCGTGCAGGTCGTCGAGGTCGTGGAGGTGCCGGATGGGGGCGCGAAGGCGTGGCTTACTGTGGTCGGCGCGTGAGTGGGACGATGGTTCTGCGCTCGGTGCTCGGCTCACTCTTGTTCGTTTCGCAGCTGGTTCGTGCTCTTTAGTACCTGTGAGTGCCGCGCTGGCTTTCCTCCTCCGGCTTAGGGAGCTCATATTCACTTCGCAGTTGGTGTGTGCTATTGATTGAATGGGCCAACATCTCTGTGCGGCTGGGCTGACTGATTCTGCGACAGGGTACTTGTACTCGTACTCGGTGTATCAAGGTGCGGCGTGGTTTGTGCAAATCTCAGTGGCGGCGACTTACACTACTCTGCTTCGACAGACTTCTACACTCGCGAATACTTGTCCAATCACTCGCCGAGTAGCATATCGTACGTGTTGTGCAGCCCCTACCGCCGACGCGTTTTGACCACCGAGGATCGTGCAGATGGATAGGTTGGCAATTTAGCTGTTCTTGTTATTGCGCGAACTGAAAAAATGGCAAGGCTCCTTCCAAATAATGATGCCCTTCCTGGTCGGCGTCGTCTCCGGCAAACTCTTCGACAATGGCAAGTTCCACTTGGTGGAAATTACGGGGGCCGTCATATTCGTCTTTTCGTTCGTCGCGTCCCTTGCGCGATATATTCCCCGACTTATCCATTCTTTCCAGGGTGTTCATGCTGTCGCTGGCGAAACCGCACCAATATTACCAGGTGAGGCTGCGCGACGCCACGACGTCCGATGCTTATTGTTAATGAATGCATCCACCTAGATCTTCTTGAGGTCGGTTGCTATTCCTCAATGAAGCCGTCTGCAGGCGTACTCAATCAATCCCTAGCCAGGGCGTCGGTATGGGCCTCGGGCTCGGTCTCACATTTGTGCCAACCGTGAGTATCAACGCCCACCACTTCAAACGGCGCCGCGGCCTCGCTGCAGGCATCGGGCTCAGCGGGAGCTCGGTGGGCGCCACGGTCTTCCCGATCAGTAAGTGATCTCCGTCGCTATTTCCTCTGCGGCGTTGACAATTGACAATTGTCTCTCTAGTGATCAAGCAAGTGTGTTTTCCTAGTGACTGAGATGCGTCTGACGGGTATCGCCTTTAAGCCACTTGATCCCGAAAATTGGATTCGGCCCCACCGTGCGCGCGACGGGGTACATCGTGCTGGGCTGCCTCGTCATCGGCAACTCCTTGATGCGCACCAGGCTCCCGCCCAGGAGCCAACGTCCCAACGCCGCTGAACAGCCGCCGATTACCACATTCTTCAAGGACACGGCGTACATGTTCGCCGTGCTTGGGTACGCGTGCCTCTCTTACTCAGGCAAACGGCACGATTCTAATATTATTATCCCTCCCTAGCGCTTTAATCAGCACACTGGGGTTCTATTTCCCGAGTGAGTGCGGCCATTAGCGGGATATCTAGAACGCGTATCTGACCACATGCCCGCCCCGCAGTCATCTACCTCCAGTTGTTCGCCGTGCAGCACAACGTCGACGGCAACCTCGCGTTTTATTCCGTACGCAGACGCCGTTCCCTCGGGATCCCGCACCGCGCTGACGAGAGCGTACTTACTTGCTTAGATCGCAATTCTCAATGGAGCGAGCGCGTTTGGGCGCGTGATTGGCAACCACCTTGCGGATATTTATGGGCCCTACAATATCCAGGTGCCGTGCGGCATGATGACCGGAGCCACGATATTCGCCGTCTTGGGAGTGTGCGGACTATTTTTTCGCCGGTATTCAGGTTCGCGAGGCTGATTTTCTGTTGGCCTGCAGACACAATGGCGCGTCGTTGATCGTGGTGTCCGTGCTTTATGGCCTGCTTTCAGGCGCTTGTGCGTTATTTTTACTACTACCTTCTCGTTCCATCTTGCTCAATAGCTCCAGGGCTCTCATTGGCGTTCTCGATTCTTGCTGCCCTCGCCCGGAGCAATGATGAAGTCGGGTACGTTCTGAGATCATTCGCCTGGCTGTTTCTCATACACTTGCGGTTAGTGCACGGATAGGACTCGCGCTCGCGCTGAGCAGCTTTGGCTCGCTCGGCTCTGGTCCCATCCAAGGCGCGCTCCTTACGAACGACTTCCTATGGACGCGGCCAATCGTTTTCTCCGGGGTCCGTGCTACCACATTCCGCATCTCACAGCGCGCTAACGTCTGCCATGCGCACGCTACAGGCATCAATGTTTGTGGGCTGCGTTTGCTTCTGGGTGACGCGCATGATGCAGGCGAAGCGATTGGGCACGCAAAGAGTATAGATGCCCCCCACGCCCAGGGGATCCGACGCTCGTTTATTGTTATGAGCTATAATAATGCCATGCAACTTTAGTCGCCGCGTCAACATTGGGCATCGCCGCTGGCCGATTACGGACAGGGAGCCCCATGGATTCGGGGAAGATCACGAAGAAGTCGACGAGACACGACGGGGAATATGAAGGCGAGACGAGACGAGACCGACCTGACGAAGTGAGATGCCGAAGATCTGTATATACTGTACCCACTTGTATTTCGTATTTGCAGCAAGCGATAATTTATCCGTTCAGCTTGAATTCAGCCTGCAGCAAAGGCTTCCCATTATAAGTCATTTTGGCAAGCGATCCAAAAGTGGTAAGTTGAAGGCTGTGTAGCCGCGCGCTTGTCCCAAACTGCTATGGACTCCCCGTTCGCAAACCGACTGCATACGAACTACGGTGCCCAGGACGAGGAAATTCCACAGATCAAGGCCCTTCTCGTTGAACCTACGCTGCGATGGAAGAGGCTCGACGACGAAGTTGCCGAAATGCGAAAGACGCTCGAAAAGCTCGAGGAAGAGCGCGACAGGCTGCGTGCCTACGTGGACGGCCACAATGCCCTCCTTGCCCCCGCGCGTCGGCTACCCCACGACATCCTCCAGGAAATCTTTGTCGCGTGCATGCCGACCCACCGCAATTGCGTTATGAGCGCGTCGGAGGCGCCGATGCTCCTCGGCAGGATATGCGGCTTGTGGAGAGCGATCGCGCTTTCTACCCCTCGTCTCTGGGCGAGACTCCACCTGGTCGACCCATACGGTACTTATGCCCCAGACCCTACGATGTCCGACGCTAAGGCGGCCCAGCGCTTTGCGGCTGCGGAGGCGTGGCTGGGTCGGTCTGGAGATTGCCCATTGACGATTTCGTTGTGGAGCGGTTCCAGAGGTGGTCTCTTCGAGCATGACCCACCACCCGATAATGCGTCCCCACCACCGCCGACACCCCCTTTCCTGCACGCCCTCATTCCATTCGCTGCTCGTTGGCGCCACATCGATATCACGTTATCGTTGCAGGAAGTAAATGCACTTGCGACCCTCACTCATGTTGATGTGCCTCTATTGGAAACCATTGCATTTCACGACGATTTCGACTTCCCAACTCGACCAACGGGATGGGAAAATCTTGGAATCCTCTATGGGCCGCGTATCACCAGCTTTTGCGCTCCGGTGAACGAATTCGCTGCACCTGCTCAGGGTTTCTTGCTTCGGTGGAGCCAGTTGACGGTTCTCAAAATGGATGGTCCGCCGCCTTGGCAGAATCTGTTGACCAGTGAGAAGGTGCTCGACATCGTTGGTCGGTGTCCCGAGCTCCGCATCTGCAGACTTGTCGTAAATCCGGACATAGACCCCTCCGTTGTTCATCTGGCCAGCCCAGTCCCCCTCGAGTTTCTTCACACTCTCGAGGTGCACATGACCTATGAAACTGTAACACCGCTGCTGAACAAACTCTACGTCCCCGAATTGCGCGATCTTACCCTTCGCGCCGGGACTCGCGGGTGGCCTAACAATCCAAGCACCACATCTTTGGCCGATATTCTCAGCCATTGGCCCCGACTGGAGAGGCTCGAAATCGACAGCAATGGCTTTTCAGAAGCGAGTTTGGTTGAAAGTTTGCGTAGCCTCCCCCCCGCCATGAAAAAGCTCAAAATCCACGACATCCCAAATCGAGCGCACCCTGGAGTTCCGACATGTTCCCTCACAGACGACGTTCTAAATTCTTTGACGCCAGCCCTGTCCAGTCCGACTCCGATCTGTTGTCCGGCATTGGAAACTATCGAGATCAGCAATTGCATCGCGCTCTCGGACGCGGCGATCCTGCGGTTCATCACTGCGCGAATGGTGAACGACCACTGCAGGGCTTTGACGCGCGTCAACATTCAATTCCATCGAGAAATGGTGCTCGACATACAACCCGATCTGGAGCCGTTTATCGCCAGCGGGCTCGATGTCTCTATCGGGTATCCTCAGAACCACTGGCAACCACGATTCTCGCCCTGGGATGGACTCCCTGATGCCCCCATCCAGCAGTGGGGGTATACGGTACCCGTATAATTCACGTCTCGGTTTGTTATTCTCCCCCGTTTGTTTGTTTATTTATTATAATCCCAATCTTATATCCAAAATCGAACCCAAACTCGAAGTCGCATTTGATTGAACCTCGAACAGTCAAAATATCCCAGAATACTGAACCAATGACAGCTGTCTAAGGTCGCGGGCCCACCGTAAGGAGTCGGGCGGAGTCAGATATAGCGTTTCCGACAACATCAAGTTTTGGACCACAAGACCAGACAGACATCGGTTTGAGTCACAACGTCTCAATGACTCCCGGCGCCGGTTTTGTTTAAAGCGCCCCCTCGAAGGATGTATTTCCTTGCAAACGCCTTCTGGGCCCTCCGCTGGCAGCCTCTCGATTACTTGTTACCTTCGATCCTCCTTCTTCTTTCGAGCTCCTTGGAGTCTACCAAAGCAGAACCCCAACTTCAATTATGAGAAACTACCCTCGTACTGGCCGGAATCCTGGCCGCCGAGACGGATACCTCTGGAACGGCAATACCTTCATCTGCCCCTCGAGCGTCGACGGATTCCGGCGCGACCTTCGCCATACCGCGGCAGTTGCTGCTCACGACGACGCGGATGGGGTGAACGCAGAGGACATCGTCGGCCCCGATCCGCGTGTTCGCGAGCGCCATGAGGTCGCGCTCTCAGATATTGCGCGGCATGCAAAGGCGAAAGGTCCGAGTCTCAACGCCGCACGCATGTCGTTGACTCATCCCTCTGTATGTTCACCATTAGGTTCCGCGAAGAACTCGGGCTTTGAGATGGTGGATGCGCCGCGCCGTGTTATCGTGCTGGACGAAGATGTGTTTTCGGTTCAACCCTGGACCACGGACGACGAGGAGTGGGAGGATATTAACGCGTTTGATTTGGATATGGGTGAAGGCTCGTCGGCAGCGACAGTAGGTTGCGACAGTGTATCGGAGGACTACTTGCTTGCTCGACGTCTCCAGGACGAGGAGAATGCCCTCTACGCTCGTCGCCGGGGCGATTCTGGCGGCCGACGTCGCGCCTACGCCGATGTTCTTGCTCAGGCCTCCGCTACAGTGGGTTGAGATTCAGGTTGAAGGGCTGTAGGATTATAGGCATGAAGTGTATTACCAAGCTCGAGTCGTTGTTTCGAATAAACCATAAGTATGCGATGCAAACTGTAATTTTGACCCAACCTGAACCTTCCCACGGTTCGGAAATGGGCTATCGGTGTTCAACCGCAGGGAGCTGACTTCGCACCGGAGGGAAGTCTTTCCTAACGAAGTTCCTCGGCGAGAGTGAGTGATATGGCTATTTTTGAGGAACCTGTTGGCGAGATGTCTCTCGAGACTGGCGACGAGTCTAAGTGCAGTCGATAGCGTTAGCGTTTCGTGACGAGCAGCTTCAAGCAAGTAGCACTGAAATTGGGGAACTCCGGACAGGGCGTCCAGGGAAGTAATACATGCAACACTTGAGTTGCTTTGCAATTAATGCCTTCCTCACTGTTGTCAGTGGCATTGTCACGGTGGACTGCGGTGGACTTCAACGTTGAAAGCTGAAGAATGTTCTCACTCGATTAGATTCGCCATTCCTTGAGGTTGATTGAAAAGAAGAGGGAAACATAGAAGAGTTTCGTTGATATTCCCTAAATGGCCTGTCTGTCTTTCAATCCGTTGACTTTTGAGGTCTGCCAACATATTCTGATGCCAACACGGCAATTGCCGATACCTCATTTCCTTCCCTCCTCGATGCACTCTGTGCTATTCCCACTCTCGCTCGTCCTGACGGCGCACGCATTCTCTACTCCCTTCACCGTCCGCACCTCCTCCACCACACAATCCGGCCTTGCCCGCCGCGCCGGCGTCCCCATCTCCAACAATGGCAACGCTGCCTACATCGCAAACCTCACCATCGCAGGCGCCCCCGTCTCCGTGATCCTCGACACGGGCAGCTCAGACCTCTGGGTCTCCTTCCCCGGCACGCCCCCGACAGCCACAGTCGACACCGGCAAGTCCCTGTCCCTGTCCTACGCCGTCGGCTCGGCAGCGGGCAACATCCACACCGCCCAAGTCCAATTCGACAACTTCACCGTCGAGAACCAGGCATTTCGTGCGTACCTTTCCCTTTGTATACCGCTGGTACTGAGCGCCACACAGTGCAAGTCGCCGACGCCTCGTCCTTCTCCACCGACTCGGCGTACAATGGCCTCATTGGCCTTGGCCCCAATGAGGGGTCCGCCATTCAGGAAAAGCTCGATGGGTCGGCCGGCGACACCCTCCTCAACCGCATCTTCCAGCAGAACAAGACCACCGCAAACTACATCACCTTCCTCCTCGATAGGAAGAACGACCCCGGCGAGGTATGTACCGCCCTCCCCCTTTCCCTGCTGGACTTGCGTTGCGTTGCTAACGCTAACTGACCAACGCATAGCCCTTTACCGGCCAATTCACCATCGGCGTCCCCGCCGCGGGCTACGAGAACATCACGAGCCAGGAAAAGCTCAACGTGGAGAGCGTGCACAAGCTGCTCGAGGACCAGCAGCACTGGCAGGCGCTCACGACCAAGGACAACACCGTCGTGGGCCCCGACGGCACCGTGATCGACATCGACAGCATCGTGCCCAAGGCGCCCGACGGGCAGATGGTCGCGGTGTTTGATTCTGGGTTTACATTTAGGTGCGTCCACCCACCACGACTCGCAATTAATTCATTTGGTGTTGACGGAAGTGAAATCCAATGTATAGCCAGGTGCCGCGCGACATGGCGGACGCCATCTACGGGCGCGTGCAGGGCGCCGTGTACGACACGAAGAACGAGTGGTGGACTGTCCCCTGCACGCAGCTCATCAACCTCACCTTCAGCTTCGGCGGCGTCGCCTTCCCCAGTGCGTCCTCCCCTCCATCCATTCATCCCTCCATCCCTAACCCCTAACTCACTGCCCTCGCCTGTCCGTGTCGTCTAACGCATTTCGCATCATGCAGTCCACCCCCTTGACGTCGTGGACGACAACTTCAAGATCCTCGACAAGAGCGGCAACCACGTCTGCATCGGTGCCTTCCAGCCCATCACCAGCGCGTTCAGCTTGTTTGGAAACTTTGACATGATCATGGGCATGACCTTCCGTGCGTGTGCCTTGCCTTTTGCTTTGCCTTTCGCTTGTTCCGCCTTTTCTCTTGTGCCCCCCTGTTTTGCTTGACTTCTGCATTTCGCCTTTTTTTATTCGAGCAGCTGCGCCATATATTTAGCGCGGGCGCTTGATTTGCTTGCCTTGGATACGCACCCACGCATGGACGCGGCAGGATGAGCCCGCCTCCTTCGCACCCCTAAGCGCCTTGGTAGCTTGGTTTGCTTGGAGGGCCTGCAGGGCAGTGGGCGCGTGGGACGTGCATTCGGGCTTGCGCGTCGTACCGTCGCTTATGAGTGCTGGGCCTTGGCGCGGCTTGTCGTCCAGACCGCGACATGACTTATTAGTTCCTTCTACTGCTTTTTCGTGCTCCATCGTACTGGCGCGCGTATAGCCCGTTGAACGCAGCTCGTGCGCTGTTTCGCGGTATCCGCGATGGCTCTCCTTTCAATCTTTCATTATCATTATTTTACCGAAGATTCTAACCCCACCCCCAGTCCGAAACGCCTACACCCTCATGGACTTTGGCGACTGGGTCGAGGGCGCCGCCGTCGACACCGGCGACCCCTACATCCAGCTCCTCCCGCTCACCGACGCCGCCGCCGCGCACGCCGACTTTGTCAACGTCCGCCTCAACGGCGTTGACACCACCGGCGCCGCGCAGTACACCCTCCTCCCCGCGTCGCAGATGCAGCACTCGCCCGTCTCCGCGGAGGAGAAGAAGAAGAAGTACGAGGAGATGATTCTGAGCCGGTGGCCGTACATCCTCGTCGGGTGCCTCGTCGGCGTGGGGCTCATCGTGGGGCTGATTGTCTGGCGGTGCTGCTGCCGGAAGGGCAGGAAGGGGAAGGGCGGAAAGAATCCCAAGGGGTTCTTCGAGCAGAAGTCGCAGACGTATTTGCCGTTGCAGGTGCAGGGCGCGCAGGCTGGCTACGCGCATGAGCCGCAAGGCTATGGGCAGCAGCAGCCGGGGTATGGGGGTCAGCAGCCGGGGTACGGGCATGGGCAGCAGCAGGGGTATGGCGGGCAGCCCGGGTACTAGTACAAGGATGGGAGATACGGAGGACTACACCACGGATCTACACCACGGATTGCGGACAACACACTCTTTTGCTACCGTCGATCGTTTTGAGTGCGGCGCGTCGGGGACTGCTACAGCGCCGGCGCCGCAGTCGTGCGCGTTTACATAGCCTAAATGTATTGCATAATTTATCGCTCTGCTTCTGTTTTTTTACCCTTGCCTTGAGTACCTTTGATTGATTGAAACTCCGCTCGTCACTGCTTTCTGTTCTCCTCTCAAACCATTCTGGATTATCCTTTGTCGCTTTCGCTGATGAGCTACTTCGACGACGGTTTAGCACACCATACTTCGTCACTCTTCACCTTCTCCAGCGCAGTTCGGACGATTGCCTTAAGGCTTGTACCCCTCCCCGCTGAGTCGGCTTCGATTGGCGACAAATGAAATCCGGACGACGCCCACCAGAGCATATCAACACGACAGAACACAGTCGATTTCCCTCAACCTGGCCGCTGGCGATCATATTCCACCCATGAAGTGGCACAAGTGGTGTAACTGTATTACGTTACTATATTCAGCACATCGGGAAAATTCAACCCCTTAGCCAAGGCACTGGACTTGCTCTTGATTCGCCCCGGAGAGCAAGATAGGCGGCCGCTTAATCGGACATGTAAGTACCGCACGCGATTTTACCGAGTTCAGAGGCAAATTGAGTTCAGATCAATCTCGGCGGGTTTCTCAGCAGTTGCTGAGTGTTCAACACGGTTAAACGGATGTGGCTCTCGTATATAACCGACCCCCAAGTCCTGGACAACACCCTCTCTTTTTTTCTTCTACTATCATGTTGCGCACTATCCTCATTACTGGCTCCAACCAAGGTAAGTATCCAAATCCTGCCTGCTCATACGGCCCCCTATCGTAATCTCAACCTAATTCAGGTTTGGGAAGGCACGCCGTCCACCAGCTCGCGCAAACTCCCGACGTCATCGTCTTCATGGGTGAGCTTTGTACCGCCGCAATTGATACGCGACCAAGCGTACTGAGATCCATCCAGCATCGCGCAAAATAGCGGCAGCAGAGGAAGCGATCTCTAAATTCGCGTCGGACGTGCATGCGTCTTCTTCCGTCGTGCCAGTCCAGTTGGATGTCACCGACGACGCCTCGATCAAGGCTGCGCACACCTTCATCGCCGACCACTTGAAGGGCAAGGGCATCTCGACTCTCGACGTTCTCGTCAACAAGTAATCCTCCGTTTCTTCGCGGATCTGGCTGCGTTTTACCAAGCATTTTCTCCAGTGCCGGAGTCGTAGGCGCGACGTTCGAATCGACCTATGCCGTCAACGTCTTCGGCGTGGCCGCTGTAACAGCCGCGTTCCGCCCCCTCCTCAGCAATGGCGGCGCGATCCTCAACATCTCCTCGAGTCTTGGATCCCTTGCCTGGCACACAAAACGCCCGCCGCCACCGGTCTACCCGGCATACAACTCGAGCAAGTCCGCGCTGAACTCGCTGACGCTGCAGTGGGCTATCCAGGAGGAGGAGAAGGGTTCCAAGATTCGCGTTCAGTCTATTTGCCCAGGTGCGTCATTGTCATTCCTTGCGCAGTGTGCCATAGAGGAAGGGACATCGACGGACTGGGATTTAGGATTCAACGCGACGAATTTGAACAACTACATGGGAACGATGGACCCTGCGGACGGGGCGAAGATTATTGTTAGCTCGGCGCTGGAGAAGGAGGGGAAGAGCGGGGTGTACTTTAACAAAGACGGGCCTCTTGAGTGGTGATTGATTGGACTCCGAGAGCGAGTGTATGGCTCAATACATGAGACTCGTTTGTCTCAGTTTTGAAACAACCCTGCTGTGTAGTAGTCTAGTTGTTACCGCGGGGGTTTGTTGGCGTAGCCGCACTATTATGTAATCTCACATAAGCAAACTGCTTTTCAACTAGCTCTTGCCCTAAACACGCGTTTTTTGGCCCGTAACTACCCTAGGTGAACTTGAATTACCCATTTAAACATTTCCCTCACTTGGAGTGAGGATGAATGGGTTAGAACTCGGCGTGTTGAAATCGCGGCAGACGCCGGCTTGATGCCGTGATCCCACGCGCCGACGAGGCAAAGCCTCTCGGAAATTCACCAAAAAATTGGAGGAGTCAAAGAATATACTATTGAGGGCAATTAGAGCCTCGCTGTGGTTTACTGAATGTCGTGCAGAAGTGTAATGCTCAACCGGCCATTTTCTGCTTATGTGAGATTACCTAATAGGGCGGCTACGCCAGCCGAGCCCCGCGGTAACTAACAGACTTCAACAAGCGAGGAACGAGATTGATGTTGAAGAGTCTGGCTGCGAGAGACTAGCTGTGTAGATCGCGCCAGTGATTCTGATCCCCGCAGGTCAATCATTTGCTCCACAGCCTGGAGAAGCGTGATTTTGAGAAATACGACGTCGAAGGACACAGTGTTGTCCGAGTTAAGTCAAGGGCTTGACAAAACGTCAAGGGTCTTGACGTTGTGGGGACTTTGACGCGTCAATCAAACGATCTGAACCGGTCAAGCGCTGGTTAAGGCTGACCAAATGTGCTGACCCTTTGTTTTTTAAAAAACGGAACGATCGGGAGATTCCGGGTTTTAACTCGGCGACTTCGGACCGTGGCCAAGCGGGCGTCAAGCTAAACCCGTCAAGGCTGAACACATTCGATAACTATTCGTCAAACGCCCGTCAAACGCCGTCAAGGACAACACTGGAAGGACATGCGTCTAGAAAAGAGCGACGTCCCTCCTGACTTTTTTGCCTTTTCCGGTTGCGAGAGGTAGCGGAGCCATATCGGGCGCCGATCATTCCGCTGACCCAAGTCGATCGCCCATCCCCTGTTCTTCCCCTTCCTATTGTCACCAGGTTTGGCGTTCTTCACATTCTCCTCACCGGCGCCGACCAGCGCCGGATATATTATCCTCACCGGCGTCGACCAACGCCGAATAGAGATTGCAATGTGTGCCATGTTCAGTTCATCGAGCACAGTCGGTTCTGGGGTCGTGATGAGAGGAAATCAAGTCGCGTTCGGAAAACCGACCACTCGCAGCTCAACTATAAGCTGTAATTTCAACTTGAACCCAAAGAAAACGGCCGGCTACTTACTTGAGCGTTGGGTTGAAGCCGGTTTCTCGGAAGTACAACCGAAGTTCAACCATCGAACCTGACTGTTCAGATCGTCTAGGATGTATAAGAATAATAGCAAAGTGAGTGGAATCGGACGATAACCGTCTAATGCCAGTTAATTGACTTTGGGAAATCCACAATCAGCAGGTTTGGCGTTCTCAACATCCTCCTCATCGGCGCCGAGCAACGCCAGATATATTATCCTCGCCGGCGCCGAGCGACGCCGGATATTTAGTCATGCTCACCTTCAGCTTTCGGAAGGCATACCGTGCCAGCCGCGCGACACGCACACTTCGGATGTTCTTATGGTCAATAATATTTCTCTGGATGCAGCACATTACTACACGAGGCAGTCCGAGAGCCGCCTGGCTTGACATTGACCCAGTATGTCCGATTCCACTCACTTTGCCATTATTCTGAGATTTCCTGTACGTTTTGATAACTTTTGAACAGTCAGGTTCAATGGTTAAGCCTCGGTTGTACTTCCGAAGAGTCAGCTTCCCAACGCTCAAGTAAGTAACCGGCGGCCACCGCTTTTCTTTGGGCTCAAGTTGAAATTACAGTTTATAGTTGAGCTGCAAGTGGCTGATTTCCCGAACGCGACTTGATTTCCTCTCAGCGGGACACCAGAGCCGACTGTCCTCGATAAACTGAACCTGGCGCAAACTGCAATCTCAGTCTCGCGATATACGAGTATCCTCTGCCGGCGACGCGCAATGGCCCGGACGATATCTGATGCCCGTTCCCGCCAAAGTATATTTGAACCCCGCCCGACTGCCGCCCGATAAACCAGAATTTAAATCCCTTATAAGAGCCCACCGGATGCTAGAAAGAAACAATCTCCTCTCCCAACTCCTAGACTCACCTCATAACCGCCATGATCCGCACTATTCTTGTTACTGGCGCCAACCAAGGTATTCAGATCTCCTGGTTGGTGCCGCAACCACTAACATATATTTCTAGGATTGGGACGGCACACAGTTCACCAGCTTGCCCAAACTCCCGGCGTCGTTGTCTTCATGGGTAGGTTGTGTAGTTGGATTTGGACTTGGAGGAATAAATCTGGACGCACTGACACCGAACCTTGTAGGATCCCGAAAGATAGAGGCGGCACAAGAGGCGCTCTCTAAGTTCGCCTCGGACGTACACGCATCTTCCACCGTCGTGCCAGTCCAGTTGGATGTGACTGACGAAGCCTCCATCAAAGCCGCACACAGTTTCATCGCCGACCACTTGAAGCAGAAGGGCGCCTCGACTCTCGACGTCCTCATCAACAAGTAAGTTAATTTCTATTGAGAACCTTCATCATTCTCAAACACCTCAACTACCCAGCGCTGGGATCATAGGACCCTCCTTCGAAGCGGTCTACGCAGTCAACGTCTTCGGCACCGCTGCGCTAACGACCGCGATGCGTCCCCTGCTCGCCAATGGCGGCGCGATCCTCAACATCTCCTCGAGACTTGGATCCCTAACCTGGTACACGCAGCGCCCGGCGCCCCCCGTCCATCTCGCGTACAGCTCGAGCAAGTCGGCGCTGAACTCGCTGACACTGCAATGGGCCGTCCAGGAAGAGGAGAAGAGCTCCGGGATTCGTGTCGTTTCTATTTGCCCAGGTAAGTCCGTGGACGAGCGATATGACTCGTATATCAGTCACTCATTGGTCATACGAGGCTTCAACGCGACGAATTTGAACAACTACAGAGGGACGATGGACCCTGCGGATGGGGTCAAGATTATTGTTACGACCGCGCTCGCAAAGGAAGGGAAGAGCGGGGTCTTCTTCAATAAGGACGGGCCGTTAGACTGGTAGTTTAACGCTCTGAGAGTGAGCATATAGATGGAGAACTAGATCCTCGTCATGAATTGCACACTAGTCGAACATATATTTTCCCACGGTTGAATTTCTGTTCAACAGCCATCAGCCGGCCCCTTGAGCTTGGCTCTTCTCAACAACGCCAAATCGGCAAATTGGGGGCCCTTCATAGAGAGATGACTCACGCCCAAGCACACCGAACTAGCTGACTCCGGCTTGCACGGCCTGGAAATTCAAAAGTGCAGGCAGTTGCAAAACTTGTCTGAGAATGGCCTGTGTTTGACGCGCCTCGTCGCCCACCGAGGTTGCGCTTTTTATACCCATTTTCTACACCAACA
This sequence comes from Mycena filopes, assembly GCA_029281495.1. Classification (NCBI taxonomy): domain Eukaryota; kingdom Fungi; phylum Basidiomycota; class Agaricomycetes; order Agaricales; family Mycenaceae; genus Mycena; species Mycena filopes. The sequence continues at coordinate 34,547 of JARIHR010000088.1, read as the reverse complement.
ATGCAAGGACTGAACGCCAGCACCAGATGTATCGCAAAGAAAGCATGTATTCCACCAGTTTAGTCCAGCTCGGCACACTTTCCCACGGTTGACTTCCGGTTCAAGACAGATTCTTTCGTGGCTCTACATGCAGATTCAGAGTATAAGGAAAACGATTAACTGAAGGAACACTAAGGAGGACTGGATAAAATTAGGCTGCGCCGGCCATCGCAAATAGTGCATCTCTGTCGCCAGACTCGTCCACCAACGCACGGAGCTTGCCGTCCTTAATCTTCAACAACTCCTTCGGGCTGTCGAATTCGACCTGGAGTCCAAAACGTCAGTGCGATGTTTCGATGGTTTGGCGGACCGACTCACAATACGCCCAGCGTCGAGCACCATCTAGAAATAACGCTGATCAGCCAACGCCGTTCATGGTTCGTTTTTCCAACCAAGCTTACTATCTTATCTGCGTCCATAATGGTCTGCAAGCGATGCGCCACAGTTATCTCAAAGAGGCGCGGGTTAGCCGACGTTGAGAAGGAACTGGGAGTGACTTACGAGTGATACATCGCCTTGTAATTCTTGGCGAAGAGAGTTTTGGATGATCGAGTCGGTTTTGTAATCTTGTCGAGTAAGAAATGAGCAGCAAATCAAGACCAGGCCAGAGGAAACATTACCGATGGCAGAGGTTGCTGCGGGTCGTCATGAGAAACGGTCTACACATCATGTGAATGAACACAGACCTTCGTCAAGTATCAAGATTTTGCTCTTTCGGACAATTGCTCTGAAAACTAGATTAGACGGCTACGATGGAGCAAAGGTAAAGGGAACTCACCTTGCAAGGGCGAAGATCTGCCTGTATAACGGCTATTAGCCATGCAAAATATCAAGACAAGCCAAGGCTTGCCTTTGGCCGACGCTCAAGTTAGCGCCCCCACTAGAGATGGTGCTGTCGAGCGTTATCCGGCCCTCGTCCATTTCGTTTTGGAGCGCAAAGAGGCCGGCGGCGCGGAGGGCAAAGTTCAGTTCGGCGTCGTCATACTGGCCGAACGGATCAAGATTCGCGCGCAGTGAACCGCTGAGAAGCTCGGGCTAGAGAAAAGGAATGAGGGATTACCAACGGGATAGCAAGCCGTGTTGCGACTCACAACTTGGGGGATGATAGTGATGCTGGAACGCAGCGCGTCCAGGTTCAACTCGGACGTCTCGAGCCCATCGTACCTAACCGAGCCTTCGGTGGGAATGCATCGCAGGAGGGAGAGAGTCAACGAGCTCTGTATATCATTAGCGATACTCTCTCACGAAACAATCGAAAACTGACCTTCCCAGAACCGGTACGTCCAACTGGAAACCATTACAACACGTTGGAAGGAAGAAATCGTATGGTTCTCACCGATACCGACACGCTCGCCGGCCTTGATATGGAACGATATGTCATGCAAAACCTCGGGCCCGTCTTCAGAGTATCTCGCGGAAAGGCCCTTGACTCGGAGTTCTCCACTGGCGGGCCAGTACGCTGGAGGTTTCCCCGCCTCAGTGGGAACCTTCTCGTGCTCGATCTCGATGTATGCCTGGATTCGCTCCAGACTGAGCAGCGTCAGTACAATCTGAGGATAATGACTCATGACAACCGCACCTGTTGCCTGTCGAGACGAGTCAGTCAACCTCGAGCGTATAGTAGATTGTCGCACGCACCTTGAACCTCGAATTCGTTGGTCACCCTCACCTGTGGTTGACACGAATCAGTACAGATATGTAAACCGTCGTGCGGGCCAACTAACAGCCCAGAGCAATATTTGGCAGAATGTCAGGGCTTGGTTAATCAAGAAACCGGCTTCGCCTGCACTGCTCTTCTTGATATAGACGAGGTAGGCGGCAAGACTGGCCGAAAATAACGATCCTAGGATATCAATGCGCATACCGACCCATCTGTAATATCGTAGTTTTAACTCCGAATATTGGACGCCGTTTAGCCACGCACCGATTGAGATTGTAAAAGTTCCTGGCGGCACGAGTATATCTGTCAATCTTGACCAAGGATTCGGTATTGAATTTGGACTGCGCCCCGTATGCGCGGATCGAAACTGAGACGATTTTAAGTCAGCGTCTTGGTCAATGAACAGAGGACACGGGATTGTTACCCAGGCCAGCTATGGCCGCTCCGAAACTACAGACGCGGCGTCAAAAAATAAGGAACGTTTCGAGAAGGAGATATCTACTGCGCGAGGACCGGAGCACGGGTGTTGGACATTAGCCGCTTCACCGGCAACTGGCCAGCGATATAAATCTGTCCAATCCATGCTCCCATAAGGCCGACCAGCACGCCAGGCAAAAAGAACGCGGGCGTATAGATTACGACGGCAGCGAGTTTGACCTAAGAATCAGGATCAACGAATCAAGGAAATTCTACGCGACTAAATTCTCGTACCACCATTGACACGATCATCGCACACAAGGGCCAGAATTGATTGGGTAGAGAGTCGTCGATTGCTTTAACATCGTTGGTCACCCTCGCGATGATTCTGGATGTAGGTGTCACATCAAGCCACCTAAAAAAAAGCGCGATAAGTGTCGCGTCGTGGGACAAGACAGAGATGATTTAACCTCAACGGAGAGCTGAGAATTGATTCGATGAGATCGGTATGAATGATTTTCGATGCTCTCAGTTGTCCATATACAAGGTAGATGAAGACCAGCGAAAGTGCGATGCTGCTCGTGGCAACGATCCCAACTGCGTTGGTTCAGAAAATGAACAAGGGTATTCGGCAGAAAAACGAACTGAAGATCGTCAAGAAGCTGTGAAAGGTTAGTCGAGGAAGCAGTCTGAAATTGAGACACGGCTCACAAGACAACATCGACTTGGTCAGCGGGCAGCACGTCATACTGGCGAGCCCAGTACCCAAGCATCCATGTTCGAAGCACAACAAAGACCTGTTGGAAGAAAAGGCCCCCGAAGAATAACGTAAAGAACATGGTCGGATATTTGCCTCCCATCGCGAGTAGATACATCTTCACTGGAGGTTTGAATCAGCATGGATTAATTGCAGGAATTGAAGAAAACGAACGCGCAGAACCGCTGATGTGTCCGACTTGGATTTCCTCGGCCAAGATGAGTTTTCCGTCGGCAGGCTTTGCGGCATCAGCAGCCGGCGCAACTGGATCCACCGCGTCGACTTGCTGGTCGGTCTTGTCTAGCACCTGTTGCTCCTTGCGGATTTGGGACGCCAATGGGCCTCGCTTCGTTAGTTCAGAAACGGAACCTTGGCCTGAAACTCGACCATCGGACCCAAATGTAACAACAAAGTCGGCAATCGGAGCGGTTAGTGCGACATTATGAGTCTGTGTCTGTTAGTAAGAGCAAGAGCGAGGGAAAGTCAACTTACAACCAAAATGACCGTCCGGTTTTCTATTTGATTACCGTGAGAAGAGCGCCGATTGACAGGCACAGCCACATACCAATGAGATCGCCGCCAAGACATTTTGCAACAATCCACCTGCAAAGTTTGAGTAACCGGTTTAGCCAGTAAAGATGTGTCTGGCTTACTGCGCGGTGTGTACATCCAGAGCGGCAAGAATATCGTCGAGGAGCAAAATGCTGGCCTTGGAATACTGCGGGATATTAGTAGGTTTACACGATGTTGGACTTCAACACTTACCACCGCGCGGGCCAGAGTGAGACGGGCTTTTTGACCACCGGATCTGTAGCAAAGTCAGAAGATACGACAAAACTCAAGGAAACTTGCAAACAGGGTTAATCCTATACCCAAGAGGTCAGTTCAAGACGAAAAACCGTGTAACACGCGCTAACCTTTCTCCCCAACTTCAGTTGCGTCCCCAGCTTGAAACAAGCCGAGATCCGGCTCCAACGCGCACTGGTACAATACTTTCTTATACCGCTCCTCGTCGAACGGAGTGTCGAAGATGATGTTGGAACGAATCGTCTCGTTGAGCACCCACGACTCTTGGGTTGCGTATGCAACGCCGCCAGCCCGGGGGAGATTGAACCACGAGTCGGGAGAGGATGGGATCCAGTGCATCTCGCCTTCAAGCCATCAGCCTTCATTCGATTAGAATTGTAGTGAAATCAACGCACCCAATAACGCCATGAGAAGGGAGGTCTTGCCTGTTGCGCGTGAGTAATTGAACACAATATCGAAACACCAACGAGAAGCGCACCGGAACCAGTCGGTCCAACCACCAAGTTGATCTTGCCGCGCTCAAACAGAACCTCGTCCTCGATCTTGAGCGTGAACTGTCTCCGCGAGGGCGTCAGCGTCCCATCCGCCTCCTCCGCGTCCTTGGACCAAGCGAAGGTCGCGTTACGGAACCCAATGCGCTCGTCGGTCGACGCCTCGTCAGGAGCAAAGAGCGCCGCCGCAGACTCTTCTTTCTTCTCGTCAAAACTGTCTAGTAATTCCGTCTCCTTGAGGAAGGCATCGACACGATCTATCGAGACCTTGCCCGACATCAGGCTGTTCAGCCAATATGTGAGCTGGAGCGCTTGGTTAGTGCGGGATGGATTCATAAGAGGTTGCTACCATACCGAAGCGATGTTGTCTCTAATACATTAGGGTGTGAGCGATGAAAGCAGGGATTACACTGGAACCGTACCTCAAGAGATCGAAGATGGTCATACTCGAGAAAACCTTGGACGCGTTGAGGGGTTGGCCCATGACCAGGGTCTTTGGGACTCTTATGAGCCGGGATGTGGTTCAAAAAAAAAGGGAAATCACTGACGTAAGTTGCGTATGTAACGGTCATGGTTCTGTACGAAAGGTCAACATATGCAGGCAATTCAGTGGAGGCCAGGAAAGACACCAACATGACAGGAATAATGAAGCTGTTCACGCCGTTAGCTCAATAAACTACACCCAAAGCCATTTTACGCACTTGACCAAATTCGAGAACATGTCTAGGATTCGCCGGCGCTTGATGTAGATGAGCTCTTCATCCCTCTGTTCAAGATTAGAGCCTGAACCTCCAGCGAAAAAAAAAAAACAGTCGCACCTTCTCCCCAATCCTCGTCTTCATCTTGGGCTCCCATCCGAATAGTTTGACCTTGAGCGCGTAATTAGCACGCAACCATGACGAGGAGGGACGCACACTCACCATTCGGAGGACGTTCACCGCTGCAGAACGTCAGCATCGAACCATTCATCGCCCGAACTCACAGCCACTTACCCTCACTAACAGACTGAACCCTCTCGTCGGTTCGTTTCAGCCGCTCTTTCTGCACCGACCCGACGAGCTTCGCCACTGGAAACATCTTCGTCAGCAGGGACAAGAATGCTTGTTGGGATATAAAGACGAACTGTATCCAGGAACGGGGGCAAGCAGGATGATGGACGCCACACCGACGAACACAGACCAGCCTAGCAGGACGTAGAGGAACCATACCCCTACCGCGATTTGGAGCGGGATGAACACGACCACGACGAGGAAGTCTCTGTTGTCCACTGAACAAGCACCGTTATCAGCCACATGTACAGACGATGGAAATGAAGGCCGAAAAAAAAACGAACCAATGTTGCCCAAATCGGTAGTGACCAAATTGTTAATCTTCCCGACAAGACTCCCGTCGGACTTTTTCTTCTCATCTTTGGCCGGGGCCCCTTTGGCGGGTGGTTGCTGCTTACTACTCGCGGTCGATTTAGCCGACTTGATGCTCGCCGTGCTCGCCTGCACAGTCGCGCTTTCAGCGTCCGCCTCCTCCGTTTCGCCCGGGCCGTTCTCCACCGTCGCGGTGTCCGTCGCGCTGCTACTGGTGCCCGCGTCCGAGCCAGAAGGCGACGACGCGCCCTCGCTCGCGGGAGCGCTCTCCACAGCCTTCGCCTCGGTCGTCTCGGCTTTCATGCGGATCCTCAAGCTACATATTCATGATCACGTCAATAAACAACCTCGCATCAATTGCGCGTATTATCACGCCCACTCGCCTGTGCGCAAAGACCAGCTGCGTGATGATTGCCTCCGTCCGAACCAGGGTGCGCGTCTGCCCAAGGTAAGCATCCTTTCGTCTTGGAAAAAAAACGGGGAATATTGACGTACGTTGATGAAGACATACCACTGGAACCCCAGTGCGCCTGTGGGTTTTGAGAATCGTGAGTGGTTCGATGGGGGAAGGGAAGGGGATAGATATTACCGAAGATGGGGCCGACGAAGATTAGGGCAATCCAGACCCATGGACGTACGACAACAGTGTCGTGATCCCGCGTTTCTATATACCTGCGGATGCCGCCGTTGATCAAAATGGACAAATTTGGGATGGTGGCCGGAGAGGACGCACTGGAGCAAGCGGTTCATCGCGTATGGTCTACGGGAATGTCAGTCAACATCGGTTTGAGCGCGTTTTTAAAGGCATTACTTACCCAGAATAGTTTGCGGCGACGCGGATGACGAGAAGGACGACCAGAGTTAAGAACTCGCGCCAAAATACGCGCATGAGGCCAAAGAAGATATGGTGGTTGGCTTTGCCGCCTGAGAATTTGTCCAGATACTGTGATCACGCGAGTGAGCAGCAGCAACCAAGCTGATATGTGTCGACTTACCTTGAAGCTCCGATTCTTGAGATGCGTCGAGGTGTCGGTGTCGCACAACGGGTAAAGCTGTTCTTCCTCCAACGCATTTTGACGGTAGGCCAGGAAGGTAATGTGGTCGAGGAAGAAGTAAAAGCCAAAGGAGAACAGCGAAGCGGTCTGCTCTGGGTTGATTTCTTTCATCGGGTTCTTGGTTCAATATGTTTTCAGAAAAAGGGTCGCGGAGGCAATCGAAGCGGGCACGTACTGCTGGATCCACGGGGATATATTGCCGAGGTGTCGATACAGGGATCACGACGGCGGTGACGAAAAGGAGCGCGATTTTGGCCCACAGCTCGCGCCCGTCGTCCAGGTCGACCGGAGTTTGCGTGTAGGTCGCGAGCGGGAGGATATCCCGGTAGACATAGACGGCGAAAGCGAGGAACAGAACGCTGTTTGCGTGTCTGATCAACCGAGTGCGCGTATGGGTGGGGCTGAGCGTCAGGGACGCTAGAATCGCGCCATAGAGCTACGCGGCGTGTTAGATAGGTTTTTGGAGGTCGATGTCAGTAAACTCACATAGGGCACCGCCATGAGTCCCCCCGAGAGCCAGCCACTGCGAGACTTGTCTGCGGCGGATTTGTTCTCATGCACGGAGGAGAAAATCGTGAGGGCGAGGAGTGCCAAACAGCCCACCAGGCGGGCGACTCTGAACCGCCAAATCGTTCCGCGGCCGATCCCTGGAGGCGGGACCTTGTCTTCTTGCGCTCCGAAGATTCCGACGCGTCGGAGAAAGGCGTCGACGGAGGCGAGGGCGAGGACATAATGAACCAGGAGAATTGACGCCGAGATTTCTGCTGCGTACGCCGGAACGAAGAGCAGGTCTCGGTCGTCGTTCCCGAGCTGCGGTAGTCGGGCGAAGGCCATAACGGCCTGGGGGATCGGGGTGAAAAAGTCCATGGCCTGCGGCGGCTGCGACGGAGCAAGAACGGAGTCAAAGGGAGAGGCGGCTAGAGGCGGACGACGATCGCCTTACAAACTCCATATGGCGTCGCCGTGCGAACTGTTTCAACATTCGTTATCGGGACCCTTACGGGCAGGGCTTGCCGGGTACCTTCGCGGCTCGAGCCTGAGGATAGAGTTGGGAACAGGGTTTATTTCGTTGGTTCAAGGGCCTGAACAAGGAGACTCAAAATTGGACGTGAAGTTCAAACGCCCTGGCCGCGGCGGACTCGGCTGATGGACCTCACTGCCACTGATCCCGACTTGCCTTCCGCCCTTCATGTCAGAATACTTCTCTATCTTTCAATCGCTCTCATCCCAGCTGAGCAGCCGCCATATCTCCGCTCAGCTGTCGTCCGAGGTTTAGAGATGGTGAAAAACGCGTCCAAACTGGTCCCATCCCAAACTTCCACGTTTTTTCTTCGCGTAGCAATCGCGCAGTCGGACTACTGCGTGTGGATAAGCAACAGCCAAAACATGGCAAGCGAAACTTGGGCCAGATAACGCTGGTCATCCTTCGGGTATTGCAGTTATCCGTTCGACGATTCGACCTGGGTCAGATAATTGTGGTCATCCGTCGGGAGTGTATTCCTTCGCTTCGTCTGCTTCGTCAACAAGATACTACGCGGTAAAATCGCATGTACAATATACAACCACTTGAGTGCAGGCTGGGGAAATAACCACCGCGACCAACTCACAAATCTGCCATGGAGTCGACATTCAGCACTTCATCTCTGGGGCCAACCAAGGTCAGATAGAGCCTTTGCCAGTGATTCAAGGCTACTGGCTTATCTGTAATTCAACGCCAGGCCTCGGAATGCACACACACGGCCCACCATGGTCAGCTCGCGTCGACGCCGTACGTGCCACTCCGAGCCCACTCGTATTCATGGTATTCACAATTTCACAATCCCATCGACACCTTACTTACTTACTAATAGTCCCCACCGCACAGGTTCGCGCAAGCTGCCCGATAGCCAAATTCGCCTCGGACGTCCATCCCTCCCAGTCCAGCTGGACATCACCGACCAAGCCTCGATCGAAAACGCGCGTGCGTAGCTTCGTCGCAGACTACTTACCTGAAAAGCAAAGCCCTCCCCGGCGGCCTCGACGTCCTCATCAACAAGTACGCGCACCTGCCTACCCTACCCCGCCCACCTACCCACTCGCGTCTCGTCTCGAGCCGCCTTTGCTCATGACAAGCCGACAGTGCGGCAGTCTGGCTGCACGGCACCGCCGCCCTCCCCTCCGCCCTCACCCTCACCCTTGCGCTCGCCTGCGCCCTCCGCCCCTCCTCGCCCCGTCCTCAACATCTCATTTCCAGCGGCCTCTGGATCGGCTCCCTGCACTGGCACAGGCACACGCAGCGCCTCCCCCAGCAAGTCCGCCCTGGCTGAACTCGCTCACGCTGCAGTGTAGTGTAGTGTGGGCCATCGAGGAGCAGAAGGGGAAGCGATCTGGGGTGCGCGTGCGGCTGGTGTCGATGTCGATATACCCCGGTCCGCACATGTCGTCCGGGTTTCTATAATACTCGGCGCCCAAGCTAATGACAGCCAGCCAGGCCTGAATGCGATTCCGAATGTGAAGTTATGAACGACCGTATCGAGGGGGGGGGTGCAAGGTGATCTCTTGTCAGAGCCGCGTTGGAGAAGGACGGCTCTGCAAGAGCGGCGTGTTCATTGATCAACAAGGATGGGGAGCGTGAGTGGTGAGATGAAATAGAATAAAAATCATGATTTCGTATGCCGTCCAAGCATAACCTCCATCCATGAAATAAATCCATTCCTAAGCATGCTTGCATGCATGTACCACCGGTAAAATAAATTACTGTATGTACCCTCGCTTCTTCAAGTTCAAGGGCGGGCGGCTGAAAACCGCGCCTCCCAATACACAATCCCCTCCCTCTCCTTCTCCCTCTCCACCCCCCCTATGCCCACCCTCCAAGCTCAGGTCAAGTCAACTCACGCCAACCCCTCCAAAATCCCCACACTCCTCCACCTCTCCCAAAGCAACCCCACCCCCACCTGCGCCCCCACCTCCCCCCTAATATCCCTCTCCTCAAAAAGCCGATACTGCGTCCCAAACGACAAAAAATGCGCAAACATCGAGTTGAAGTGCGGCTCGGAGCGGAGGTGGAGGATCTGCGGGTAGTGCGCGTGGTAGAGGTGCGCGAAGACGCGGAGGAGCTGGGAGTAGACTTGTTTGATGGTGGTGGGGAAGGTGTCTTTGTCGAAGGCTTGGCCTGGGGGGGCGGTTAGTAGGTGGGGGAGGATGGGGAAGGGGGTAGGTGGGAGAGAGAGAGAGGGCCCGCGATCCTGACGTGCGCAGCGCGGGCGGAGCAGGCACGCAGCAACGAGCCTCAAAGGCCAAACCCCACCGTGCAGCTCAACTGCAGTCCATTCCCGCTCCCTCTGCTCCAATCTGCGGCGCAACACTCGACAGCCAAGGGGCTCCTCGCGCAAAAGGGAACAACAAATAAATAAAATGAAAACGCGACGCACTCGACTTCGTCGGAAACACATTCTCGTCATCGAGCAAATTCTGAATCGTCGACATGACCGAGTCGATATACGTCGGCGCCGACAGCGGCACCTTCTTGCGGTCCTGCACCCACGTGTAGTTCAGTCTGCATTATCCATCGATCCATGTCAGTCAGTTAGTTATTCAGTTATTCAGGTAGTGGAAGGAAGCAACAGGGGCGGGGGACGTACGTGGGGCCGGCGGACATGGTGGGGCAGCTCTGCTGCGTGCAGCACTCGGTGAGGACGCCGTAGAATTCGTTCAGGTTTGTGTAAAAGTCGAACACTGTCCATGCAATCCATTAGCATCGTCCATCCATACCCTCCCCCCTTCCCCCCTCCCCAGTCAAGGGTCGGTCGACGCAGGCAAGGGGTTGGAAAGCAAGGCAAGGCAAGACGAGAGACGAAGAGAGATATAGACTCACTATTAACCGCCACCCACTCATTCACATCCACATACTTGGGCTGCATCACGATCGTCTTGAAGTTGCCCTTGACGAGCGCCGAGTCGGCAAAGGGGCGCGAGAGGTAGAGCGGCTTGGGGCCGCCGCCGCCGGGCGCGGTGGCGGGGGAGGGCGACGGCGGCTCGGAGCCCGTCGAGTCTTTGCGCCCCAGCGTCCCGGTCGGCGTCGGCGAGCGCTTCGAGCGCGGGGGGCCGCCTGCGCGGTTCCTGCTGATGTGCGGGGTGTGGTTGGTTGGGTACTGTATGAGGGAAGGAGGGACGGGACTGACTTGAAGAAGTTTGACATGGGGGCGAGAGCGAGAGACGCGCTTAACGACCGCGTATATCGATGAGATTATTCGATACACAAACCAAATTGGGACTCCGAGAAATATAGAGAGTAATTGTGTGCAGGTCTATACAGTTTGTGCGGGCAGTCAAGCGCAGCTCGAGTACCCGATTAATTAAGGAGAGACTTATGAAAATCGAAAGCGAGGGTTCAGAGTAGTAGTAGCAGTAGCCGCGCGTCCATCCGACAACCCTCAACCTCCGAGCAGACCCATCCCCTTCCACCGCTCCCACAGCGCGCCGATCCCAACGGGGGCAGCTGACGACCCCCTCAGGTCCTTCATCTCCAGCAGCTCAAACTCGCCCCCAAACGCGAGAAAGTGCGCAAAGAGCGAGTTGAAGTGCGGCTCGGAGCGCAGGTGCAGGATCTGCGCGTAGTGCGCGTGGTAGATGTGCGCGAACACCCGCAGGAGCTGGCGGTAGATGTGTTTTACGGTCGAGGGGAAGGAGGGGGGGAAGTCCTGGCCTGAACGAACCGCCGCGCACGGGTGTTGGTTAGCTATGCTATACGCGCTTCGGAGGTTTGGGTGGGGGCTACAACAACGACTGCTCACCAGACTTTGTGGGGAAGACGTTGTCGTCGTCGAGCATGTTTTGTACCCAGGTCATCACGTAGTCAATGTACGTGGGCGCGGGGAGGTGTACATGCTTGCGGTCCTGGTTGATCCATGTGTAATTTAATCTGCGCCGAGGGGAGGCTGCGCGTCAACAAGAGAGGAGGAACAAACAGAAACGCGGCAGAAAGCGTACGTGGACCCGGCCGACATTGTGGGGCAGTTCTGCTGCGTGCAGAACTCGGTGAGCACACCGTAGAATTCGTTCAGATTTGTGTAGAAATCGAACACTAGCAGCGAGTCAGAGTCAGTCGCGTCGCCTGGTTTGTAACCCACCGTTGACCGCGACCCACTAAAAAGAGCGCAGTCGATTAGAGGCGGCACGAAGATTACAAGACCGACAGCACACGCACCTCCATTATATCGACATATTTTGGGAGCATGACGATAGTCTTGAAGTTGCCCTTGACCAGCGCGGCCTCAACAAAGGGGCTGCATAGGTAGAGCGGCTTTTGCGCCTGTGGCGGACCGCCAGACTGGGCTCCTTTCGGCTGCTGCTGCTGTTGCTGCTGGTGGTTCTCGGGCGGGAACGTTGCGGACGTGGGCGTCGGCGAGCGCTTCGCATTGCGCGGCGCGCGGGTCATGGAACGCCTACAGGACAGGGCAGAGAGTGAGTTGTTGCGGGGTGGACAAGGGAAGGATGTTTGGTAGCTGACCCGATGGAATTGAAGAAAGACATGTTGGATGGACAAGTGAGGCAGCCAGCCCGCCTAAGTACGAGGAGGAGGCCAGGAACGGAAGGAAGATCAACGCGATCGCCACGTGCCCAATAAGGTAATACATTTTCTTCTAATTACTCAGAAGCGTAGCCTCGCGTCGTGCTTCCTGCCAAGGGCCAGCATTGGTGTGCCTGTCCCCGGTTTTTATTTGCGGGACAGGCATGTTTTTTTTCGCAGCCATTTGGGTGAAAAACGAAATATATTCATTTCCTCCGACTCGTCGACTTTACAGGACTTTCCCTCCAGCGTTCTAATAGTAATTGTCCGTATTCGCCCCTAAGACGTGGCGTGCGTCTGCGTCCGCATCCCGAGGCCCAAATCCACCCATCACACGAGCACTCCCGCGGCCCTGTCTTCCGCTCCTCCTCAAACACCGGGCAGCAGCGCGTTCAGCCGACCTCAACGGACGGTACCGAGTGCCTACGCACCGGGGTGGAGTATTCATTTGAGGGAATACAGAGACGCTCTTGCCTTTCGAGTTGTCCACGGTGCGTGCAACGCGTTTGGGATGGAGGCTTTGTCAGGCAGGAGGCGAATGTATAGCTCCGGGTTTCTTGCGCATGCAGAAGTGGACTAGCGCAGGCGGAGCATGCGGGGTTTATTGTAGCCATGGATGTCCGGTGAGCAAGGGTGAACAGTCGCGTCCGAATCATGGTGAAAGCTCGGTCGCAAAACAGGACCAGTCTTGAAGAAACCAAAGAACCAAGCGAGAATCGCGGGACAGAATGTTACTGCATGCTGCCAAGGTACAGGGATCCATCATCCTCCGCAGAGCTCCAGTCAGTCGCAATAGCATTTCAAGTGCATCGAAGCTGAGATCGGTGGCAGTGTAAGCCATCATGGTGCCGAATCCGGCATTGCAAGAAACTTCGAAGGCGCTTTCAGAAATGACCTGAGGTTTGCTTCACCACAGAATCAGACAAGGACTGCATGTCTTCGTTATGCTACAAGTCTGCATTTCTCTCGCTATACTATAGTACACTAATCCAGAAATTCATCGGCGCCATCCGCGCTCACTTCTTCCACAGCCCAGCATTCTCAAACCCCTTACCGACCGACTCAGCAGCATTATTGACGCCCCCAGTCAGGTCCTTGATAGCATCGCCGCCCTGCTTCGTCCCCGTCGTGCCTAGCACCAGCACACTCGTCAGTCAGTATTTTTGTCCCCGAAGTATTTAAAACAGATAAAACGGACTCACTATTGACCGTATTACCCAACCCCTCCCCAGCAGCACCAACCACGCCGCCGACCGTCTTCGAAACGCCTCCAACGAGGTTCCCGACTGTCGATGTGACGCCCTTGGCGGCACCCGCTACGCCGCCGTTGTTTTGCTCTCCGATAGGCATGATGTGTGGGTAGGTGTGGGTATGTAGGTGTGGGTGGGTGGTAGTTGTGGGTCGAGTAGGTTTGTTCGTAAGTATGGCTAAATGCCGCTGCTCTGGCGGTGGCTTTTATGGTCCATCCACAGCGACGACGTCATACCTTGAGGTGGAGCAAAGCAGTGGCAAACATCTAACCTCCGAGTCCAAGAATGGGAATTATGTTGCCCTACTGGACGCGGACGCGGAGTGGACGACGGCGTTCGTGGTGTCGTGCTCCTCGTCGGACGAGGCCGCGGCGTCGTGGAGCTGGATGATGTGCGCGAGGGCGGCCTTGCTGTCGCTGTCGCTGTCCGCCGCCGGCGGGCGGCCGGAGAGAAGGGCCTGAGGCGGGGCGGTATCGAAAGTGCGGCTCATATCCCCGCTGGCGCCGGCCGCTCGCTCCTGTAGCCGCTGGTGTCCTGGCTGTTGACGGGGAGCTGCGGCAGCGCGCGCCCCGCCGGCGGACACCCGAGAACGCCGTCGGGTAATGGAAAATTCCTATGTCGAGGACCGCGGTGACGTCTGGGTGGACGTTGAAGCAGCGGCGGAGCACGTTGAGCGAGCGAGAGATGGTCGCGCAGAAAAAGTCGGGGTCGGCCTTGGAGGCCTTCCGGCGCATGTGGGAGCGCTGCGCCCAGGTGTCGCTGTGCTTCGACTCGTCGAGCGGTACGAGGAGGAGGTGGCGTCGAAGGTTTCTGGGAGGACGGGATAAACGAGGGTGAAGATGAAGAACGGCGAGAGTCGGAAGACTTACATGTACGAGCCACTGCCAGTCGATGTGTGCGAGACAAGTGCGAGACCATAGAGTTGGGGGAGGCCAAAGTCCGCGATGCGGGGGTTCCTGCGGTAAGTTAGGACGTTCTACGGCTTCAGGTCGCGGTGGCAGACGCCCTCGCGGTGGCAGAATCAGACCGCATCAACGAGGCTCGCGAATGTCCTATTGTGAGCGCGGCACTTTTGTGCTTGATCGCCTCGAACATGCCTCCGGCCCAGAGTTAGAGGAATGCTCAGAATCGGCGAAGGTGTAGTGGACGGCGACGACCTTGAGGTGCACCGAGACGCGGAGATGCGATGTAGCGCGCGGTCGCGGAACTTGGCGTCGTAGGATCCCAGGGCGTCTCAGGTATTCAAGCATTTGACGGCGGAGGACGGGGAAGTCGTGTCGAGGGCCTTGTAGAGTCTACCCGAAAGCACTAGCCCCAATACTTATGGCGACCGCTCCAGGCGGCTGGTCGACGATGCAGCACAAGTCGGAAGAGACCAAATTCGGCCGTGGGAATTGATCTCGGCTTTCTCAGTACCCCTATCTTCCTCTCCTCCACCTCTGCGAAAAAAATGGTTTGTCGTAGACGCACCCACATCCAGCACGAGGCTTGAAGATGCGTTACAGGAATATCCGCTTTCAAACGCAGAAGTTCAAGAGCTAATCCGCCGGATCTGCGGCCCAGCTGGAGTCGAAGGATACAACGCGATGTGTGCCATAGACCCGACTGTACATGGGCCATGGCGAGCCAATTCACTGGGAGTGCGCCGTTTATATATCTTGAGCAGCTATTTCTCTCTGACACGCACCTGCCCAGTTCCCGGCCAGTCGCCAGTGCGACAATCTCAAAATGAGGCACATTCCAGATACTGCCTACAGTATCGTCTTCTGGGCGAACCAGGCCGCGGTGCGCGACGAGATTTGGGAGTACCAGATCGTACGCTTCCGCGCGGGTGCCGCTTTCGACGAAACCCGGGACGTTCCCGTCAATCTCAATACCGAGGGGACCCGAGTCCTCATCGACACGGGCCCGCAAGGGCTAGCCGCACTTCGCTCCCTTGGGGTTGCTGTAGAAGGCGCAACGATCTATCTCGACGTGAATGGCGATTTGAAACCGATAAAGTTTCCGTCTCGACCTCGCCCCCTCCCTGCAGGAACTCTTGTGCTCTGAGGATGAAATATGATTTGTGACCTTATCAGAGCTCGCCGGCACCGAATTTTTCCTTGAATAATGCCCCGTCTCATCCAGCTTTGCCAAAATCGTCGGGTATGATATGCTGACCCCCTCTGCTCCTCCTCAACCGCCCACTGCATTGAGCGACTCGGTTGACTGCCAGTGCGGCCTTGAAGACGTGGGGAAAGTGTAATCCAACAGGTCTCCGAGCTAAACGTTTCTTTCGTCTGTGGCCAGTCTCTTGCACTGCATCGCGCGTTTGTTAAAATGATTGACTCTAAAAACAAGTTTTAAAGACTCGTAACAGCTGGAAGTATGGAGATAGCGACTGCCACAGCCCGGGGGCCTGCATCGTTAACTGCGTGTCCTGCCCTTCTGTCTTAACCAACCATGTGGCGACCTAGAGGAACGCATGAGGAGTGTAACGAGCGGAGGATTATGACGGCTTGCCCTGGGAAGCATGCTTAGTCTAACACCTGCTCCGCTAAGGAGTGGCACTGCCTTGTGCTTCACGTACGTAGGCGAAAGAATCTGTCCAGCTTCCAGATATTCAGGCTCGAATACTCTGCATGGCTCTCTGACCTGACCTTGAACATCGCGGGTTTTGTACACGCGCAGGATCAAATCCACACTCGCCGACACTTCTTCGCCATAGCTGTGGTTTGGGGACGTCGTGGTCAGTTATGATACCTGCGCGGTAGGCCGTCTGTGGATAAATTCACCCGATCGCGTCGTCCATCACAATGAATGACTGGAAATTCACCCCGTCGTTCGACGACATCCTAAGCCCCTGGTTCCAGTTAGGTTTGAGCTGATCCTGCTCGCGAATATACGAGCCTGTCGTAGTAAGGGTTCAGCGAACGGGTGTTTCTGGACGCGAGAATCAGTCACCGATGACGAGGCGCATGGGAACGTGGTCGTCGTTCCTTGCCATAATTCTTGTGTTTTTGCTAGCGATGTACTGCAGTGTGTTTGCACAGACATATCCTTTGAAGAGGATTGGCCGTCCAGGCTACGATAAAATGTGCGGGAGAACCATAGGCTTGCAGCCGGGGTATATCCATAAGTACCTTCGCATCGACAAAGCATTTGGGTTTGTGACAGAGGGCCACATTATTGATGTCGTCCCAATGAATATTTGCCGTCCCGAAAGCACGACTATATGTATCAACTTTTGAGCTGCATTTGCGCCGTGGCTGACTCACGCAGGGTCCAATCTAGCCGTGAACTTCCGAGTCTTCGATATGTTGGTTTGCGGGACAGCGAAGGTCTAGCTTTCAATCAGAACCGACTACCCTAGTTCAACTCTGAAAGCGCGGCACTTACCTGCCAAACGACCTCTTGATAGGTGTATCCCTCCTCAATATCAACGGGCGTGAGTGTAAGTGTAATCTACGAAGTTGTGTTCAGCTTTCCGCTAGGGTGAAGGTGAAAGAGCAAACCTGATATGGTGTTGATTGGAAGGTGAGAGGGCGGTCATGCGGTGGGATAACAAAGTTGAACTCCTGGCCCTTGGAAGTGAATACCCCCGGCTTCTTTGCCTGAAGGATGAACCAGTGTCAGGCGCAGGACCCAAGGATGGAGGTGTATGATATCCTCACTTGTTCCGCTCCATCACCCAAAGATCCGGTAACGGTCCCATCCAGTGTTGGACTACTGGCCTCCCCCCGGGCAGAATGAACCGGCCGTACAGGAGGCTGTTGAACCTGTTCACGTTGGTGACCGATAGCGTCCCTGGCCACGGAGAGCTCTCGCGGGAGGTCAACACCCCGCCACGGATCTGGAATCGACCCAGCATCATCAAGCGTCAAGGGAGCGCCAGGGAAACCGGCCGGCAGAGTTATATGATTGTGCGTGTGGTGGATGTTGGTGAACGTGCCGTCGGAGATGGTGAAGTGGTGCGATCCGGCGAAAATCCCACCACCATTTCTGCGTGATGTAAGTGGCAGCGAGTACTGGAGGTAGCGAAGGTCTCACGAGGTGGATGAAAGTTCGTCGTCATCGGAGACGGTGGGCGAGACGAACTCGTCGTCGATGTCCATAGACGCGAGGCAAGTGGTGGGAGGGAAAGACAGTGAGGAAAGCTGTCGCGCGCCTATAAGAAGGGGTTAAAAATGGGAGAAATCAGCGGTTCAGTTCGGAAAATGTCGCAAGGCATCGCCCGAAAGCAATGTGATACAGCAGGCAATGAATGTTTTCGAGTAAAAGCCCCTCGTGCCATCCCAGCGGCGGCCCGAAAATAATCTGGATCCACTGCAGAGACAAAGTCGTCTGGGGTCCGGGAACGAACACAGGGAGATGTATTCACGTCCAACGAGACAGAAAACGTCCAAGCGGTCCTGCACGTCCTCGGCGACGGGATCCGGGGAACGAGGAGAGAAGAGCAGGTGCCGCGCTAAATGTATGGTCGCCGCAGTGTAGTACGCTCCAGAGATCCGGGGAAGGAATGTTACGAGATCTAGAGTCCGACACTGGTGCTCAGGCTTGTCATCCGACTTATTCCGCGAGTGCCCTGTGTGTTTCAACTGTTGCTTCTCTGCCCACGCAGTAGTCTGCGCGAAGAAAAGCAGATTATCAGCTCACGTTAGGACGCGTTCAATCCATTTCTCGATCCTGACATGGAGGTTTGCGTTCCAGGCGCGTGGGGATCACTGGATCAGTAGTGCCATCACCGTGCGGAATCCGGCGCCGCATTGCAGCAGTCATATAACTTCGAACCCACTCGTAGGGAGTACAGCACGAAATACGAAACCGAAATGATTATCCAATAAGGTGGTTGAAGAAAAATGCACGATTGTCAACGACAAAGGCTACTGCCGAGAAGGTTTCGCTTCACCACAAACGAACGGCAAAATATGTGGCTCCTTGGATTTATCTGGACGTGCCTTCCTCGGTTGGTCTCGTTCTTGGCGCCCGCCATTCAATTGGACTCGTTGGCTCTCGTTGGATCGCCGAATACAAAATTTGCGGGAGGACTTAGTTGCGCGGCTCAAATGCCAACCAACCGCGCGATACTGATTCTGGCCTACCGCAGTATCTCAGCGGACTCAGGCCGCACTTTATCGCTGGCATTGTATGCTTGCCAGTTGTCAACGTCCGAGATTCTTGACAAGAGTCCGGACTATTCCGTACCATTATTTTGCTTCAGCGGGGACACGCCGAGACGCATTCTGCTATGTAGTCCGAAGAAACGACGCAACTAAGACTGCCGCTCTTCCAGAATTCTTGTCCCGTTCTTCAAAGTAGGCGTCAGGATCATCAAAGTGACTTCGAACCTTCCCACGGTTGATAAAATTGAACTGAATCTATTCAAATTGAACCACGGACTCAAATCGGCCTCTGATGAGTATCGTCTTGCTGGAGGTGTTCTAGGTATACCATCTGACCAGCGGCCTGAAAGCTCTTCCGACGTCACCCGACATTGCGCGCTTGGATTTTGACGTGCCTTGCATTATTCCGATCCTTGCGCCCATTCCAAGTTCCGAGTGAGCCCGCATAATAATCGATAACCGGGAGGGAGACCTATATAAAGTCCCGAGCCGTACTCGGGAACGAACACCGTGAAACGTACCCGCCCACCAATGAAACTCAATCTCAACATTCTCCCCATCCTCTGCCTCTACATTGCGAGCGCCTGGGCGCAAGCCAGCTTCATCGGGTCCCCCGCCCCCGGCACCACCGTCCACTTCGGCTCTCAGCTCACCGTCCAAGTCGTTCGCCCTGTACGCAGTTTATCTTCCACTCACCCAAACATCATCTACTGACCCACACTGTTACATGCCACCAGAACAGCATCCAAGGATCAACCGAAGTAGGAATCGCCATCGCGCTCCTCGCCTGCCCAACCACCCAGGAAGCCGTCTGCCCCTCCCCCGCCGGCCGCCTCGGCGAGATATTATTCACCGGGCAGTTCGCTCCGACGCTCCATCCCATGGCGATGATCTACGAGAACTTCACCCTGGCGGTTCCGAGCGCCGATTTTTTCGGGGGCGAGACGGGGAGGGCGCAGTTGGCCGTTGTAAGGCTGCATCTTATCGGGGTGGGTGTCGTCCAGCAAGTTTGTTGTGAGGTGTCGCTGACCTCAGTGACCTGCGTCGGTTTAGGCAGGCCCATCGCCTGTTCTCGAGATTAACAATATCACGGTGAATCTGAGTAATTGAAGATGAAGCCGGCCGATTACTGCTCAGCTACATGTAGGAATGAGTGAAGGGCATGGGGATAGCGAGCGTGATGGAGAGCAGACGGACGTCCTCCGATTCAGAAGTAAACCAACATATCGGACATTGAATTCTCGATTTTTTGGGAAGGTGTATGATAGTATTGAGCCAAAGTTGGCGCTTATAAGAGGACGGCACACACCAATCGAGTCATTTCAGTCCAGCTCTTGACCTCGGCAGAAACCTGTAGCGCGCCGCGCTCGAGAATTACTATATTCAACAACCCCGAGATGCCCGAGCTCGCTATCTCGCCCTATCCTGGCGCATATTTTACATACATAAAGATTGTAAGGAATTTTCGTTCTCTCAAGTGAATCTTACTACTTCAACCCTCTCTCCACCTCCAAGGCAAAACAATCGTGGTTGAAATTGGATGTGATTTGCTTGAACCGGTCACCACTCGATATCCCCCGCCCATTGAAAAACACGGCGGTACGGCCCTCCCTCTCCAACGCAGTCCGCACAATAATCTTACACCCATCCGCAGGTGACATGCTCCCCGCGTACTGGTTGATATTCGTTGCGTTGAATCCTAAAGGTTTTCATTCATTCAACTCGGTAAAATTCACCAACTAAGTTGAACGCGCACCAGGATCAATCGCAACCACCCTTACGCCCGACCCCTGCTGCTCCTCCTCGAGCGCCCACTGCACGGTGAGCGAGTTGAGCGCCGCCTTGCTCGAGTTGTACGCGTGGAAGATGCCGCGCGGCGCGGGCTTCTTGGTGAACGCGGAGATGGAGCCGAGGCGGCTCGAGATGTTGATTATGGCCCCGGCGCCGCTGAGTCGGAGGAGGGGCCGGAAGGCGTCGGTGACTGCGACCGTGCCGAACACGTTCGTGTTGTAGGTCTCTTGGAAGCCGATGACGCCGATGGCGGCGCTGGGGATAGTGCTCATGAGATGCGAGCAAGAAATTGAATTGTGGGTGAGTTTACTTGTTGATCAAGACATCCAAGCCCTGGGCACCCTTTTGCTGTATGTGCTCGGCGACGAAGGTATGTGCGACTGCGATTGAGGCATTATCGGTGATATCTAGCTGCACCGACACGACGGAGGACGAGGCGTGGATGTCGGGAGCGAATTTAGAGAGCGCTTCCTCCGCGGCTGCGAGCTTGCGCGACCCTTCAAGTTCAGTTGAACCTCAGTATGTACTATGCGACGACTCAAGCTTACCCATGAAGACGATTACGTCGGGGGTCATCGCGAGCTGGTGGACGGTGTGCATTCCAAGCCCTAGACCTGCGGTAAGCTGCTGCTGCTGCCTATGGAGGATTTGATAGGTCCACCTTGGTTGGAACCTGTGATTAGGATGGTGCGGACCATGGTGGGCAAGTGAGAGCGGCGGCGTTATGCCTTGTTTGTTGGTGCCTGGACCGGGCTGGCGGAGACTTCAATATACCTGTAATCTCTCTAGCGCATTCAGTTGAGCAGGAGTAAAAATACCGCAGATCTGTCTCGCTTGACGCGGGGTGCAGATGTAGACATCATCACGGCTTGTTTGATCCGAACGCTTTGCAGTCGTCCTCCTCTTGCCCTTGACCTTGCCTCGACGTAGCAGCCTAGGTCGGCTTGCTTTTCTCTCCTCCAAACGGAGTTCAATTCTTCGATTTCGAAAATCAACCGTGTTGAATCGATGCAGCGACCAAGCGCGGCTTGGGGATCCAATCCACTTTGCTCTGGATGAAGTCTCAGAGTCTCATCAAGTTTGCCGTGGCAAGCTCACTTGTATCCTATGGTCCAGATACAACGCTGGCTGTGGGATATATACGCTTCGGTGTATGATATCTTCCCCGACCTCTATGAGCCTTTCGCGTCGATCCCGCACTAGATTGATCCAGTTTCAAGAACGAGAAACATTATCTGTCACACTACCGGCGCAACATACTCCTCCCCGAAAGGCGGACGTTCCAGAGTCGAGACATAACCGCAATTGACCGGATGCGTGTATTTGGCGACTGGATGAGCGGCTCCTGTGAACGATGCGATGACTGCGCTAAATACGCCATTCCCCCCCGATTATTTCCTTTCGCCATGTTGAACAAATAAACAGGGACTATTTCGTTGATATGTTTCCGCTTAGCTGCGGGTTTTTGGCCAGAGGTGCGGAGTTTGGATGATTCAAGCTGATAAGCCGCTATTTTAACGGTGTCATGATAAATTCCCCCACCCAACTTAGAGCAAGCAACCTTTAGAGCGATGTCTTCTCCTACTGCCCCTGCTTCTCTGGAAAGTGGTCTCAACAAGAAGCGCACTGCGGTCAAGCTAAGCGGAGTTGCCTTCTTCGTCCTCAGCTTTCAGACTCTCGGTATCTTGTGCCCTTTCACTCCTCTGTGGACGCCAAACTCATACCAGACAGGGATTATATACTCGGACATCGGCACCTCACCGCTCTACGTCCTCAACGGGATATGGCCTGCCTCGGGCGATGTCCCCTCCACGGAGGATATCATCGGGGGCATCAGCGCTATCATTTGGGCCCTCACCCTCCTTCCCCTCGTAAAATATGTGAGTCTTCCTTCCTTTCTGGCCGCCGTCATCTGTCCGTCAAATTGACGGCCCATGCAGGTCTTCATATCCCTTCTTTTCGGCACACACGAAGGTTGTTCCTCGTGGCGCTCCATTTTGTCGACGAGCTGACCGAAACCCGCAGGCGAGGGAGGCAGCTATGCTCTGTACCAGGGCCTGTACCCGCCGGAGGACTACGATGGCAACCTTGACCGCACACTCACCGGCGAGACTTACAAGGTTGCCAGTCACAAGTCCACGACCATCAGTGAACGGTTTCGTCTCCCGTTGTTGGCCTGGGTGAGCGCATTGCTGCGACACAGTGCCGCTCGGATCTGATGCATCGACAGTGCTTGTTTGGAACGGCGTACGCCAGCCGTCCTCATCCCAACTTCCTCTCGTAACCGCCACCGTCCATAGACTTACCATAGCAGACGGGGTGTTCACTCCTGCCGTCGTGAGTCGCCTCGCCGCGAACTCACCGAGTGATTCTAAACATGAATAGAGTGTCACAAGTGCCGTCGGGGGCATCGCAGTAGCGAAAGCATCTGTCTCTGCTCAGATAATACCCATCTCAATCGTCATCCTGCTCGTATTGTTCATCGCGCAACGGTTTGGTACTGCTAGGTTGGCTTTCATGTTCGCCCCGAGTATGTCATCATACCATTCCCTCCGAGTTTAGTCTACTTTCACTCACACTGGAATATCAGTCTCTTTCATGTGGTTCCTCCTCCTCGCGGGCACCGGTATCTACAACATCGCAAGTCACCCGGGTATCTTCCGCGCCTTCGACCCATCCCGCGCCGTAATGCTATTCGTGCGCACCGGCAACTATGATATTCTGGCTGGTGTGCTCTTGGGTTCGTGTCTGCTGTCGTAACCCTCATAACCCGCGATTGACATCCTTTCCTTAGCCGTTACTGGCTGCGAAGCGATCTTTGCAAAGTATGTTCACAGTCGGACTTGCGCCTCCTTCGTTTTCTAACCCAGACTCCTCCAGTCTCGGTCAATTCAACGCCACGTCCATTCGAGTAGGTGTATTCGACTTGGGTTCAAACCTGCCCATGCCTATTGATGTGAGGTAGTTGTCGTTCACAGGGTTCGTGTATCCCTCACTGGTGCTCGCATATCTCGGCCAGGGCGCGCGGTTGATCAGGGACGGCGACGCCGTCCTCGGCAACATATTCTACCAAACGATTCCTGGGCCCGCAAACGGGCCTTTGTTCTGGTATGGCCCTCATACCATGATGAAAATAATTTACACGAGACTCACTTGGATGTAGGATCGTTTTCGTCTTCGCCATCCTAGCCACCGTGCGTCTCCTTGAATTAAATACTTCCAACTATTAACAGTCCATCGCACAAGATCATCGCCTCGCAAGCGATGATAACGGCCACGTTCAGCCTCGTGCAGCAGCTCGTGAACATGAAAGCCCTACCCCCGCTCAAAATGTCTTACACGTCCGATACCATCCAAGGCCAGGTGTACATCCCCACCGTCAACTGGACCCTTATGCTCGGCACCATCGTCATCGTCGCCGTGTTCTCGAACCTCGCGGCCCTGACCAACGCGTACGGGTTTGCCGTCGCCACCGTCATGTTCTCAACCTCGATTCTGCTCGCGGTGCAGATGCGCTGGGTCAAGGGCTGGCCGGCGGGCGTCGCTATCGGGTATTTCGTCCTCTGGGGGTTTTTCGACGGGTTGTTTTGGGGCGCGTCGTTGAAGAAGGTGCCGCACGGGGCATGGGTTCCTTTGATGATCGGTGTCATTCTGTATGTTCAACCAACTGGCTCATACTGTTTTTCCTCATCACCACCTTCGCAGCATGCTTATAATGTCGTTTTGGACTTGGGCCAAGGTGGGGCGCTGCCCTCGACGCGGTTGATGACTGACGGCTAACTATCTGCTTTCCGTCGTGTTAGGGACTGGAAGATAAATTTGATGGGGAACATCGCGAGAACCTTCGGCATTTCATCATTCCCGAAATCGACGAGAACGACGACTCCGACGACGAGGAGGCGGAGCAGGAGGCGGAGGAGGAAGAGGAGGAAGAAGACAGCAAGCCAAAGGATTTGCAGTATTTCTACCGGGCAAATGCAGACGGCGAGAAAAGCGGGGTCGAAAACCAAAACCTCCCTCTTGTGCGGCTCCCCACTTGCGCTGTCTTCCACAAATTCGCCCGTGGTCAAGGGGCACCTCACACGTTCATTGGTGGGTCACATTCACTCCCGAACTCGATTGAGGTGATTCTAAGACCTCTTCAATTGGCAGCTTTCGTGCGCCAGTGGCCGGCCCTTCCTCGTGTCGTCGTGCGTCTTGTTCTTCGTCAATCATATTCACCAAGTACTAGGCTAATTAGAGTCCAGATATTCCTGTCCGTGTCCGTCGTTCCTATCGCGCATGTGTCCCGCGAGGACCGCTATGCCATCACCAAGGTCCGGACCGTTCAAGGTATGTCATATCTTTCCCTCTTTGCCTTCGCGTTTGACACAAACAAACCAGGGTTTTATGGGGTCACCGCGTACTTGGGCTTCCGGGATGACTTTGATATCCGCGTAAGTAGCTCAATCGTTTCGATTCTCGACCACCGTCGGATCCAGGTTGAATTTGAATCAATACGCTGACCCTGAAATCTCTAGGCCGACGACATGATCGAAGAGATCTGCGCCTTCGAACTGCAGATGGACCCACGCCAGCTCTCTGGCAACGTTGCTCGAATACGGGCGGCTGCGCGTTCGACGACCCACATGTTCGTTTTTCATCTTCGGTACTCCATCCAAATTGCTCATTCACTTTTCAACAACAACTGTTTTCTACTAGTGCGCCGCACTACCATGTAATCAGCAAGCGTATCGACGCAGGGAACTACTTCTCTCCAATGCTGAATTGGTGCCGGAAATATCTCATTGAAGACATATATCGTCGTCTCGGTGAGTCTCGGCTGTTTCTTAACGGGACCGCGCCAGCAATATACCTACCTACCTACCTGTCGTCTTTTCATGTCCATTCGCTCACTCCGGATTTCCAGCGACCATGTTCCCAGAGACCGGAAACTGGCTGTTTGCTGAAGAGTGAGTCTTCCTTCGCGCAGTCCGGAGATCGAACAGTCTGTTCTCACTCCCGTACATAGGATTATCCGTGTTGGAATCAATGCGAAGATTTGAGAGTCCATTACTCATTTCGGGGGCCGCTCGTCCGTTCTTAAAGTCCTAGGCTATGTACTTACTCCCACTACATCAATGTCCAGTAATAGTCCGGCAAGTTCATCTTCAATTGCTTAGATTCACTGTAATATTGTTGATCTCGAAAACGGGGGAAGGGCCTGCCTAAAAGGAAGACGCGGGTCAGCAATAGGTACCTCTCAGAACAAAGTGGCTAGACACGCACTCCGATGAGATGGAGCCGCACAACAGCCAATTGGGCTCTCCCTGTCGCGCCCCCAAAGGAATCGGCACTCGGAACCGTCAAGGTGAAGTTTTCGTAAATGCTGTTTCCCGGATGTACGGTCGGCGCAAACTGTCCGGTGAACAAGACACGTCCAAGTTGACTTGTGGGGGCGGGGCAGACGGCTTCCTGGCTCGTTGGGCAGGCTAGGAGCCCGATGGCGATCCCCACTTCGGTTGAACTCTGGAGACTGTTCTGGTTACGAGTGTGGGTCAGTAGAGATTTGGGTGAGTAGAAGATAAAGAGCGTACGGGGCGAACGACTTGAACAGTGAGTTGAGAGCCGAAATGGACGGTGGCTCCGGGTGCGGGAGAGCCAATGAAACTGCGCTGGGCCAACACGTTCGCAGCATAGAGGCAGAAGGTGGTGAGGATGTTGAGAATGACCTTCATGGCGGGCAGTTTCACAGTCCTTGTGTCGACATAGTGCATTATATATGGCCTCGCTCGGAACTGAGTGAATAATGATGTGTATCAAAGTCCAAGCTAATGTCTGGTGACGAAGGAGGGAGGTCAGATGGTGCAAGAAACGTGATACTCATCTGGAGCTGTGGTTCAATTTGGATAGATTCGTTCAACCGTGGGAAAGCTGGTTGAATTTGGATTTAAGATGATGCCGACGCCTGCCGACGCCCAGGGTGGATGAAGAGCCAAGGATCCGGAGAAAACGAGAATTTTAGGTGCTTCAGGCCTCAGGCCTCAGGGTCGTCTCCCAGTCAGACTCCAAGACGTCTGGGGTCCCGCTGAAAGGACTCAAAACCCGCACTCTGGTCAAAATCAAGGCCGTTGACAACTGACAGACGATGTCAAAGTCGGTAAACTGACACCCTCGGCCTTGTTTGGCCGCCAACGAGAATACAGATTGATCAACCAAATCTTCGCGCACAGAGTATGGATTCGGCGATCATCCCCAATTTTCCATCCCTTGTATTCAACTCTACTTTATCGCCCTTATGTGGGTAGGAAGGGGACGGCGGATGGGGTCTCAAGACGCCGGCTCCAGTAGAACGACCACAAAAGTGGAAGGCTGCCATTTTAGGGTTGAGATTGTTGATGTGCCACGAATGGGGATAAGAAGCGCTTTGACGGTCAGGGGTATCACAGACGAGTAACTCCCATCCACTTGCCATGGCAGGGCCGAGTACTTCCACCCTCATCGACTTGCGCCATCATTACGCTGCCCGGGTCGGGAAAGCGGAGGTAATTCGTTGTTTTCTTCTCGAACTGGTACTTGTAAGTTGTAACTTACCGATCTCTAGCCCCTGGCCCTCTCCTCCGGATCTCCTGGAAAGTCAGGCTGAATCCAATGGGGAAGCAGCCTGCGACGACATAGAGCGGCTTTGCAAAGCCCTGCGTAAAACCCTGGCCGGTAGCCGCAAACCACGGCCCTCCCTCGACGACCTCTACCTCGTCTATCCCTCCTTCGAGGACCTCTACCTCACCTACGAGCAACTTTTCACCCACTTGTTCGCTGCAATGTCCGCGGCTTGTGAGTTTATAGCTCAAAGCCGCGGCTCGTATCCCGACCGTGATCTAGAGGTCCTCCGCCGGAATTTCTACACAGAGGATGCAAAGGCTACCGACAGCCTCGCTTCGGCGGCGGCCTCTTGGGACGAAATCCAACTGCGCCTCCCCAAGGACCTCGCGCGCCGACTGCAGGCCAACTCCGAGCTGAGCGTATGGACTTGGCTAGACTCGGTCGCTTCGCCGTGGCCGCTGACAGTGGCAGGCGCCCAATGCCAGACTCTTCAACGTTTGCAAACCGCCCTGCCTCGTTTCTTCGGAGCGGCTCGAGAGCATATCGCGGCCCTCACCAAATTGTACGACATGTTGAAGGATTTGGTAGAGTGGGCTGTACGGAATCCGAAGGTACTGGCACAGCGGGATGAACGGAGTGGGACTCGCGAAGGAGAGCTTGTCAGGCTGTTCGTGGCCCTGCAATTTTCCTTCTACCTACGAGCAGGTATCCTTGGACGGTACCCAACGCTTTATCTGTCAGACTGAACTTAATATGAAGAACTTTGTGTGTATATCTGGAGAAAGATAAGTGCGATATCAACAGCGGCCCTGCAGGCGGAGAAAAACCGAGAAACGACGAAATAAATACGAGGCTTCTATTATTATTAACACTAATCATACACCACATACAAACAAAGGCTGCTCTAGCGCATAGCTCGTACAGTAGATTCTAAAAGATCAGTCCCGCCATCCATTCCCCCACTCAGAAATACTTGTCCCAAAACGCCGCGCTCCCATTCGTCGGCGCGACCGCCTCGACGCCCAGGAGGCGCATAACGAGGCTATAGATCTGCACGTTCTGGAACTTGTCCATCACATACGTGTCGTCAGAGGTCGAGTGCCACCCCTTGTTGGGCCGCGACAGGACGCCGCGCGCCTGGTGCAGGACCTTGACCACGGAGGAGAAGGGCCCGTGCGCGACGAACATGGCGTGCATGGACGGCGCGGTGTTGTCGTACCCGTGGTTCTAATGCAAACCCAAATTAGAACGAGAAAAGTACTCGAGAAATGAGGATGGACGTACCCCCTTGCTCATCTTGACGTCGCCCTCCGCATGAGACGTCAGCACGTATCCGATTTCCGGCACGACATAAATCGGCGCGATGCGCTCGTTCTGCGTAAAGTGCCACCGCTCCGGCATCGTCTCGTGGGTATACACTCCGAACGTGCCGCCGCTCGCGGCCGCGGCGGTCTCCAGCAGCTGCAGGTAGTGCGACACGTTCGCGGTACTCGAAAAGCGCAGCCCCATCGCGGGCCACCCGTCCTCGTGCTCGATGGACTCGTACCCCTCCTCACTGATGATGTCGTCCATATAGATCGACTCGAGGTGACTGGTGTCGGTCATCCCGTGGTCCGAGACGAAGACGATATCGACTATGTCGGTGAGGTTGCGCTGCTTGAGCTCGTTGTGGAGGTCTCGCGCAAAGACGTCGACTTGGGCGAGGGTTTTCTGGTCAACGAGTACATATTTAAAAACGTGCTGAGCGGAGGAAGGCGAGGCGTACGTTCACGAGCGCCGAGGCAGGTCCAGCTCTATGCCCCGCCTGGTCGAGCGAGGGCTCGTATGCTATCATAGAGTGTAAGGACGTTGTCAGTGATTTGAAAAAGCACAAACCCATAAGCAACTGCGGCCGCTCCTCGAAGGGCAGGTCGATCCATCCCATAAGCTGGTCGAGCTTCTTCTGCAGAGGAACCTTGTCCTGAGAAGCAGTGTCAGGGCGGGGGGATCAGCAGCGGCCCCAAGAGCTTACCTCCCACGGAACGAA
Source organism: Mycena filopes (assembly GCA_029281495.1). Lineage (NCBI taxonomy): Eukaryota > Fungi > Basidiomycota > Agaricomycetes > Agaricales > Mycenaceae > Mycena > Mycena filopes. Next base: position 5,661 of record JARIHR010000088.1, on the reverse strand, counting down.
ATATGTCGAAGAGGCGCCGGAGGTAGTCTGCGGCGGTCCAGGCCACATGAGATTCGCTGTAACGATCCCCGCCTTTTCGGCGGTTTCCCACATCTGTGAGACGGTTAGCTGGGCTCGTGAAAACCTTTGAAGACTCACGGGCTCACCCAGCCACCACGTTGGGTTCCACGCCGACTCTATCTGGTTGTAATGGAATTCTGACTCTGATATTGGGTCCCAGAAGTTCTGAAGTGTATCATTAGCTTCGAAAGAACACGGAGAAATAAGGGGCGGCGCGTACGTTGGCGACCATTCCATGAGATTCCGCATAAAGCCCGGTCATTAATGCCCAGTGGTTACTGTACAAATCAGCCACAGTACTCCAGAATTCAATAGAATCACCTACGGGAATGTCAAAGTCTGCGCGAAAGATAAATCTTCAACGCGCATCGAGGAGCACAGAACACTCACCGGAAATATAGGAACCATTGCCTTGGCGCGCAATCCCTGCTTGCTGATATCAAGCAGGTGCGGCGTTAACCCTCGGTCCAAATAATCCGCCCTACATTCCGTTACGTATCAGAAACGAGGCGAACGAAAAATGGACGCGTCAGCCCCACCGAAGCCCGTCGATAGACACGATGAGCACGGTCCGCTTGAAGTCGTGCGTCCCGTTCGAGCGCACGCCGTCACCGTGGAACAACAGATTCGGATGTGGTTCTGTTGTTGCTGCTGTCCGTGCTGGTGGGCCGAGGAATACCGTGCGCGCAAAGGCGCCGGTGATGAGGAGGACTATCAGGGTTACCCCGGTGCAGACAATCTTCTTCCTCGACCAGCCCCGCTCGTCTTCCCGGTCCAATGAGTCCGTTTCGGGTTTCCAGTCGCCAGAGGGGCCGTCGAGTTCATCTGAGCCGGAGAGGAGCCCCTTGCGTTCCTCCGTGTCGGGTTTACTGCGGTCATATTTCTTCTTGGTGGGGGAGGCCATGGGAGCCATGAAGGCGAGAAGCAATCGAGAGTGCGATTTGGTTGTGTTGAAGCGCAAAGGCTTTGCTATTAGATTGCCTCGAGCAGAGTCAGGCTCGCAAGAATGAATCGACGGCGGCGCGATTGCTACAAATTTCCTTGTTATGTAGTACATATATATATCGGGGTCGTAAAGGAGAAGAAGAGAAACAGGCTGAACGAATATTACTCCCATTAAACCTCCACCTAGTGCCCATCCGCGTCGAAAACCATGTGGTTGTTAACATCCATGTGGTCCCCCGTCGCATTGGGCACGTACGCCTCCTGAGGCAGGCCCGACTCGTCCAGCCCCTCCGCCGCCTCGATGATCTCATACAGCCTCGACGCCACCTCCGGCGGCGGCACCCGCCCGCCGAGAATATCCCGCGCGGGCACAGGCGACCCATAGAAGTCACGGTTGGCATCCTTGCGCTCGATCAGCACCGTCCCCTCCAGCGACATCCCCGCAAACAGACCTAAGGCAGAAAACGGTCAGCCGTGATCGGCGGAGAAGACAGAGTGAATGAGTAAGTACATACCCTTGGACTTGGAATAAGAGAACATGGGTGTTGGCGCCGTCGCAATCGCCGCCTCGACACTCCCGCCGGTCCCAATCGGCCCCGCCGTAGCGCTCACCGCGCCACCGATTGTAACGTTCCCGCCCTGGGAGAACGCGCGCACGGCGTCCTCGCTGCGGAGCACGATGACAAAGTCGGTGATGTCGGCGCCAATCTGCAGCCCCCAGCCGAGCCCACCGGTCGCGATGCACGAGGGGGCAGACCAGGAGCCGTCGGGAAGCCGCGCAATGACGATGCCCGAGCCGGCCTTGCCAGAGAAGACGAACCCGGCTTTCAACACCTGGAAGACCGCAAGACCTGCGCGAAAACAACATGTTTCAATAACCTGACTGGTGTAGTGCCATCGAACGCACCTCTTGCCGACTGCAAGACTGCCTTGGGTATCGAATTCAGCGCCGATTCCGGTCTTTCGGGATCGGCTGGAGCAAGAGCATGTATGAGGCTAACTGGCCTGCACTCCGTTAATCTTTGGCGGCCCACCTAAGAAGCTATCCAGGATCTTTGCAGCCTTCTCTGCTTCGCCAGGGAGGGTGAATCCTTGGACCAAGTCGCGCGAGCCACTGGCAATTTGCACGCCAGCCTTCTGTCCGAACGCAGTCGCTTGTATACCCGCCTTCTGTGCGCCCTGCTTGAATTTTGCTAGTAGAGACATGATGGAGTTGGAAGAGAAATGCACTGCAGCCAAAAACGGACGATGACACAATGTTTTTCTCACGGGTAAATACGCTGTTAAAAATTCGCGGCGTCTGGTCGTTCAATGCGACCGAAGATTCGAACGAAGAGTGAGGAGGAGAGGAGATAATAGGGATGGGAGAAGGCGATAAGAAGACAACAAGAGCGGTGGAGAACCATTCAAAAAGGATAGAGCAAAAGCATGGTATTTGCATTCAAGTACCCGGTCTATCTACTCTACACGAAATGCATCCCTTCAAACCTCGGAAGAGATCGTCACAAGGAGAAGCTGTGGTTTCCAAAAATTGTCGTAAGCCGAAGCAGACGAACGGTTCGGATATAATTTGCAATCAGCAAAAGACCACGGATCGGTGTTAACCTCACTTCCGATGGTACGTGCCCGAGCACAAGAGATGCTGAACCCTTTGATGCCGCGCGACCTTTATAGTCGCGAGCTGCGCACGGACCAGGCACGTGGACAAAGACTTTCGTGATTTGTGCTTTGGGAAGTTCAAAAGTGTTTTGTTCAGGTTCAACTTGTTCACGACAACACATTAGATTAGACTGGACAACAGACAAGACTGCAGATGCTACAAGTACAATGCGCGATAGTCTATTTTACAATGCAACAAGAAGAGGGACTGAAATCCGTCTTGGATTATTTCCAGTTGTCGTTCAGCACTGCGAGGAGCATGAGCACTAAGTCGACGAGGACGAGGACGACGCGGAATAAGCTCACCAAAGCTTCCAGTCGCAGGCGAGGTGAACTGGTTGTTCGGGTCAGATTCCCAAGAGGTGAGGACGCCATTAGATTTCCGAATATACTTGTACTCGATTTGCGTCGACGGCTGGACGTTAACGGTGACTGGAAACAGTGTCAGACAAAGATACGAGAAGGGCAAGGCAAGAAAGACCCACCACTCCAAGTGGGGTAGTTAGCAGGCGACAAGATGATAGCATTGTCGGGGGACCAGTCTTTCAGCGCGTCCACCGATCCGGTGAGGTAGATATCCTCGCCCTCCACCGTGGTCGCAACAACATTGAATGTGATGGGGATAGTGTTCCCGGTCCCGCCACCGCCATTGGCCTCGCAGACTGAGGGCACAACGAGCCCTGCCGCGCCCCAGCTGACGGGCTTCGCCCCCGCGCGCGCGGAGAAGACCGTCAGTGCTGCAGCGTAGCTCCAGGTCAAGTCGACCGCGCTGAGCGCTGTGCCGTTGTTCCTGTCAAACTGCTCTGCGAGCCCCCCGTTCGCGGGCTATGCAAAAAATAAAATAAGTACCAAAGAAATCTCGAAGCAGCGAGAGACCAGCAACGTACCGTGTACTTGGCATGAATAGCGAGGAACCCATCTGCAAACGTTTGCACCGCAGCAGTCAGGCTGGTAAACGTCGACGTCGACGCCGCATACGTCCCTACTGCCACCGAGGTGTCGAACTGGCGGAAGAACGCAAGCGAGATCGAAGTGACATCGAAGCGAGCCCTGCGCCTTCCACACGATGAGCGCGTCGTACAGTTGCTCGGCGACGGCGGCGGTGGGAGGTACCACGGGTTGCCGCCCATGTACACGTCCTCGGGGTAGCGCCCTGTGGCCACGGCGGCGTTGGCCGCGATCCCGGCGTTGAGCGTGTAGATGGACCGGAAGGCGTCGACGTAGACTTTCAGGCTCGCGAGCGCCTTGTCGGAGCAGGGCTGGAAGGTCGCGGCGTCCTGGAATACACGGTATCAGACTGGGGTCCAAGGGTGAAGAGGAAACGAAACACGCACGCAGCCAGCGGCGGGGTCGAAGGTGTGGATCGAGGCCAAGGCGGAGTTGGCATCCTTCCCAGAGCGTCCGCCCCCGGTGTTCGACGTGATGAATTCGCCGTTCCAGTACGTCTGCAGGAAGCAGAGGACGTTGTCCGCCTGCGTGGTGTACGCGCTCGCGTCCTGCCCGAGCGCCGTAGCCAGCGTCGCACCCTCACGCAACGAGCGGTGCTGCACGGCCGTGGTCCAGAACGACGAGGACGAGATTTCTTCCCAGAGGTCGAAGCTATGAGAGAAATAAATAAGCAATGTCCGATGAACAGAGGGCGAGGGGCCGGCGCACCCAGTTGGTTCCAGTTTGCGGCGACGTAGTCGAGATCGAGCTTGATCGTGGGCCAGAGGGTGTCGAGGACATTGGACGCGCTGGTGTTCTTCAGGAGCCAATTGGCGTAGGTGATCATCGTGGTGGACCGGAGCGCAGGACCATCTACCGCGCGTTAGCACATATTCCGACGCGACGCGACTGAGAAATTACCTCGTTGAGGTCTATGGCGATGACGTCAGTAATGCTCGGAAACCAAAGTCGCGAAGGATTTACCCTCCCCCATGGGTCCGTGAACGCCGTACCGTCAATGTTGAACTGGACAAGAAGTCAACGTTGCCGCTTGGCGCAATAATAACCCTTGAACTGACCTTGGGCTCTCCGAGACCGCCGGTGGAAATCGTCCCGCTGGGGTTGGTGACCTGCTGCAGGTTGCTCTCCGCCGTTATAAAGTTCTGGATCTGGCCGAGCAGCGTGGTATCTTGTCCGGTCGTGAACCTGTATGTTATTTAGATGATGCGGGAGTCCGAGCGGCAAGCGACGTACTGGTCGGTGATGACCTTGAATACCAAGGACGAATCTCGCACCCACGTAAAGACGTACTGAAATGGGCGTCATTTGGGGAGTCCTGGTCAACGAGAAAACACCTACGTTCGGGTTCTCGGTGCTCGGGCTCGCAATAACGACCCGGCCTTGGAGGTAATCAGTTATACGCGCGCTGAACCGCCCGAAATATCTCGTACCTTGGCACCCAAGGACTTTGACCCACTCGGACCAATATTCGCCAACATCCCAGCCTTTGCGATGGGGGACTCGGCCGCAACATAAGAATCGACCGAGGACTGCCCCAGGACCGCGGCACAGGCCGTCAGGGCGGAGAAGAGTATGACGCGCATTCTGGTTTGAGAAAAGTCCTGCAACTTTTTGCAGGTGAACGATTGGAGCGAGAAGACGGCCTCTTTATAGAACTCGGACATGGGCGGCACCAGAATAGGCCGAAACGGTTGATGGACACTGGTAACACGCGAAAGATGACGGTCTCGACGGAGAAAGTGTGCAGTGAGGAGCGCGTGATCCTAGGGCGGGGTGGTTCTGTCGATCACGGATGCGGGGCTGCGGGGGGATCAATGAAACCTGCCGTAGAGCGCCGGCAGTGAGCTCGGAGTAGGTACGAGTGGGAGGAACGGCAAAGTGAGAGGTGAAGGTAAGGACAGATCATGACCAGCTGGCAAAGTGCGGCTTTTACGTGTAACGGTGGTTTCCTTCAAAACTGTCTTCGAAGTTGCTTCGAAGGGTGACTGAGCATAATATCCATCCTTAGTATTCTGCACTGGCATGGGCCTCGGTCGGAGTCTGTCGGAG